>CADDXX010000252.1:1017235-1055797 GCA_902810485.1 Alauda arvensis | reverse complement strand
AGGACTAGAAGCATGGTGTCACCTCCCAAAACAAAACCTATGGTAAAGTTGTGCATAGGTCAGAGAACAGGAAAAATCTGTGGGAAACAATGTCAAAGGCTTTACTAAGGTCCAGGTAGAYAACATCCACAGCCTTTCATCATTCACCAAGTGGGTCACCCTGCTGTAGAAGGAAATCAGAGGAGAAAAGATTTTACATAGTTATATTTTTTAATATATTCATATTTACAGACACATGAACAKTATAGAATGAAGTCACATGAGCTCTGTTTACCTACAGTAAGAATAAATACACATACCTTTAAATCAGGAGCTCCAGTACAAAGGTCTGTTTATGGATTAAGCCCATTTTACTAGGCTGTATGTCCCATTTCTGGTATGTAATCCCCTGCCCCAGACAAAAAAGCTAATAAATAGAAGCAGAAAAGCAAAGAATAAAATCTGTGTGTGAGAGTGTTTGAAAATAATTCTGTATTTAGGCATGTTGGGAATACTGGGCACTGATTTGATTTCACAACACAAGACAGGCTGACAGCAGAGAACTCATTTATCCTTAACACTGAGCACAAAGTAAATATTCAGCCTTGTTGTTTGAATGTCCTGTCTGGACACCCTGCTCACATACTACGTCTGACTGTAATGCTTTGACAAAGCTCAGCTACAAACTTTGTCATTTAAATTCCTCAGTCATTTTTCTCTTTGTATCTTCCCCCAGCTGCCTTGGCATGGTTATGGTGGGGTCTGCAGAGCCCTAAACTGAGGAGGATGAGGCTGGGGATGGGACCAGCTCCTCTCCCAGCCCTGTGTGATGGCAGTGCTGCTGAGCAGTTTGTTCACCTCTAGCTGGTGACACACCACGATGACACCATGAGCAGGTTTGGTTTGCTGAAGATTGAACAAGTTTTGTGCAAGGGCCTAAATATCCTGGTGCGGTTTGTTTCAACACAAGAGACCCCCTCAGCCCTCTGGTCACCTCTGACACTTTCATACTGGCACAACTCTGGGTGGGACCCCCTGTAGCAGCCCCAGCTGGACCTGGGATCTGCTGGTCCAGCAGGACCGTAAGCTCCCTCCTCCCTCCCTCCCAGCCTCCTCCCACAGACTGGTAATTMGTGTGARTGTGGGATTGYATTAATTGCAGCAATTGTCATGTTTAGATTCATGGGTTAACTGGTAATATCTGGTGTAAGGTTTTCTCCTTTGGATATTTCTGATCACAGTAATTAACCTCCCCCATCCCAGGGAACACACTCTCATTGCTGCACTCTCCAGCAGCCCCCAGCAAGGGTCCTGGAGGGATCCCTCTCCATGGGTGGGCTCTGTGCTGCAGGGTGAGGATGCCCTGTGGCATGTCCCATCCATAGATTGATTTACCTGACATTTCCTCAGGAAGCTCAGGAAAGCAGCAGCCATGCCTCTTGCCTTTGTTTCAGCAGCTGTGAAGTCACCGCCAGTGATGCACACTTTTAGGAAGAGGCTGGATTGTTATGGCCAGCTCTGCTTTCCTATTTCTGCCGTGACAAATGGAAGTGGAGATGGAACCAGGAGTRCCTTCCACTTCCCCTCCTGCAGTATTGATAGTAAATGATGACGAACATCCCTCTCTGGCTGTAGCTGGGATTGGAAAGCAGGAGATGGGGAAAAACTTCAGGTTTGAAAAGGTCAGCTCAGCRTTCCAGCATGGCTTGCTGTCTACCTTGTGATGGGATCTGTAAAGACAGCTTCGCTCTTCCCACATTTCCAACCCTACTCCCTCTTCCCAGCGTGGAGCAGATCTCTGAAAGGTACGTGCTCAGGGGCTGGAGAACCAACTCCTCAGCAGCAGGTCTGCCTGGGTGATCTTCCTGTACTGCTAACAAGGACTGGGATTTTATTACATTTCCTCCCACTTGGCACAACCCAGAACCTGTAACTATGGCAGGAGAATGGATAAGCCAGGCTGACAGCCCTGGGAGTGAAACCATCCTTTGGTACTCCTTGTGTTTCTAACTTCAGCCCAGGTGAGAGTTTGGGGGTTCCAAAGGTGTTGAACATGGACCACTGCAGGGCTTTATTGCTCTTCAGTTCCAACAGAATGGGGAAACGTCTTCTGAAAGCCCCAGCTCCATCTGAGAAAAGCACAACTTGCTTCACTTTCTAATTGCAGCTTTATCTAATTTCTGTTCTAAATAGGAGGTGAAGTGRAAGCAGCTGCTATGGTACGGGCTAGGTTTCCATCAGTGGGGGCTRCAGTTCATAAAATTCTAGAAAATTCCATCAAAATAGCCCAAAATTCCATCAGAATGGTCCCCAAATCCCATGAAAATAACCAAAAAGTCCTCAAAATCCCATCAAAATAGCCCCCCAAAAAATCAGCACAAATGCCACCAAATCCATACCAAAACATCCTAAAATACCCCCAAATTCCCCAACATTCCATCAAACATAACAAAATTCCACCAAAGTACCTGAAATTCCCACCAAAATGCCCCCATATAGACAAAAAACACATTCAAAATGTCCCAACATCCATGTGAATTCACACAAACTCTCACAAAAATATCCCGAAATATCCCAAGAATCCATTAAATTCCTCCAAATTCCCCTCAAAATCCCATCAAATGCCCACCAAAATGCCCCTAAATTGTCCCAAATGTACATAGAGTATCTGAAGAATCTCACAAATTCCCACAAATCTATCTTAAATRTCCCCATATTCACGTAAAAAATCCCCAGTTCACTACAAAATCCTACAAAATCCCAGATTTCATCAAAATCCACTCAAAATGCCAGCAAATCCACCTAAAATCAGAAAGAAGCAATACAAAATTTAACCAGGTCCGCCAAAAAATCTCAAAATTCATTCAAAATATGTGAAAATTCCCAAAAATTTTCTCCAACTTCACCTAAGACACCCCCAAATTAAAAAAAAAAATCTACACACCATTTCCCCAGATCCTGAAAATTTCAACCCATCTCCAAATGCCCCCTAAATATCTCCAAATTCCATAAATGCAACCCAAACACCGTAAAGTCACTAAAAATTGCCCAAATTCCCTCAAACTCACCTCATTCCCCCCCCCACCAATTTGTGCTCTGAAAGTCAGGATTTCTGCCTTGAAACAGGTTGGATCCAGTTTGAACCAGATGAACCAGTCAAATTCAGTTGGAACTGGTTTGATTGGTTTAACCTGGTTTGAGTCAGTTTTAACTAGTTTAGAACTGGTTGGATCAAGTTTGAATCTGTTGGATCAGGTTTGAACTGGTGGGATCTGCTTATATCCCGTCTGATCCAGTTTGATCCTTGTCAAACTGGTTTTATCTGGTTTGAGCCAGTAAGATCTGATTAGAACTGGATTCAGCTGGTCGGAATCRGTTGGAACCAGAAAGAAAAAGTGAAAATGCCTGAAGCAAATAARAAATACTCTGAATAAGATTGAGCTATAAATGCATTTAAGTGATTGATTTTCACTGTGTGTTTACCATCTCATCAAACAGGCTGCTCATTAAAAAATGCATGTCCCAAGAGTSCAGGTCTCCATCTGAAATGCCAACAGACACACCTTGGCACAAATGCCGAGTGGCAAATTAAAAAAAGAAATTAGCCATCTAAATAGCATTTAATGAGGCTTAAATGACAAAAAAAGAAACAAAGTAGTGGTGGGAGAAGGTCAGGAAAAAAMGTCAGGTAAATCTCCATCTGGCTTTAGTACACAAAAGAAAAGTAACATGTAAGCAGATATTCAGCAATGAAGATGGGAGTATCAGCGAGCTGGAGGACAGAAGCTGGCTGGACAGAAGAAACATCGGTTGGTGTACAGTGTAAATGAAACAGAAAAATGAAATACCATTATAAGGTGGAAAAGCAGATACTAAAGAAACAGAACTATAATCAAGCACCCTAGGATTTGGTTTTACTTGGTTAACATCAGCAAACATTGGATTTTTGCTGGCCTTGACTATTTCTGAGGATACCTTTATTCATGATTATGATTTCTGGACAACACAGCCCCAAGTTTAGACTTYTAGAGAGRAAGTTCTGAGTCTCCAAAGCTGTCCAAGRGAAGACAGACTAAAACCACCCAGAAATTACGGTCACTAATAAGCATCAGATATCAAACCTTGGTTTTACACATAATTTTAAAGAACAAATYCAAAATTTAATCCTGAATAGCTTAATTATAACACAAATGTCAAAGCTTGTATGCACTAGAAAGTAAAACGTGGAATTAACAGAAACAGGGCAAGTAGTACAAGCTAATTAATGCTAAGTACAATTATAAATGGCAGGTATTTCAGGATGCAGTGGTAAACAGACCACCAAACACCTCCTGAGTCAGCAAGARATGATTCTGCTCTATTTTTAGATGAGGTTTTGGTAAGTGGCAAGGATAGAAAAGGAAAGCTGATTGCAGAAAATAACCTTGAATGTGGTGATCATGAGTGAATTCAATTTAAATGGAGATTAATAAACTATGGTTTTCTATTTCAAAAAGACAGGCTTTTGGATAACAGAGTCATGTGGGCTGCACTGATGACTGAAGGAAGTTCAGAACTTCTCTCAGTCAAAAAGTGAAAGAAAAAATGTGGGATTCATGCCCTAAGGACAAAGTAAAACTCCCAACACAAAGGGTCTTCTGCCATTTACACTGATTTGAATGGCTACATCAAATGCCATGAGCATTGAAGGTGCAATGTACCCACATCCAAGATGCAAGGTACCCACGGCAGTTGTGTTTCTGCAGTGCTCCCTGTTCATTTGTGTTCACCCATCTTAGAACGGCAAGAAAGCCCAAGGTCTCTGTACTCTATAAAGAGAATTTTCTTAATATTAAAAAGTCTGATCTTGGCAGATGTGTTGATGAGGCAGAGTGCCAGTCTTTACAAAACACTTGGCATTCATCATTACCCAGATTATTGTGTCCTTGCATACTCACAAAGTAGTGGATGTCAAAAACATTCTCATGATTGACCACAAAGAAGGATTTTTTCCACTTCAATACACGAGACAGAAATGAAATGTCTGGAAACCATCTCAAGGCTGCACAGATTTTCCCGTGTTCCAGCTGTTGCCATGAGACCTCTGGAAGAAATGACCACATGCCAAAAATTCTCAAAACCCACTAATAGGCTAAAGATGAATGGAAAAACTTGCTCTAAACAAATACATTATTAGCAGATGTAACACCACAAATCAGTAACAGAAGAGGATGGTAACTTCTAAATGAACTCGTTTATGTTGTGTCAGTTTGCTCKGGGCTGTCAGGAGAAATTCTGTCACGTACCTGCCTGCCCTGTGAGGACCTAAATGTGTAAGAAATACCAGTTGTGCCTACCTGACATGAATGTGTACACAGCCAGAAAGTGAAATTGCAGTGAAGGCCTTGATTGCTTGTTTTAAATCAGAGACTATAAAGGTAAAAAGCTGAATTACTGGACAATTAAAGTAGAACAAAAAGTAGAGGAACATATTTAGCCATTATCAGAGAAGTAGGAAAAAAACTGTTAGTTTGAAACCAGACACGAATTTATGTTATCATTTTTCCATAAGTTCTCATCCATTGTTGCTGTTGTTTTGAGGGAGTACTGTTCTGGGACACAAAATTTTTATCATTATCAAAGAAGAGACAAGTGTGTTCACATGGAAGTGGACAAACTACATGTCAAAAACATCATCCAAAAAAAAAGGGAGTTTATTTATCTGTACATAAAAAGAGGGACATTTCAGTACAGCTTTGTATTTCTCCCAAATGCTAAATTCTGTATAAAATTATAAGAACATTCCAAAGCCCAGGTACCAGTCCAGGATCAAACAGAATGACTGTCCTCTGAGAATCTCAACATTAAGACACAATTACTTTTTCTGTTATTACACTATGCTGACATAACATCAATGAGAGAAAATGTGAAGCTAAAGATGTTAATACAGCTGATGCATCTTACTGTTATATCAATGACTGTGTCCCTTTAATATATCAGATTAATAAAATATCAGTGACTAAATCATCACTGTAACCATCCTCTCCCTTGTAACTATAAACCTGTATTTGAACTGAAACCCCACAATTCACCCAGCATTATATTACAAAAAAAACCAAAACAAACCCCAAGATACATGAATAAATGCTACAGACTTTAATACCATCTATTTAATTCCATACTAAGTTTGTATGCCAAACAGCCTTGATTTTTTTTGGACTGTAGATGTATTTACAGGTCTTGTTATATAGTTTACCATAATTTTRATAAATTATGCCAAAATATCATGTTACTTGCTTTCAAAATTGTCAACTTTGATATTAGCAGTAATGGCATGATTCCCACAGATTTAATAGACAGCCCAGAGCTCAGTCCAATCTGTCATTAATTTTAACAGGTGATGTAAACACGATATATGAAAACATTTTATCTCATAGCCTACAAATATAAAATAAGTAAATAGGTTCCCATAATTTTTTTACTATTTTAYTTTGGTTTTGAAAAAGCAGTTTTTCTGTTTTATGATCATCTTTTCAAGCTAAGGCATTACATGGTCATGAATTCTAAAAACCTTTTCCCCCATGTGTAGGTAGGCACTGAACATGTACCATCCATGTTTTTAGAAATAAATATGCAACAGTGTTCCAAAATTACATCACTGTTACCTGTTTTCCATCTCTCTGCACTGCTTAATTCTTGGATTAACACAGGGAKTAGATGCCCATTTTGACATAAATGGCTATTGTTGTGATTCACTTAGGAGAATTACAGATGCAGGAGGGGAAGGCAAGCAGCTCTGAGAACATRAGGAAAGGAGTGAGAAGGTACTRAGCAGCCCCAAGAAGGAAGTAAACTAGTTTGGGAACTGATAAGGAGARACAAGGTGATTTGTTTCCATGTGCTGGGGAGATATCTTCTCTCATTTAGTACAAATCCATAGGAAGAGACTGCAAGGAGGACTTTGCTTTCATTTGGCTGTCAGAGAGAGGAAGAGGAACTGGTCTGGAAGACTTTCAGTAGCTGTTCATGGACAGTAGCCCACAGGTCCCATTAATAGAGGATTATTAGTTCCTAATGAAAACCAGATTTTTTTCATTTCTCAGTGTAGTTTTACACAGCCAGAAAGAGCAACTAACAGCAACTTGTCCTTGTTCATCAGCTCTCCTTGATAGAGGGGACAGGGGCCAGGAGGTCCTCAAGAACGCAAAGAGGAAAAAATATATGCTGTGTTAGATAGGTGAATGCAGARATAGCCACAGCCTGTGAGCACAGCCCTTCTGCTGTAACCTCATCAGCTCTCTGAGGCAGGGCATGAATTCCACCTGGGAAAAGCAGAGGAGCTGTGCAGGGCTCYCCTGGGAACGCCTCTGCTGTCCCTGGCCAGCGGGAATCCTCCCGGGGAAAAAGGAATCCCTGCTCCTTGCTGAGMACAGGGGTGGTAACTGCTCACACAGGTGGAAGAAAACCCCTCAGGAACTCTCTGYGTTCTCTTTCTCTTCTGACATTTTGCATCAATAAAAAGTCTACACAAAACGAGGCTCTTAAAAATGAAGCTGAGGATTTAAAATGAAGCAGTTACAATTACAGTCACGTTCCTGCAGCTTYTGTCCTCACCCAGCAGCAGCTCTTTGGAAAAGAACTTTGTGATACCTTGCTTGTAAATTGTGTGATATAAAATTAAGTTCTTTGCCCTTCCTTGGCAAAAAGAAATATAAAAATCACAACTATAAATACTGCATCCACCATTTAAAAAATGTATAGCTTTTAAGACTGTATCACGCATGGTGAAAACAGATCAGGAAAACAGATTGAGGCTTTTTAAACCATTGGTTTTATCCTGCCAGCTGCACTTATTCCCACTGTCATTTACTATCAGCATTTTAGTGTTCAGAAAGAAGTGTAAAGGCTCAAACATATTCTTGAAAAATAGTATAAGCTGCATGCTAATGAAGCCACTCTTCCTGAGGGTCTGTCTCCTGCTATTTGTCAATAAAGACATTTAAGTTCCTATAGTAAATAACGTCTGCTCCTAAGAACATATTGCAAAGCAGCACTAAGGAATAGGAGGATAACGAGTACCAGGCATTGTTACTTTGTTGAGAGAAACACTAGTGACTCCCTCCATCAATCACCACCTCTGCCCCTCCCAACCTTCTGAAATTAGCATCTAATTAATTGATGCATCATTCAAAAATTTGAATTCCAGACTATGACAACACAAATGTTATATAGAGAACGGATCATTGAAACAGTAGAAATATTTGTGAACTGTAAATAATGAAACAAGGAATAGCATTTTGCCATCCTCCTCAGCAGCACATAGAGCAATTTTAAGAAGCTGAAGCTGACATCTGACTGACTCCTCAGCAAATATTACCCCTGGCTGCACTGGCAGATTCCACTGGAATATCTGAGACTGAAACRCTAACTGACTGCTGCCAAGCCAGGACTGAGCCTTGGCTTTTATGTTGCTRCTTTACAGTGTTTTGTTCTGGCTTTGTTTGTTGCTTGCTTGTTTTTCTTCAAAAATTAATAACTTGTGAAAGTATTTGCATTTCTGCTTTACATTATCTCAACACATGGTAACTAAGAAAATAAAAAATGCAAATAYTTTCCAGTGGCCCAAGTWAGATTTATAYACTCTTATCTCTCAGCATTGTTGTTCTGTGCAATAAAAGCCATGAGAAATAYGTGAGGGTAGGAAGGAAGGGATAGCCAAGAGGATATGCAAGTAATTTAGTTTTTATCCCAAAAACAAACAGCATCATTGCAGTGTGCATAGATAAGCACTGCTCCAGTTCCATCAGGGGGCTATGCTGCTCTCTGTATTGCATGATATTTATCATTCATTCAATGACCTTCAACCATTTACTTTGCTATACTACCTTGGTTCCTTCCTAGAATAAAGGCCAAGTTTTACAGAATTAGAAAATATTAGTTTTTCTCTACAGTRGCTTTACAGAGGTCCACATCTGCCCTGTAAAGCAGGGCAGCACACTGTGGTGCAGTTACATGGATCACCCWGTGACTGAATTTTTCTTTAGTAATCACAGGACTAAATACAGCCTTTAAAGTACTGATTGGAAATTTGTGTTACTCTGGGAATGAGGCACACACCACCAGGACGTTGAGTAGGACTGCAAACAGCAAATGTTCAATCTGCTTCAAATGAATATATGGACGTATCCCAGTGCATTTTAAACCCTTGGGCAGTGCTCTGCTCCTGAAGCTCTCTGGATCTGTCCCCAGAAGGACAAGTTGGCTGCAGAAAGGTACCACCTCTCCTTGGGTAGCAGCAGGACATTCCTGTAAGTCGAGGACATCACCTGGCTGAGGGCAGGTCTGTGAGTCATTCCTACAGAAATGGCTCGTGCAGCTGCACTTCTGTAAGGAGGGAAAGGTGAAGCCACACACACTGGGATTTGGAAAGAGGGATGTGGTGTTACCCTCAGGAGACTGCATGAAGGTGTGTAACTGAGATTAAAAGGAAGGGAAAAGGGAAAAAAAACAGGCACACCAAACCACATGGAACATGGGAAGAAGTACAGCCTTTGCAGCCTCACTAGGTAGGATAACACTTATAAGGGCTATTAGCCTCCGTGTTACAGATCAGCTGAAGAGGTCAGGGACATATTTCAGCRAAGCAGTATATCTCAGCTCAGCAGRAGGAAGCATTTTAATCTTCTATGGGCCTTTCACTGGGCTAAATCAARTGATATAAGCAATCATTACAGAGTTTAGGGAACAGGGCTGCACTCTTAATCCTGGATCTCTGCGGCTGTTGCCAGAAGTAAATCAAAATTAGGGGGCATCCCCAGTGCTRGAGAGAGTTTCCTTGAGGAAGACTGAGGGATCACTTAGGATGTTGGAAGTCAAAGAGAGGAGTCAGTCTGATTCTGCAATAGTTGAACAGAGCTGCATTAGGGCTGAAAAGACAAAGAAATATTTAGAAAGGTTGCTTGCACACTTGTTTTTTTAGCGATAGTGGTAAAAGGATGGAAGAGCTTTCTTGTCTGTTTTTCTAAGAATTAAATTTGCAATCAAATATAAGACTCAGAGAAGAGTTAAAAACAGGGTATTTAATTTAGGTTTTAGATTAAAAAATTGCAAGGTTTGAAGTCGAATGACTGGCTTCAACACAATCTAATTTTATGCAGTTTAGATCACAGTATGGGTGCAAAGTCCACTTTTCAACCCTCTCCAAATTGTAGGKGAGGACAGGTAAGAGGGAGGGAAGATTTTAGGGAGGGAGGACAATCTAGCTAAACTGTCCCACTCATAGGGTGGGGCTGGGTGGAAGGGGAATTATCCTCTCTGCAATGTCAGGAAAAAGCAGAAATTAAAATTACAATATTAAAAATAAATGTGACTCATACATTTTGAGAGAGATGATTTTCTCCTAGAGAAATGCAATAATATGAATTCCTGGTCAGTCTGGGATATTTATAAAGGTGTCTGTGTTTTTGTTTTCCTTTCTGCATACTCATTGCCTGTTAGGAACATTTATTCAGTCTCACAATAAACATTTCATGCCTCTGTGTCCTGCAAGGTCAACTCAGCTTATGAAAACCAAGCTGCTGTCTGTCTCCCTTACCTCATCACTAAAATTCCCAGACAGAGCAGAAACTCCAAAACTCATCAAAACACTATSAGTTAGACTGGAGAGAATTAGAGCTGAATACTAATTTTAATRCCTCTATTATATATGCACAAGATAACTATACTTGAGGTAGAAATAAGCAATACATCTTGAAGGACTCTTGTTTATTCACTCTTCCCCCCAAAAGGAAAAAAGGAACGATTCCATCTAATGAAGTGAGAAGGTGAAGGTAGTTTTACTTTGCGAGTGAGATACTTAATGAGGCAATATCCTCTTGAATCTCTGAGATAAGCTCGAGGTCAAAAGTAGACAAATTAGCATAACATTCATATTAATATATTTCAGAATCAGATACAGAAACAACCTGCACTCTGAAACCTGCCTAATCACAGACAGCTAATTTTCAAAGGAGTTTTGGCACTCATTACGGTGATGGGTGACAGAACTAAAAACATCAACATTTCCTTGAGATCTGCCATGCTTTGTAGGCACTTCTCTTGTGTACTTCATGAATTGTATTTTATATTTTTCATAATTTATTTAGATTCTCAGAGAAGCAAAATGAGGTTCCTCGAGGAAGATGTTTTGGCATGCTGCAACACTGCCATTTTTACAACACAGATAATCCAGCATGGTGCTGTGTTCTAGTACCCAGAAGTTGCTATTGCTGCTATTCTAAAGCTTTTATTATCACATCACAATGGGAAATGCATACAGACATTTCTAAAAAAACACACTCACATGCAAAATATTCTGTGCAAAAAAGAAGCTGCTGTCATTTATGAGCTTTCTCATGCACACATATGTACAGATGCACACATCCAAACACCCCTCTGCTCTCATAGCTGTGTACACAGACTAGCCACTAAATGGAAATTATTTAATTACCTTCCTTTCCTCTAAAAGGAATTTAAACATTGGAATGCCCCAAAACATTGATAACTCAGTGTTAGTACTACTGATGCTGTCCAGTAAAAAGCAAAGAGGAGGGAAAGGAGGTGTGGAAGATGCTATTAAGAAAATCCCCAAATAGTAAAATCCAGGGGTGAAAAYAAAAAGGCTCCTGTAATTGTTTCCTTAAGTTTTCTTAAGGAATGAATTCTGTTGATGATACTACTTTGGGCTGCCTGCAGTTCTGTGGAGCTCATCTGGACTCGTTGACATAGTGATCTTGATTCTAGGACACAGGGCATTCCTTACAGCCTCAAAATTCACTGCTGCTGGAGAGAATTTGTTGTAAAATATAGTATTAATCCTCAGTTAAAATGAAATGCAGCTCCTTGCACTGCAAGCACTGGGTTTGGATAAATAGGTATTCAGGGCTTCATCTTGGGACTGTGTTAAACATCTGTGGAGTCAATGAACACACTCAGCTTACGCTGCCTACAAGGGAAACTGATGTCTTTTGGCATCTTGTGTGCTCGGGCTCTTTTTGATTACACTGAAAAGGAACACAAAGGGCTCGTGCCTCAGGCAGCACAGATTAGCCAAAAGCACATATCCCTAAAAATAAGAGATGACTGGGGAGTGCAAGGCAATAGCAGGGGAGATGGGAAGATTTATCCCYCAACTTACTGGAAGACAAGCTGGCCAWGGGCCTACAAGCAGCAGAGGCCAAGGGAAGGGAGCACGTCTTATCAGACATGAGAGCAGACAGCGTGCTGGCAGCTGAGGACACAAACATGACAGCTGTGAGTCAGGTCACAGCTTCCCCCCTCCTGCCCCAGGGCCTCCACTCTGCCTCTCCTTCACGGCAGGAGGAGGATCTGCAGCTCCCTGGGTGCCAGGGCCGTGGATGCTGCCGCGCGTTTGTCGCGGCGGGCACCGCTGGGAAYGGCTTTAGCACCTAAATTCTATTTCTGCACAGTTCCACAGCAATGCTCCCCTCGCCTGACCTTTAGACTCCTTTTCTCACTGGCTGCTGTTTTCTGAACAGCTGTGGTCATCTCTGCCTGGGTGTTTAGGGCTGAGYAAGTTACAGCACAACACAGTGCATGAGACATCCCTGGTCCCCTTCAAGCACTGCCACAGCAGTGAAACCACTGTGCATTGCCAAGAGCTCAGCTCTGCTGGTCCCTTCCTAACCTCTCATCCTTGTGCTGGGTTTACAGGACAAAGCTGTGACASTGGGGAGGCTACAGGGCTGRCCCACACTGTGAAAAAATACCTGAMCRACCCAAASCCCCCAAAAACCACCCCAACAACAAAAAAGTATTACCAAACCAGAAAAGAATAAATAAAATAAACTCTCTCTCCTGCAAAAATTTTCTGTGGCTAAGAAAATGGTTTGTGAAAACCTTTTATTCTCCTCAGAATGTAAATATTCACCCTTAGTATAGGTGAACAGAAGTTTCCTATCAGTTATCAAGAAAGCTTCTAACACAACAAAAAAACCCCTCAATTAATGGTTTAGGGGTAGGTGGTGGGGTTTTTTTCCTCGTTGTCTTTACAGTGTGTTTCATCTTGTATCTTTAAGCATTATAGATTCACAAGCATTATGCAAAACATTAGGAGGATAATCGGCACAATGGGGGTTCACTATTTAATGAAAGTAACTCTCTTGTTTTTAATTATAGCATTTAAGATCATCTTATTGTCAAGTGAAATACAGCCTTGCCTTTCTGTGATTTGCCTGGGATTTAGGAAATATCCCACCAMCTTCTTCTTTTACAGTAAGGACCATCTCCCACATGTTCAGGTAACTGTAYACATCTTAAATACTTTGTTTGGGAGATTTCCAAAGCCAGGACTGAAAAGCAAACAAATTCAAAGGCCTTGCACGAACTTCCTACTGGAAAATATTTTAGTMATTTTAAAATACTGTAAAAGAATCAGGGCAGAAGTTCAATTCCAAGATGTTTTTAATTATTGGAATGCATTGTCCCTCACTTTTTGCAGTTTCTTCCTCCTAAAACGTAAGCCCCATAAATAAAACAGCCCCAGTGCTAGACTATTTGGAGCAGACACTTCAGCAGCAGGTAATTAGATTTCACACATTTTATATTTTCAATTATTTCATTTACACTATAATCAATGTTTTTCACATGCAAGGAACAGTATATTAGAGATTTCTATCTTGAAAGAAAAAAAAATCCGCAAACAAAAGAACAAAAACCATTATTAACAAAATGTTCCAAATCCTGTTTGCATAGAGATATGCWCTATACCTCAGCACCAGAGGAAAGGAATTGTATCCAGACACGCACACATTTCAAGACCAAAAAGGAAACCATAATTGCTGTGTTTAATGTTTGTATCTTTTGTGTATATTTTGACCATATTTGCAATTTGCAGAGCTATTTGCCTGATGGCATTATTATAAATCTATTAAATCCATCCTTTGAACAGATGGTGCTATAAAATACTATTGTATCTGGGAAGAGGTGTTTGAAGACATGGTGTATGTGTAGGCATACATGTGATGACACCTAGAAGACCACAAAAGCTATTTAAAACAGATAAGTGCACCAACTGGGAGGGCCAGTCCCCCAGCATGGATGATCACTGTGTCTTTTTCATAATATCAAATGCCATCTTTTCAGTGCTTGTAAAATAATACCCACTGGGTTTTGGACTAAAGATCTCCACTGGTACCTCAGCAGTGTCTTTTTTCCTGAAAGCTCTGTATTCCCAATGGATGATCTGTTTCAGCAACAAAGAGATAAACAGTGTGTCATGTTATTTAGTTTCTCAGTATTTTCAGGTGGATTTCCTTCTTAAAAAAAAAAGAATTGAGAAGTCTGTTATTGGTAAAAAAAAACAGCAAAAGTTTAAATATTTCTTTTCATCATACCAGTAGCAGTAACAATATTYATTCATTGTCTTTGACACTATTTTTTTCATGCAAATATGCAACAGAAATAATAAAAAGCCAATAGTATATTATTTGACTTGATATATRTAAGAAGCTGGCTCCAAGTGCTGAAATTTGTACAACATGTTGGCATGGTTCAAGGAGAGCAAATTTGCAATGAATGATGATAATTTGCACTGAAAGAAATTAGTGCCTATTTTGATTAGGAATTAGCCTTCTGTTCAAATTTCAGCAGAGTAATGTATTCATTCCTGGTTAGAGCATTAACTGGGTTTAAAGGGTGAGAAAAAAGCTTGTGGACAAAGGGAAAATTAAAAAGTAAAAAGATCAAAGAGCTATTTCTCTAGTGCAGTAATAAGGTAACTTATATGGTTCAAACAAATCCCTACCAGTGTGTGACACTGAAATGCACATTAACCATGATACCCAACCTTTTCTAGAGTAGTAACTCCTATTGTTCAGTTTTTAGGATTACCTTGTTCAGTTTTTAGGATTACCTCTTTCATCATGCCTTTTTGCACCTAATCACACCCAAACTGCTCAGTTTGAGAGGCAGGTAGAAAAGCTGCCACAGGACAACATGCAGTAGTCGAGGACGAGTCATGCACTTCATAATTACATGCAYACAAATACTGCACAGCTAAAATTTTTCTTCCTTCCCACTAGCCCTGGCATGGAAAAACAATTCATCAATCATCTTAAAGCAATACATCTTAAACCTACAGAAATAGGCTTCAGAGTTACTGAAATCTTCAGCTGCCTCACCACTATTCCTATACAGGGAGCCACACTGGACAGGGCTACAATTTTATCCAGGAAAAATACATTTCCAGAAAGAATTGGCTAGAAAATCAGCTTTATGCACTAAAAACRCAGCAGAGAACAAATGAATCCCGATAAATCTCTCCTCAGCAAAAGTCAAAGTGTTGACTGTGATGAAGTGGAATCTGGAAGGGTCTGCCACTCAAGTGTGCAAGCTCTTTGAGGAGTTAATCTATGAGAGAAGCTTAAAAAAACACCAGCATTTCTGTTGTGGTGCCAGCTGTCAGGGCTCTGACAGTTTACCTCGGCACTGAATCTTCAGAACAAAGGAACTAGGTCATGAAACAGAAAATTTAAGCATATTCCCCATGAAACTCACCTTAAAAGATGAGCATTCAGGTTACTAAGTCAAGGACTGAAAAGTCAGAAAATGACAAATTTAGGGCTGCATGTTCAACTTTCACTCTTCCTCTTTGTGTATCTGCTGTTGAACTACTAATTATGTGACTGCAGAAATAATTGTATGCAAAGGCCATACTTCAGCTGATGGCAAAAAGGACTGCTGTTATTTAATTTTTAATGATTAATCAAAACAGGGGTTTAAAATTGAATACAGTGCTTGTCCAGCAGTGTTTGTGTATCCTCCCCCACAGCACCAATCAGTCTCTCCCACCCATAAGCTCCTTGCTGTAGTCACCTACCTGCCCTCTTTTACTGCCTCAGTTTCCTCCCCATCTCTGATCACAGCACAGCTTTTTGGACACCAAAATGCTTTAACTCCAGTGTTCAGCAGCACCTCTAAACCTCTGTGTTACGTTTCATTCTCTGTCCTGCTCATTTTTCATCACTCCCATGGAAATCAGGCAGAGGAAGGGGCAGCAGCAGAGGAAGGGGAGTGCTCYCTCTGGATGGAGCTGAGCTGATAGGTCTCCTTGCCATTGTCTCCCTTGGACAACAAGTTCAGGAAAGCCAAGGCAAGGACCATGACAGTCAACAGGGAGACACATCCTGGAGCTGATGAACCCTTTTTCAGAAGACAAAGTCACCAATTGCTCATWGCCAAAGGCTTTGATACAGGTCTCCTTCATTCACTGTGACCCACCTTCCACTTCCTTACGCAGACACTCTTCAATGGACAGCTCCCAGTGCAATTTAAAAGTTGGTAGTCAAGAGAGTGCAAGTTTCTAAATGCTGATGCTCTCCACACGAGTAGCAGTGCTCCTGGCTCCCTTCTGTCACACTCCAGATGGCAAAGGAAAGACACAGTCTGTGTTTCCCCTTGTATCCCAAAGTTAACACAATGCATTTGCCTTGTCCCACTTTCTACCCTGCCACAAAATGYGTGTACTCGGCAAACATGCCCAAGTTCTGCAAAGTTCTTTCCTCTTTGGGGAAAAAAACAATACAATGCTCCCATAAATCAAACCTCATCCTTTAATGAAYGGGCTATTTCAAAAGGACAGACAAAATATTTCATGAGAATAACAAATAAATCTGGGGAAAGAAAAAAACATGGAAGCCTTCAGGAGTACATTCTTCACACCACAGTTTCTTCAGGTCATGGATTTATGGGTCAAGTCTATTTAAAAACACCAGCAATGAGTGTCTGGTACCATGTACAAGGCACATAGAAATAAGGCAGATTGCAAATACTGTGTATTTACAAAGCCATTGCTCATAAACTGTTCAGAAAATAAATGTTTCCTAAAGCCATTTTAAGCTCACTGAAATATGGTCCCTGACAAACACATCCTTTACAACCCCTTCCAAGTCAGAAATGCTTTTCAATTTAGAAGTAGGAGGCACAGTTTTCTAAAGCAGTACAGAAGTGGCATATCCTTCTGCATAAAGTGCTTGCTTARATAATTGAGGATGGAAAATACATTGTTTTTCTGTTCTATCTACCATAGCAATTAAAAACAACAATTAATTGTGTCAAGGTGCAAAATGATGATTTTAATTACACTACCAGAGTAACATAAGAGGTTCACATGCAGTGACTAYACCCTTGATTGGTCTACTACAGAGGAAAAGATAGGATTGCTTCCCTAGGGCAATGTTCTCCACCTCATTCTTGTTGATTTACTTCACAMATAACCTCAGTTACTTGTTTTATTGACCTCCCTAGTAGCAGGTTTTTGAAAGTAAAACCAAGATATTTTTTTCTTTTTATGGAATAATTTATTCTATTTTTAGACACTACTGAGAGAAGTACATGCCATATAAATAATCATATTTTCCAATCTGTCATGTAATTTAAAATTGCTTATGAATGTAGCAGAAATAATTCCAAAAGAATGAAAAAGCTGATTTTCAACAACATTCACAGTACCATTCAGGGCTCACCAAGTCCAGGCATCTTGCTCCCACTGCTGTCACACTGGAGCACACTCAGAAAGCAGAACACCAGAAAGACCTTCCTTTCTTTAATTATGCCTTTACCTCTCCCATCACAGAAATAGAATGCCCTAAGGCAAAGTAGGAAGAAACAGCAAACTCTTTCCTGAAAAGTTCATAAAGCAAACATGATCCATATATCTAAGACTCTATTCTCCTTGTACCTTCAGGGAGAGAGGAATATTATTGAAATTATTAAGTTCATTTTACTGTCTAGTGCCTTTGAATAGTATTGTTAAATTGGAAAAAGAGTATCACTGCACTGTTGAAGCCAGGGTCTCTAATCCAGTGCTAGAGGCACAGGGAGCTGTACTCACATGCTGCAGAAGATAGATATAGTCAGGTTTATATTAGACATTTCAAGCTGAAGAGGGCAGTTTCACGCTAATGCAATATCCTAGCTTAAATGGCTTTGTSAAAACAGGATTTCTTCTGGTTTCTGACCTTTATTTGGTTGAATAAAAACACAAATATAGAGATTGTCTTAATCCCTCTTGTTTTTATTCAAACACCTGTGCTGGGCCATATTAATAAAGATGTTTCATATCCCATCATGCATCTTCCAGATGGTTTTTATTACAGATCTTCGGGAAGATTTTCCTCTAACTCCCTTCCTTGCTTCCTCAGAACAGTTAATTAAAATACTTCCATGGAGATGCACAACATGGACCCACTAACTAGTGTCAGTCATTGTGCAAAAAATGAGCCTGTTTGTTGGGTAACTGGTTATTGCAACCATTTTTTTTTTGTCACGGCAGCCTGTGTTCCCATTGTGATTCAGCAGAACTCCTGAGACATCAATTACTGTGGATTCTAAAAGCTTTTATAACTCATGTTTAAAATGCCAGMCTCAACCACAAAGCACAGTAGTCCCATAATCTACAAAATAAGATTTGGGGCTCAGTTTCCATTTACCTAAACTTCTGCAATAATAAAAATGCGTCTGCTGAAGACATCTGTTAGAAGTCAGTAACATCTAATTTTTATGGCAAATAATAGAGTTCAGCTCCATAAGATTAGAGGTTATAGGCTAGGCCTTTTGGCTGGCTTGGCATTCCTGTTGAAGTGTTCTGCCAGCCAACTTACTATATGCATTAAAAAATCCCAATGGCTTTCCTCCTCCTCCTCCTAAGACTCAAAATAAAGCAATAGTTTTGTCTCTTAATGATTTGCTCCATGGCATTGTTGAGCCTATGGCAGTGCCTGTTTGATGGGGCTGACAATAATATTATTTCTTTTCACTAAAAATAAAGGCTTAATGAGGTGAAATACAGAGTTAATTATATGTTGGAAACATACACTCTGCTGGAGAGGAGGTGGAGTCACAAAAAATCACTGTATTTCAGGACAGCCCTGCTTGCATTCTGGATTTCAGATATTGAACTTTGTCAAGCCAARGCTTGAGATTCAGGCTTTTTCCAGCTCAAATCCAGTCTTCTAGCACATGTAAATTGCAGAATAGCACACAGTTATTGTAGAGGATGTTTTAGGAAAATAAATATAACATTACCATTCATAACAGTCAAACCATCTGTGACTTGTAACCAAAGTTTTGTATTCCCTTTTAACCCAAAACCCTGTGAGAGATACTTATGATTCCCCTGGGCAATATATAYTAGTGAAATAATCAGATTTTAAATGTCTGTGAAAACCATGAACAGAAAAAGGACACTGTCACTTCATTTAGCTTCTGACATGGAATCCAGTGAATCACTAAGTAGAACTGCTCACTGGGACATGCCTGCACAAAGCTGCAGAGAGCCATCCACCAAAGACTCAAATACTTYTAAATAGGTCTCTGAAAAGCCAGAAGGATCTGGGAAGATTGTGCCATCAATATCAACATTACCTATATGAAGGCTGAGTATCAGAAACATAAGACTGGAAAAAAAATGATGGTCAGCCAGCCTACAGACTTACTGCTGGTATTGCAGAGACCTCAATGGCCTGCTGGGCTTATTGAAGGAGAGGAGAGCATGGGACAGGKCATGGTTTGGGTTTTACAACCCTCTGTGCCCAGCTTTCCCTCAGGGATGAGCCCTTACTCCGGCTCAGCAGCTAGCATTCCTTCTCCTTCCTTTGTAGGATGACTTACTACTCAGCTGTTTCTAAGGGACTACACCTGCACAGACAGYGCTAAGGGGTGGAAGAATTATCAAATCTGCCACTTGCATGATTCATAAGATAAAAAAATTACAAACAAGGAACAGGAGAGTGCCTAGAATAACTTCATAGACCTACTCCCCATCTATTGCCATCCTGTCCTCAGCTATCACTCATTTTAATATGCTGTGGCCCTGGTTCCTCATTTATCTCTTCTGGTACAGTCATATGCAGCTCTACAAATCAAGTGACAGCCCAGTGGCAGGTATTTTTATTTAGTTTTAGCAGTGGTTTATGAACAAACCTATAATACACTCTTTGTAAGGAAGCAACTGAGTTTTGACCAARACAACCCAAACCACACTCTTTAAAAATTAAAACTTAAATCTGTGAAACAGATTTACACACCTCTCAGAAAAGAGACAATGGGACTACAGCCAAGGAGGAAAGGACCCACAGTAGCAGCAGTTTAGAGGCTCTGTAGCTTTAGTTTCAGACCTGCAACAGAACCAACTGAATGCTCACCTCCACAGAAAGGATTTTATCACCCACCCACACC
Organism: Alauda arvensis; assembly: GCA_902810485.1. NCBI lineage: Eukaryota > Metazoa > Chordata > Aves > Passeriformes > Alaudidae > Alauda > Alauda arvensis. Next base: position 1,035,604 of record CADDXX010000252.1, on the reverse strand, counting down.
AGACACCCCCCTGGTACTGGATCTGGCATTCACCCCATCTTGAGCTACAGTAGTTGTTGAGTATTCCCCTCTCTTTTAGGAAGAGTTACTGCACACTCACCTGAATTGCTTAATGATTTGCTCCATGGCATTGTTGAGCCTATGGCAGTGCCTGTTTGATGGGGCTGACAATAATATTATTTCTTTTCACTAAAAATAAAAAGTGCCAAACCTGAGTGCCAAACATGCTAAAGAGAAACAGCAGAAGTTTGAGCCTGACAGGGAGGAGATGGACATGAGGAAGGGAGGAACCCCTTTTCAAGAGAGTACAGCCAATTACATCAGYTGAAGCCACATCACTAAAACATCTCCAGAGACAGGGAATAATCCTGCAGATTTAGCTAATCAGGAGGATAARCAATACTTACCTGCTATTCCCTCTTCCCAGTGCATGGCTTGGAAGCAGAAGAGGAGGAAAAGATGAGTGGGAGAAGCTCTGGTAACCACTCTCTTTTAGTCCTTGGTGTAACATCCCTTCTTACCAAATGGGATAAAGCACTTACTCAGCACCCCAAAGTGGAGAAGGTTAACAGGATGTTGAAGTCACAGTCCCAGTCCCTTCTCTCCTCTTCTCTCCCCAGGGGTTAATTACCTATCTACCTCTTATTTAGGATCTGTTGTAAAACAACAGGCTAACTCTTCACAAGTGGAAGATTATTTTTATCATTGTGGTTTTTTAATGAAATAATATTAAGAAATACTGGTGTTTTCTTMGTGCTCCTCTGCTGTCTTTAATGAAGCTCTCTGTGTGCTGGATACACCTGCAGAGCTCTTTAGGAACAGAAGATTGGTCATCATCAAGCAAATCTTTCTTCACCTCTCATGACTCTATTTMTGATATACTGATTAATCAATCATCAGAGAGATTAAAGGTCATCTTTTTAAAATAAATGGCTTATGGTTGCAGCAAATCATGGCTTTGAAATTTATTGGAAAAGGCYGTAAATTGTCAGTCATATTATTACACAAATAAATCAGATAGTTACTGCAAATTGATTAACTGATTCCAGTTTTTTTTAGGAACAAATTGTTGCTCCAACCTATTTTTCTCTCTTCTTGGACAAAATGATTGCTTTGTAGTCWGTGTGAATGATTGCCTGTGTGTCCAAGGCCACAGTTATTGCTTTARGTTGCTTCACACACATTAATGTTTTTTTGAGTGTTGTTCACCACAATTTGTTTTCACATGAGCACCACTCTATAKTTGAAAACAGTGAATGGTACCATGGCTGCTTGAGATGTTGAAAATAGCCCTGCATAGCATAATCAGCATYATATTTGTACATGGAAAAACCACACAATTAATACAGATAGGCTTTTTCAAGTCTCACAGTAAAAGTAGAGGACCAAGGGTAATTTCCTACACTGACAGWGAAATATTTAAGATCCTCTCATTCTATCTTGTTTGCTGTATCAGTGCAGGGAAACAGTGGAATTTGTCAGTAATGGAAAATAAAGTTGTCTGAAATCCAGGACTTTCATTGCTGAGATGACAATGAATTTTGTTAGTGAAAATAATTATACAGAGTTACATGGAATTAGCGATTAAGAGATGACTAAGCATGTTTACCTTACTCTCATTCTCACTGCATTTGTACCATCTTCATGTCCCTAATAAATCCCCCTGGATCATATCTAGTGCACACACCAGKGGAATTTCCACTCTCAATTAAGATGACTTTTATTTCAGTGCCTTCTTCCTGTGACCAACYCCTCTGCATGCCTGCAGGATCCCTWCWGGAGAAAACCAGCTAAATTCCTCTCACCAGTTAAAACCCAGGCATGTTTCCATGGCTGGATCAGCCCAGGCACTGCTCAGGCATACAGACAGGTCTGCACCAGGTTTTTCTCCTGCTGCAGGGAGCTGTCCTGTGCCCCTAACAGGTCCTGTATCCTCACAAATTCTCTTGGCACATCCTGCTGCAGGCACAACCTGAAGTGTCACCTTASCAGAACACAAATGCAAAAGGTTGTCATCTCTGGCTCACTGCAAGAACTATTAAAATTCCTTAAAACAGCTAAAATGCCTCAAGATCAGAAAATGCTTTGCAGGGTTATGAGGCTCCYGCTTCAAAACAGCCCAGAACTGGGCAGGAGAAGAGGCATTCATAAATGCAAGAAGGGACTTAAGGGAGGCTGTATCAGCTTAGCTTATTGCTGAGAATTTTAGAACAGTGCCACTGGAATGTGAAAAACCACAGGCATCCCATCTGAAGGTACATCCTGAGACTTAGCATGGATATATGAAAAAGGATGGAAAAGGCAAGTTTTATACACAGATTGTATGACAGGCCAGAGGAGCTCTGAGTGAGCTACAGCAATCTGTGTCACAGATATGAGCCTGGGGTCATTCCATGTGCTTCCCCCAGGACTGGCCAGCTCTCTCTAAAAGATTAATAAAGAGACACATCTTCAGTAAAATGGACTTCATCTTCTTGAATGTGATCTATCAGTTTGCTGGCCATTATGTATGGGAATGCAGTCATAAAGCTGGTGGATTGCTCAGATTAACAATGAAATAGGCTATTCTCCTGTCAGGAAAAGTTTTGGCCCTTTAGACAAAGACTATCAGTGTCACTGGAGTTTCTGAAACTTCCATGATGCTACAGGGAGGTGTGCTGCCATTTCCTGCTCTCTGTGAAGGGGAAGAAAGAAGCTACCATTCTTTAAAGCAGTAACAGAACATAGACTTCACAAATAAAGATGAAGYAGTTAAAGGAGGAACTTGAACMAAAATGCCTGTGGGAACTGTTTATRCTATCATGAAGCAGCAGCTCTGGCAATGTGGACAGCAGACCTGATTAGCAAGTCTGATTCACCCCACAACCTCATTAGAGTCTTACCTCCCTGCATGTACAACAGCACAATAGCTCCTAAAGCATCCACTTTGCCAGCATGGAAATGCAGCTGAAAAGGAGCTGTTGTTTGGTCTCCTGCATGCTGGAGTTCCTGGTCTCTTGGTACTGGCATGGCCTCAGCAGCCATGTGTTGTTGGTCAGAGAACAAACAAGGCTGAAGTTAAATATTTTATGGCAAAAATTTATCTGGCACCTGGCAGGTCCCGAAAAAAGAAGCAGAAAGGTAACAGAAATGTCACATTTTCCCTCCTGAGCCTGCACAATGCACAGTTCAGGCAAACCAGAGAACCTGGGCCAGACATTTTAAAAGTCTGGTCCCCTCCAACCTAGGAAGGCAARGCAGGGTACCAGGCATGCTGTGTCACCAACCACTGCTTGCCCTCCACTCAGGAACTCTTGTTTTCAAGGAGGCACAATAGGGAATTTGCTGCTGATTTTYCTGCCAACAAAATGATCTAAGGCCAATTATTAAGACTTGTTTATTATGCAAGAGCTCTTACCTGTTAAGGGGGGTAAAAATGCCCCCMAAATGCTACATGGTTGTTTACAAATTTAGAAACCAAAAGGCCATAGTGTAATCCATTGAMAAGATTAATCTGGCTGGGAGTTCATGCCACAAACACTAATGATTAAAAAAGCAAGTCAAAATTCACTGGCCTTGAAGAGTCAATAATACCTAGTAATTACATTTAGGACTTTTTTAGGTCATTTTTCATGTGTACTGTCTCACATCTATATATGCCTTATATAGATATTATTAATATAGTTATCTGTTGTAAATTAGTCTTATCCCATCAATTMAAAAAAATCTGCCATTAGTTGGAACTAGGTTTGTGCTTCCATGATGAACTCCTTCYTGCTGATGCCTGCAACACCAGACAGCCAGTTTAAGGTTACTGAATTCAGTGGAGCAAGCTGGAAGCCCAATCCTTCCTATAAGCATGACCAGTTATTTTGGGTAATTTTTTTTTAACTGTGTCCTGAATAATACCTTTACAAAGTTTGACAAAAGTTTTGTGCTTTTTACAATGGATTCTAAAATATTAAAAATCTCTATAAATGTTTTAAAAATTTAACAAAGCCAAAAAAAAAAAAATCTCTGCAGGTTGATCTGTTCCTATTCTGAGGTTCTCTGTGGGCACCCTTCTTCATAGGAACTCTTTTCCCAATGTAACTGAATATCCTTTTAATGCAAAAAGCTGTATTGTTATTCTTAACTCTTGGACCAATATTTGCTTTGGTTACATCATAATGAAACCCCTTCTGTAGGAGTCAGCTGGCCCCAAAAAAAGYCCCTATGGAACTGTGACAAACAGAATGTGCCACCTAGCTCACTAATTTTGAAAGACCTCAGTTATTTTTTCCTGATAAATCTGGTATGAAGCCTGTAATGCACTTTCAAGTAGCTCCAAACAGAGCTGTTGAACTTTGCTTTTCAACTTTTTTTCTTTTCTTTTCTTTTTCCTGTTTTGCCCTGAGGTCTCTGAACTTTGGCAAGTATATGAAAGTCCTCAGAGTCCCCATGATTTCCTCTCTTTTCTGTTGCAAACCATTTTCTGGGTTACCACTAAAAAAAGCCATGCTGCTGCAAGCCAGCTGTAAGTGCTCCACTSTCTCTTGACAATCAGTGACCCAAAGAGCTGAGCAAACACAACTGCTACTGAGCTCCTTTTAAAGTGTCCAAATATAGAAACACCCTTCAAAAGACCAGCAACAGAAAAAGCACAATATTGTACTTARAGAGAGGCTTCATTAACTCATTGCTCTGAATATTTGAAGTACAGGGAATAAGCAAAACCATAATGTATTAGCTTCCTTATATTGCTTAAGCAACTCAAAGTCTAGTGGACCTATAAAACCCACCCAAAGGTGTTTGACAGAGGACAGCATCCTTGGATGCATTGTCTGAATTTAGAAATTCAAATGCCACATTGTAGAGTTATGATGCTGTGGTTTGATAATCCAAGAGACTCACAYGTCCTAGTAAAATATTCCAGGCTGAAAACTAAGARTGCAGAAATAAATCCTTAAGCTTTYGAAGTCAATGGAAAAATTTCCATTGTTTTCCAAAAGGATAAAAGWCAAAGCTAACTAGGATCTAATACACTGCAAAAACAACTGCAGAGAAACATGTAAAAAAAGCTACTTTTCACCTGGCTTCAGACCACTGCACAATGACACACAATTTTTGTATTCCTTTGTTTAGCAAATGCATGTCCTATTATTTTAAAATAAGCTCCACACTATCTTTAATATATCTCACTGCTCCATGAAAGAGTTTGTCAGTTTAAAGAAAAATATTGTCCTTCTWTTGTACAATTGGTTTTAATACCGTGTTAAGCTGTTAAAAAAAAAGTCATAATAGCCTTCCTTAGGTTCTCTTCTTGGTGGCATTGCCACCACTGAGTTATTATGTAAATTATTGCAATCTGGTTAGCTCCTTCCATCTCTCTTCTTAACAAAAGGGGTCTGCAAGTGCTAATCAAAATGTTGTAATTTACATATTAATGAAGTTTTCATAATGGTATTTGCTTCATAAGTAATATGAATGGTATGGAGACTTTTCACTCTTCTTTTGAGCAACCACTACATTTTGATTTTTTGAAGCAGCTGATGTACATCTAAAAACAGACTGTAATCTGTTTTTTWTCAGTATATCTCTTTATATCTATATATTTTAGATATATATTTCTGCACATCTTTGATATCAGAATGATGCACTCCAGTGTTTGGATCTTAAATTTAGCCTCTCTTGTGGCAGTGAACTATTATTTACTCACATTCCTTTGAACACTTTTGTTACAATCATTCTGGAAATGCTAAAGGCACATTTTTCTGCCGGGAGCATGGAGCACAAATAAGTAGTGCATCATTTATTTTGTGGTTTAAAATAAGAGAATGAAGAGGAAGAGGGGGATGGATGGATAGAGACAAAGAGAGAGAAAATTTTAAAAATACCAAGATTCACTCCTATGGAAAGCTGAAAGATAAAACATTACTATGCTATGGCAATTGTCATATTAACAACATCTGGAAAGGGAAGAACACTGAGTTTCTGGTTTCCATTCTATTTTCTACTTAGCTGTTATTTTAAAATATRGCAAGCATAAAAACTCTGTTTAGTATTGCATCTTTAAAGCTTTCTAATTAAAGACCAGGGATCACATCTCTCTGTGAATCAGTATGGAAAATGGYTTCAATTTCTACCTTCACTGAATAGTGAGTGAGAACAGTGTAATGTTCCTTAAATTTAGGATGCAAATTATGAGGAGCTCTCAAAAGATATGTGGTATTCCAAGTGAAAGAAATGACATCCATAGTCAAGTTGAATGTCCAGTTGATTCTTTGTATAGCTTTCAGTTATGGGATATTTTCTTTAATAAATCCCAGTAAAAAAAATGGAGATGAGATTAAGTGTCTACTTGCTGAACTAAATGGAYCATGTAGAATCTCTCAGRGTGATCMATTTTATTTAACTTTTTTRKTTTTATTCTTATTKGAACCTTTTCCAAWATGTAACTGTTTCCTTCAGGAGTGGACTGTAACCTTGRTCATTCCAGAAAGGTTTATCCTCAGTGAGAAATCAATCATAATCCTCATCTGCTCCCTGTGTTTCTGCTCTAGAAAACCCCATTTTTTTGGTTATMATTTCATCTGGGAGCTCATTCTTATTGTCACAGACAGGAACTTAGCTTCCTGAATTTGCAACTCTATGAGACTGTTTTTTAAGGTGTTCTCAACACTCAACACATAAAGAATTCTTTGTCACYATGAGACATGATATTGGATTASTTCCATCCTGGATGTAAAGTACTTYRAGCTTTAAACATTACTTAGATTTAAGCCTCCATCAAAACAGAGATTTACCTGGGTTTTAATAAAACAGTTTAGCAATGGATAGGTGTTCAGAATACTTTACCATCATCCCCAGTTGGAGCTTTGCCTGAGAACACTGACCCAGGAGCTYACAAAAAAATTCTGCCCAAATTTTCAGGAAGAGAAAAATGAGGAATAAAGTTTTCATACAGAATTTCACTCATTGTTTCCACTCACTCAACCCATAGTTTTTCTTTCAGAGTCTAATCCAAAGCAAACAGATCCAACACCAGGCACAGTCTAATGGAAGATTTGATTTAGCTGGAAGATGTTTTCTATCATTGAAAGAGAGACCCTAGTAATGGTTGTACCTAAAGCTTCATGACAAACACTTCAAAAGCACATTGAAGACATGTGGGAGGTATGGAATGGTATTTAAAAAAAGATCATTTACACTAAATCTCARGAAAGCACTTGAGAGTAAGATTGATTCAGCTACAGGGAATATTCCCAGGGGTGTTGATAAGTGTTTCATTGCTTTGAGTATTTTGAACTGGTGCTAAAGAAAAATTATAATTTTTTTTCAAAGTATTTGAAATTAAAGTCATGTTCACTTTTACTTTTTTGTTCCTCTTTTTTGAAACTGACACATGATCAATATTTTTAATTTACTGAAATAGCTAGTGTTTGAAAAATGATATATTTCAATAACTGCTGCAATCACATTTTCACTAAGCAGATCAGAGTTAATTCAGAGAGGGCACAGAAAATTGCCATTTAAAATTTAATAGCTAGATTTTCATTCCACAGTTTTTACAAGTGCATTTTTTCAACCAGAAAACCCAACACATATGAAATTATAGAGCACCTACAYTTTAAATGGAGTTAAGCAATGCTTTGGAGATCATGCCTGCTCTTTGCATCTCCCGTCCTGTTCTCAATGTTTTGTTCCYTGAAGGGAGAGGCAGGGCCAATGTACAGTGACAGCCATCATGTCCCTGTCTCATAATGTTGTGCAAGGGAAAGAGGAAAAGYTTTTTGTGTACTTGTTCTTCTTTTAAAGTGACACAATTTATGACCAGAGACAGGCAATATTTTTAGCCATGTGAACTCCTTATTAAAAGCAAGTAAAAACTCAAAGCTTGCAAGTTGGCCATCCTGATCTAACTCAGCACCAGCACCTAAAGCAGGGAAYAACACAACCAGCATAATTTAGCTCCCATATTGCACAGAATGGCTGACAACAGATAAGGAAAACATTGAAAATCCTGCTTTGAAACCTGTTTTTTTCCTCCAGAAAAAATGAGATGCTTTCCAACCTTGTGTAACTTCTATGAAGACTTTTGGCAAGATGTTAATGCATGCCCACGTTATGGTCAGTTTATTTATCTTTAAATACAAAAAAATGACTAGATTATCTCTTTTAATGAGGAAAATGCTCTCCCCTGTAAAGAGAAGAGTTGTGATATTTTAGTGGTAGGTTAAGAATTGTGTTGGCTTTCTTTGCTATTCAGAACCAGAGGGGACATATATATATATATATATATATGTGTGTGTGTGTGTGTGTGTGTGTGTGTGTGTGTGTGCCTGGCATCCATGCCTAGGATCCCTCCTGATCACAACCAGTGGACTAGCACAGATAAAAGTATGTAAATGTCCAGGGAGGAGAAGGAAATTGTATGGTTTGTTTTCATAAAACCTAGTGGGGCTTTTTCTTAGGATTTTTTATCTAGGATGGATAGGCCATCTTTTTTTCTAGAATTCACYCAAAGAGGACTTTGTGTGCTTTTTCCTATATGTGATGTACTCTTGAGTATTTTATTTTTATTTTTTCCCCTCCACTTTTTAAGCATTTGGTGGCTTTTTCAAACATAACTCAACCAGAACAGGGGGTTGAATGAATGTTGTCAAACAAAGAATTAACCTGAGAAACCAGGCATCACTCTGATTCCTTAAGAGTGGTGAAAGCTTTCTCAAAACAGAAAGGCCCAGTTTTGAGGCATATCAATMATTTTTGCACTTGTTCTTTATTACAGAACACGTGGCCCATATTCCAAACCCTGGAAAACAAATGTAAAAGTCACCTTTTGCTGTGATTACAGGGAAACATGAAACACAACTGTGTACAGGTACCCAGAGAAACAAAACACAGTGTTTGGAGGAAAGTTCTCAATCAAGCATTCCTGAAGGAAAAAAAATTCACTGCTCCATAGTCTCTGTTACCTCTTATCCCAGATCAAATGGCCCACCAGAATTCTTTGTACAGGTACTCAAAAAGACTTCACAGACAAAATGGTTTTGAACCCAGCAGAACTGCCTTACAGARTTTTCTATTTTTGTACAGATCTGTGCTACATTCTGCCTCTCTGAAAACTCCAGCAGAGTTCTTTCTGTAACATCAGCTACCTATCAGATTTGATCTGCTTAGAACAGATTTAGAAAGCAGTGTAAGGGAAACAGTGAAAGSTTTAAAAGCATTCCCTGGGAAATGCACTCTACAGGGCAGCAGCATGAAATTACAGGGGAGGAAGGAAATGGGAGAGGAGCACGTTTTTAGGAAGGTGTTGYCTCTATGACATGCATGGCTGAGGTGTGGGAGGGGACAATAAAGGCTCTCACTGGCCAGTCTTTACCCAAGAAAGGCTCAAATAATTCRAGCACTCCATTTGAGTGAGTATTGTAAAGATTAAAGGGTGCATGGTACAGAAGGGATAGAAGTGGCAGGGAAGAGACAAAAGAGTTGGGCATGGTGGGGAACCTGGATCTGTAGTGGTGAGAGGAACCCAGCTGGAAAAAGCAAAAACCCTTGTTAGGAACTAATGAACCTCTCTGCAGGAATTACAGGATATTAGGGTAAATGTTACCAGTTCTGTGAAGATCTGCTAGGGGAGAGAACATAAACCTGGACCACCTGTGTTGACAATTTTTCTCACCATGGGAAATTTATTCCCCACTAAGTGTTGAAACAYATCTAGTACCAAATCCACCTCTGAAATACAAAATTAAAATTCCCAGTAAACATATTTTGTACTTCTGTTACCCACCCTTCACATTTCATAAAGATAAATAAGTGATTTGAAACTGGGTGCCAGGGTTTGGAAATGAGTCTTATGTTCCTCTCTGCTTTTACATGTAATGAAATACAACTCCATGTTTCAATAAAATTAAGTTTGGAGTCCTGCCAAAAACTTTTTCTGTGCTGTAATTTCATTTAATTTAAAAGAGAGGTGCTCCTAGTTTTAGCTTCCCAGCTATGGCCAGGAACACAAGAAAGGAAGCAGATCATTGACTGACATTTAAAACTGAGAGGTGTCACTAGGACACCTGCTTGAGCAGSAAGAYTGGACCATGATTCATTCAACCTGACCCATTCTGAGGTTTCTGTGACTTGGGGTGAGCAGCAATGGCAATCTGTTARTATACTTTCCTTGTAATTCAGCAGAAGTTCTCGTGTTTTCACATTTTAAAATGGGCATTTTTAAATCATTCTAATTTATGAGCCATGAGGAAGTATGGGAGAAAATGCCAGTGCAAAAGGGATATTTGGAATTTATTATAAGAATTTGAAAAAGAAATTTACCTGGAATTTTGAATGAGAAGATTTGCTTTAAAATGTTTGTCAATCCCCCAGCTCTAACTGGGAAATGCAGCCCTCTGACTTGGCTCTACATTTGAAAGACATAAGCAAACAGAGAAGCATTTTGGGCCCATGTGYCTGGAGATCAATTGCTGTCCAAAATAACTACTTTCCCCCCTTTCTCCAACACTTCCCAAGTAAARCTAAGAAGCCTATTTCAAATCACCTCGCACCAGCTGTTAACAGAAATTTCTCACAGTATTTCTGTTGGAAACAACTGCAAAAGTGTCCAGACTGTTGAACCACAGGGAAGCTGAGCTTTAACCTTGGCAGGAGGCCATGTGATTGACATTTCCATTGCCAGAGTTTGTCCAAGTGATTTTGAGAGCCGACTAGATTTCATTTTGCCCTATCTGTGGGTTATCATTCTCACAAGAATCATCTCGTTCTGGCAGGATCTTGATTTAAGGCTTTAAAAGTCAGCCGGGCTCAAACTGATTTTGCAAGGTCACAAACACTGCAGGTTCTCTCCATAATATGGAATTAGAAGATTGAGTGTCAGTCCTYTCAAGGTCCTAGCAACAGTTAGATGTGCCTCACAGTCTCATTCTCAATTAGGGCAATTTTTAAGGCTGTCAGCAGCTCACAATTTTATCCCACGGTTCTCACCTCCATATTTTTTCCAGGTACACAATCCTGACAAAAGTTTACTTCCCTCCCATATTCAAGCTAGTTGGAGTGCCTTCCTCTGTGTTTTATTTAGATAAGCACACACTCTAAATTTTCATCCAGTCAAATAAAAYTTCCCCTTTCCAAAAAATGTCTGTGGCTATAATTGCCTCTGTCACCCACAGGGGCACATAAGATGGAATGCCTTCTTGCACCACACTTGCTTATGAAGGATCAGCCATGTAAAACTGTTACCATGTTGGTTTTAATTGCCAATTGTTTTGTATTAATTGGCAATAATTAGTTATTGTCAAACATATTGCTGCTTTTTACACCAAGCCTTTCCCTGGAGAAACACAATAAGCACCTGAAGTGTTGGTAAGTAATTGTGAAACATGGCTGTAATGGGTTTACTATGAAAACACTGCAAGTTAGCTTGTAGGTATTACTGTTCAATGGTAAATGATTAGTCCCTTTGGCYAATCATTTTTTAATTGATTTCTTTGAAAGATGGTAGCCACACTAGACCCTAGGCATCCTGCATGTGTGAACTGGCTCTGAAATGCATTAGKCCCACTGTGAGTGCAGCTCAGAACTGCTGCAGACTGCATGAATGTGAGCCCTGGGTGTGATGGGGGGTCCTGGAGTGACCTTGTAGGTGAGTCTGTCTGTGTTGGATCAGTTCTATGGAGCAGGTACTGCATGGCTGGTCAGTCCTGGACATTTGAAACACTGCTCAAGTGTCATGCTAGGTGAACACGTTTTCTGTGTTAGAAAACTGAGACAAAAGGAGGAGAGCCTTTTACTTAATAGGCGTTTTTGTGGGTTTTTTTCTTTAATTTCAAGCTCTGGGTCCCACTTGAGTTGGGCATTCCACACTGACATACAGCACTCTATACCTGAAATGTGTTATGTGAGGTAATGCCATTTACAGCRATGGGGAAAAGCCCAGTCCTGTCAGATCTTAACTTTTGAGGTTAACAGTTATTTTTAAACCCCTTTGTTTATATTTACCATTGCTRATTTCTACCTCTTGATCTCTGCCCTTCTAGTTGTCCTGCTAATTGCTACTTCCAAGATGCTCATTAAGACCAAAAGAGAAAAAAAWTCAAGGAAATGGCTTATTAACATTGCTTCAGAACCTTGAAAGAACAAGGCAAATCTAKATAATCTAAAGTACCAAAAAGATGCTTTTTAAAACAAAGCAGTCAACAAGCTACATGAATTTTTATTTTGATAATGACCGTGAAAGAGCACAATAATTACTACTACTTACTRCTTGCATTGCAGTAAAAGCAACAAAAGCAAGTTACAAATCCTTCCCCACAGAGCTTTGGTCYCAGTCCAGACATGCACTTAAATAAATAAACAACTCCAGGTAAACCTACAGAATTCAAAATGCAGTTCACACGCTTCATGTTAAACATGTATTTAATGACTTTCCTCAGKAGCTTAAAACATTATGAATCTCCTTTTTGAGCTTAGCAATAATCAGCTGTAAGATACCTTATCTAGTGAAGAATAAGAAATGAAACTTCATTTATATTTTTCCTTCAGCCTTTTCCAGTAAGAGTAATTTCCATTTAGGTAAAAAATGGCTTCCTCCAAAAAAATACCCCACAAACATACAAGTCAGGGACATCTACTGGATCATAAATATAACTACCCACAATACAGCTAGGCATAGTCCTGTTATTTATTATCTAGCATGAAGAACATCTTCTTCCCATCACTTTGAATTATACTTGATGTCATGCTCTGTACCTTCAGCAGGGCACTACTCTTAGCTAGAAAACATCACTGAAACCAAATAGGGTGAGCAAACTGAAGCCTGGCCAGGAGCTTGTATTCCAAACAACAGCATTTCAATTCCAGTATTCTGATGGAGATGCCTCTGTAGTTTGCTTATGTTTTCCAGTGCCATTACAGGCAGTCAGAAATTCAAGGACTGTTAGACAATAAAACTCTTTTTTATTTTCCTCTTTTGTCTTCAGTTCCCTATGGTTGTTATTATTTGTCATCCATTTCCTCTGACACACAAGCAAGCACTTCAGCCTGCYTGGGGCAGCTTCAGAAACTGAGGGCAAAAGGGGATATCAAGGCCATATTCACCATTTTTTTGTTTTCTGAACACAAAAGTGTTGATAATTAAAAACAGTATTTTTGGTATTCTAACTCAATAATTTAGACAACGTTTTCACCTGTTTGGACCAGTAACATGATATCTTTTGATCCTATTGTCAACCATCCCATAAAGTTTGCTTTGTTAATGGATTTCTTACCAGCAGTAAACTGCTAGAATGACCAGCATTGGGACTGGCCAGTGTTCATCAGTCACACAGGAGAAGGGTTAGTCCATACTAACAGTACCCAGGGATGTTACTGGGTGGGGTTCAAGCTGGAGACCCTGCATGAGAAAARCAACTCTARCCCAGCCAAAACCAGCACATTTTCCCTTGCCTTATTCCACACCACTTACATCACAGTCAGGTCTCACATTCCTCAATAAAACCTCATTAACCACCTCCCCACTCTTCATCCTTCAGTATCCTACATGCCATTCCCTTAGTCTATGGACCACACCTGCAAAGTGTCCAGAGAATATCCATGGGGTTCATTTAGCCCATGACTTTGGGCTCCCTTTGTTCTGGTGGTCACTCAGGACCACCACAGGAGTTACGTGGAGTTCACATGTGTTACATGGAGTTCAGATGTGCTACATGGAGTTCACATGTGTTACATGGAGTTTATGGGCACTGAAACCAGCTCAGGCTGGGTCACTGCTGCGTTTGCACTGCTTTAGGCTCATTCTCCATTGGTTCAGGTGCTTCCTGCTACACCAATTCTTCAAGTGTTCCACTCAAATCATGAGTTATAACAATTCAAAGGCTGATCCATTACAATCTCCACACCTTTTGGGCCAAATGTTATGTATTGCAATGAGCTCTTTCCCTTTTTTCCCAGCCTGGCTACAGCAAGGGGTTCCTGCTGCAGTAATTGCAGCCTCCAGTGTTAGTCCCCATGCYGGGGGACAGCCTGCATCTGGAAGCTTCACCTCATCAAATGAGAACATGCTCAGTCTTCAAAGCAAAAGGGTAAGAATATGTTTGCTTTCTTCACCAAGCTAATTCCTGCATGAAATGAATCACTGTCAAGGTGAAAATGGTACACATTAAAAAAAAATTCTTTCTATACTGAATRYAGACAAGACTACATAGTAAAAAAARGGGGCRGGGGARAAATGGCAATTGAATTAAGCCATATSAAACTCTCATAAATTTATGTGACTTGTCTCTAAAGGAATTAAGTACCACAGCATGCTCCATCACTGACCCCACACATTTTTGYTAACATTTTTCCATAATTGATGTCACAGACCTATCTCAGACTAATGACATTATGTTTGCAAGTTTCTAGTGCTGTGCTCTCATCAAGGAACTTGGAAAGTAATTTCCAAAAGATTTCATCTGTTTCTGTCTTCATTTTCTTGAACTCTCATAATTATGAATTAATTGCATTCTAGTAATTCTCTTTCTTCAAGATACTAGGAATTTTCCTTTATGATCAGGTTTACATTACAAGGATTCCAATCCTGAACCATTTAAGAACACTAACTTTTTCTCAAATTCAAGAGGAGTTGCCTTTTTGATACTGCAGGAAAAATTCATAGGAAAAAAAAAATGACAATATTAAGTGATACAAACCAGGGCCTGAATTTTTTCTCTTGGAGAAGTCAGCTGGTGGTAGGTGCACAGAAAGGAGGGTGGAAGAACAGAAGGAAGGATGGGTGGAACCCTGTTTGCAGCCCAGGCATGCAGGCTGGGCTCTGTATGACACCAGCATGCCACTGGCTCTCCCCTAGTGAGTGTGACCCCATTCTCACCYCCTCAGATAGCCCAAACTGTTCCAGATGTTCCTGGTTCCTACAGGAACCCGAGATCCCCTTCCTGCAAGCTGCTCCAGTGAGCTGGGAACTGCCCAGTGGCTGGCACCACWGTGGCTGTGAAAGCTGCCTGCCAGCATGGAAAGATTCAGAGGAAATGGAGAATTACTCATTCAATGCAACGTTAAGTGTTCATAATTGCTTTAATTAGGAAATGTAATCCTGACTGTGAGCAGCTTGCCATACCCTGTCTCTTCTCAAAATCTTTTTTTTTTATTTTATTTTCGGTTCTCCAGTCTCCATTTTAAGTAGATCACTTTCCCATTTTCTTTTTCATTTACTGTAAATACAACAGCAGAATTCTTTGCTAGTTGCAATACCCCTTACAAGTTGATGTTCAGTACTGCTAATTATGTTCTTGACTTACTTATGCTTATTTTTAGAGATTTCCCAATCCACCTCTCACTACTTTTTGCATATATTTTTAAAGAAGCCTTCTGTTTATAATTATTTTTACATTGTCACTTAAACAAACTTGCATCTGTTGCCTTTTTTCCCTCTAGACTGATCCAGGATGGATTTTAATTGCATCACCAACTGTTTCTAAAATTCTTACTAGTCTCCACTAGACTCCTTCTGCAAAATACAACCTTGACCAACAAAATAATAACCAAAACCTGTTGGGGAGTTTCATGTGCTCTCAAAGTTAACTTTCTTGTGGTCCAGAATGTTCACTTGGCTTCCRCCAGCTCCCAAGAATAATTTGAACTAATGATACTGTAATGTCTGGGTGTTTCCTTGCTTCAGTCCTATTAATCAAACTTGGTATATAKCCTAGGAGTTGGTCCAAAATAGCCTCTAACCATCTGAATGCTTCAATAAGCTGTGGAAGAAAGCAATCCTGAAATGCCTCTTAAAATGTGTTCCTCCTCTTCATTTTCTTTTTTTTAATTGAGTGGCATCCAAGTCAACATCTGAGTAATTAAAATTCTGMCAGTATCAAACATCCTGCCTTGTTATAGAAATCTCCAATGTATAAAGACATTTGCTGATCCTGTGGTGTTTYATTTTAACTGCCCTAGAGATGTAAACTCTCTCTGTAGCATCCTAGAATCAACTCACCATTTCATGGCTCTAATTCCTATACAGATTTCCATGTCAGCCATAATATTTCTTTTCACAAATCAATGTTCTGCCTAACCAGTTCACTTACCTACTGCTTTAATTTACTTAACCCTTTGRCAGGTTGTGTGTTCTTCATATTCTATTTCTTTGTAAAATTATTTTTAAATGTATCTTATTTTWAAAAATATATTAAGAAGTGCACAAAATATAAAAGCATAATATAAGTGCACAAAAAAAAATGTTGGCTAGTTGAATATAGCAGAAAAGAATTTGAATAACAGCTTCAGAATTTAATTTGATGGCCATGCTAAAGTCTCCCTGACTTCCTTAGTTCCTTCCTACAGGGTTTGTAGTTACAGACTTTTGATTCTTCCTTGCTGTTGGTAGAGATGGATATCTGTTTACCCTTTCAAGTGGAAAATGGGTGTTGACAGATTAGACAGACAGAGAAACAGAGATCAGAAGACAGTTTAATTAGATTTTAGATCACAGAGTCACTGAAAAATGGGGGTGCATCTCTCAGGGTGCAATGTACCAGTGAGAGAGTCAGGGTATATAGAGAGAAAAATATCCCAATCACTGAACTAAGRCAGTAACTGAGAGCTGTCTCAGGCAGTGGAAGAGTGCAAAGATAGTTGGAATTAGGAGGAAGTTACCTTTACCTGTGTGGGTAGGATAAATAGACTACATAAACTTATGGGGGGTTTTATAGGATTCAACACTAAATTCGATAAATTTCATGAAAAAATCCTTGAAATTGTGTACCCTGTGATCCCTGACCACACTCATGATTCTTCCCTACGTTAATGCTGTTTTCTTTTGCTTCACCAACCATCAGCAAATAGGAATTTCCAAACTATTTCCAATTGCTCATTCCCCATGTGCTGTTCATTTCAAGAATCAAAACAGGCTGCAGGTTCATCCTTCTTGTTTCCTTCAACTCACTAATCAACCTTCTCATTATCTTCACTGCATTTGGCCTGTGCTGAATAATCATTTTCCAATCAGGCTTATGTTTCTTTCTTAACTGGCTATCCAAACACTAATCAGGTAACTTTCTTCTGGAATTTCCACAGTATCCATCTTGGCTCATGACATAACCCCATCCTTTTCTTCCTTCACTGCATGCATCCCCTTCCTCTGAGTTACCTACAAATGGCTACAAACTCTTCAGCCACTTGGACAATGATGATTTTACATCTTTGTTCTAACCAGTGTCTCAGAAACCAGCAACAAAGATGGATTTGGAAATAAAACTTCAGATGAGCTCTGAATTTCAGGGACACATCAGGTAATGTTCATTCAGATCGAGATGTTCCAAAATGATGGCACCACCTTGCATTTTAAAGCTTTGAAATTCCCATGTGTTTAATGGGATAAGAACAGCTTACAAATACACTTGGAGAATTTCAGCATTGGGAATCCCCTACTTGGACAGGTAACCTTTTTTTGCCTATTCTGGTGCTTCATCATCCCTACTCTACCACTGTTCCTCCACCACACATTTTCATTTTGGTTTTACCAACCAGAATGCTGATAGTACTTTCAAATACACTCAAAGAAAAAATAAATGATAAATGCCTCAAATATAAACATCCTCCTTGGGTTCAGTTCACGTCTTCTTAAAATAAAGGGAAAAAAAACCTACCAAAAAACACACCCAAAACCCCCATACTGAAAAAAATAGAAACACTGACCTTTGCCTTGAATCTAATCTAATTAAATCAACCACATTTACTAGGTGCTTAAAATTAAAAAATGCTAGATGGCAAGGGAGAGTCATCACAACTCCTTTTTKTTTTTTATCACTGCCCTCTGGCACATCATGATCATGGTGCAGACACGAGCATGGAGCTCCCAGTCTGCAGATGCCCTGATGTAGTAAGATAGGTAAAGAGTGTGGGGAAACAAAGAGTTGGTACTAAAGGTAATCTTGGCTCTGATGTATTGCAGCTGCGTTAATTATCCTAGAGTGGGAACAGCCTTGCTCTCCCAGCTCTGGGTGTGATAAAGAGTGAGCAGCTGGGAGGGCTTTGGGTGCAGTTGCAGCTCAGTTGGAGTTTGTTGCTGTGCTGTGCAGACCCAGGGACAGGAGGTGGTGCAAGGGGCAGATAAGGTCAGACTTTGTACCAGGGACTGACAGGGGCTGGGCCAGGCTGGAGTGAGCTGGTGCTGTGAGAAGGAAGAGAGAAGGAGAACTGACTGAGTGGCTGCTGGCATGAATGGACAGACCCTGAGAGCTGCTTGGAGCTGCCTTTGGGAAATAGGATAGAGACTGTTAAATAGCAAGTGTTGGTGTGTGAAGCCTTCTGATTGATATGAAAGATTTATAGATAATAAAGTCCTGATATTTGGAGCCCCTAGAAGTTTTTAATGAAGCACTTTGTGTGTCTTGGCCAGCT
>CADDXX010000252.1:696311-1012750 GCA_902810485.1 Alauda arvensis | reverse complement strand
TTTTTTATCACTGCCCTCTGGCACATCATGATCATCGTGCAGACATGAGCATAGAGCTCCCAGTCTGCAGATGCCCGATGTAGTAAGATAGGTAAAGAGCATGGGGAAACAAAGAGTTGGTACTAAAGGTAATCTTGCCTCTGATGTATTGCAGCTGTGTTAATTATCCTAGAGTGGGAACAGCCTTGCCCTCCCAGCTCTGGGTGTGATACAGAGTGAGCTGGCTGGGTGGGCTTTGGTTGTAGTTGCAGCTCAGTTGGAGTTTGCTGCTGTGCTGTGCAGACCCAGGGACAGGAGGTGGTGCAAGGGACAGATAAGGTCAGACTTTGTACCAGGGACTGACAGGGACAGGGGCTGGGCCAGGGCCAGGCTGGAGTGAGCTGGTGCTGTGAGAAGGAAGAGAGAAGAAGGAGAACTGGCTGCTGGCATGGATGGACAGACCCTGAGAGCTGCTTGGAGCTGCTCTTGGGAAATAAGATGGAGATTGTTAAATAGCAAGGTGTTAGTGCCTGAAGCCTTCTGATTGATATGAAAGATTTATAGATAATAAATACTTGGAGCCCCTAGAAGTTTTTAAGGGAGCAGTTTGTGTGTTTTGACCATCTCGACTACCACAGTGCCCCACTGGGATGTAGTGGGGGAGGTGGTGTTGGTGCAGCTGAGAGTGGCCGGTGAAAGCCACAGGGAGGTCTGGACCTGAATTTCTCCTATCGACACCTGGAATTAGGTGAGCCACCAACCAGCAATAATGGGAGACTACAAGCAGTCTCTACTTCATATCGTGACCGCCTCGACAATGATACCCTGACAATGACATTAGTGGTCCACATTGTTCTTTTATCTATGCTAGCAAATTACCCACATCAAGCAGATGAACACTTATAAAACTACAATGTTACTGTCTTTGAAACTCTCATTTTCATTGTGATTTTAATTTGCTGCATACACTGGGGTTAAGCATACAGGGAAGGGGGTGCTCTTCTTTGGTATTCATTAAAATTACTGCATTTATTTTTAGGTTACTATTCAGGCTACCTGACATTTGTAACAGCTTTTACCTTGATTTTTTTTTTTCTAATAATCCAGCTGGAAAAAAATRTTGTCTTTTTAGCCTTTTGACTCAGTCTTTTCTGCAAAATGYAGACACTGGGAAAAATATTTCCCACATTTTGCCCCCTCTAATTGCTATAGCTATATTATAGCACTTGTCTTCCTTTGATGAAAAAAAACAAAAACAGGAAGGAGTAAAAAGGGAAGAAAGACTTCTGGATTACCTTCACATTTTACAGTATCATTGTTGGAAAGCCTCGTTATTTCAGCAAAGCTTATTTTAGCTAATTCTCAGTTGTGCCAGAACAGGACAACAGAGTCCAGAGAAGTGGCACAGATGCAGGAGGTCCCTCCTCATTTTCAGCACTCTCAGTGCTAAGGCTTAGCAAAGGTCTTTCTGAGATGATTAATGGCAGGTTTGACTCTGGGAGGTAATTATAGGTTTTGACAAGAAGTTTGAGACTTTGGGGATGAAAGTGTCTGTGAAGGTTGCACTGAGGAAACCAACCCCTGACAGGCACAACATGCTCATTACAGAAATTTTGAAAAAGCACAGATATCTATAAAATAAGCTAGATACAGAAGAACATACTTTTATTAACCCCACTGCTGCTGATGGCATATGCATCCTCCTTGTTGTTTGTGGACTRATGTGATGTGTAACCTCAGCAACTGCAGTCTTCTGAAGATACAGAGGCTCATTTGTTTATGAGCTCCTTCTCATTCTCCCTCCTTCACCCCTTTACCCTTGGAGGGTTGGGTGGGAGGAGTTGAGGGAGGAAATATCAATAAGTAGTGTCATGAAAAATAAACTATGAGTGCTCAGAAAGTTCTTCACATAATTCTACAAGTTTATTTGCTGCACATCATTATTATTTTTAATGGTTTGGGTTTTGGCAGTTCTAGGAATAAAGAAAATATTGAAGTAATATACAAACTTCTGATTGTTAGAATACTAATATTTTTTTATGCTGAAATGTAATGCCTGTGAACTGGGGCAAAGCCTAATTAAAAGGGCTTCCTCCAAGAAAAAGGTACTTAAAGATAGCAGGGGTTCTGGTAGGAGCCCTTAGTGTTTGTAAGAGGTTTAAACTCTTCAGAACAGCACCTTTCACCTTGCCTCAAGGTGCTGCAGGGACTGACCATCAAATTACACAACTCAGAAATACACTGACCAGGGTTTTACTGCAGACTCTCTGACTTCCCARCTCCTTCAGGGATGGAGTGGGATCAGTCTGCATCACACAGCAGAGAGCAGAGCTCTCTGTCAAATCAGAACAGAACTCCTCCCCAGAGAAATGCTTTTTCAAAAATTCCAGTGAATATGAGAATCTAGCTCTAGGAAAGGGCCATGAGAAGACTTATTGTCAAATCTGAATGTATTTACAATTCATACACTGCTTTATACATCTTGCCACTGTGAGCTATAGACCTCGTTTCAGTCTACAGTCTGGCTCCTTTGTGCCTTTTTGTCAACATAAAGCAGCTGTAAACCTGCCTGCTCTGGCCAATTAAGTTGTTTTGTATTTCTGGAGTGGCACAAAGGAAAGCTGGCCCTCCTTCTCAGTATGGCTTAATAAAACAGGGTTATATGGGGCACACAGGAATCACAAAAGTCAGAGCAGAACAGGAGTCATGGGCCAGATTCTTGAGATGCAATAAAACAGTGGCAATCCAAGGGAGAGATGGCAAATTATGCTAGCTGGGAGTCTGCCTCTGAGATTCCACAAATGCTTTCTGTCACAAAATAAAATGACATTACTGGCCTGCTTGTTACCAACAATCCCAAAAATATGTCCTCTCAAACTGTTAGTGGGAGTCTGTGCAAAAGGGGCATACCTCCAAACTGATTTTATGAGATCATTTTTATTACTTTGTATTAATTGTGAAGAAATGCCCCCTTGAAGCAGGGGCACATCAAGAGAGCCYGGGAACTGTCAAGTACCAAGAGGATACAGCCTGGATCAGGGAGTCAGCATGGGGTCATTTTAGGTGGTTTTGAGTTAAAAACAAATCAGAAATTTGGCCTGGACTTCAGGCCAGGAATTTATCTTACCTGCAAGCACAATTAAAACTCTCCCAAGCAGGAATGAGGTAAGTAGCAAAGCTGACCCAGTGAGGCAACATTAATTTTGCTTCTCCAGGCAGAATTGGGTCCTTATTGTTAATATCCAAACTCACATACACCACATTAAAAAAAAAAAAATAAATCTGAGCTATAGATTACCTTGCCACATTTATTCACTTAACCTAAATTCAGATATAGGCAATGTAGAAACTTTCCCTTGAGCTGTGCTGCTTTGGGATAAAAAAGAGCATTGTCTAGAAATGCCTGATCTACTGGGTCCTCTGCATTTCACCTAGAGAAATCCTGGATTTGGCCTCCTGGTCTTCACCTGCAATAAACAATGAGAGCAAGGAAGYGTTGGGGTTTATTATTTCCTGATTGTATTGCTTTGTTCCAAGCTACCCCTTTTGCTGTTTGCCCTTGGTTCTGCCTGCTCTGCCTCCCTGATGTGCCCTCCCCTGGCACCTGCCCATCTCCCCTGAGCCTCTCCCCTTAATCCAGAAAGTGCCCTGAGCTCCTGTCCATCTCCCTTGTGCCCTCCCCTGGCACCTGTCTGTCTCCCTAAACCTCTCCCCTGTTTCTGGAACGTTCTGCTGGTTCCCCTTGGTGATTTGATGTTTCAAGTTTGTCCCTCCCTTGGGTTCTGCCCATTGCTCCCAGTTGATGCCTATCCAGATTGTAACCACACCCCGATCCCTCCTGATTGGTTTGTTGTTCCTGTCCCTCCCCCTGTTAAAAGGTGTTGCACACCCCAGAGAGGGGCTCCTTTGGGCAGTCCCCTCTCAGGGTAATTTGCCAAGCTCAATAAACCCTGAGGACTCAGACCCCCAAAGGAGTCAGCCTCTTTTTCCAATGGCAGCAGGAAGGTTTCTACCACTCTGGCACCCACCGGGGTCTGTGTGTGTCCTCGACCCACAGATCGTGGCAGGGTCACCTCTGGGCTGAGCTGGCCCTAGAAGAGAGGGACCACCTGCAAGCAAGGAGATCTAAAGAGTAACCCAGTGCATTTTTGGTACAAATTGTCCCTGTGTGGTTCTTGTCTCTTTCTGTACTGATTGAAAAGGAAAACAAAACTGGTGGTTGTAATGAAATAAACATTTTGAGAGTGAGGCTTACTTCTTGAGGCTCATCTAAAGTTCTCAATTAAGTGTGTGGCATTAGGTGGAAGGCATCAGTAAATTTCTGTCTAGTGGGGATTCATGGACTATGCATATGTTAATTTAATGATCTGTCTTTATAGGAAGMACATGAAGAACAAGAACAGATGAAGTACTGTAGCAACTAACTTGTTTTTYGTGGTTCACCTGTGACCTTTGGTTTTCCCTTCACAATGAAAGCAGCAGGTACTGGAAGATCATCATCTCAGGCATGTGAACATGAGGGAAAGGCAGATCACAACATACAGAGTAGGGAAAATTATACACAACATGAAGCCTCCATGGTGAACCAAGTTAAAAATCTGAAAGGAAAATGTCTCCACAGGCACCACGTCCAGCTCCCCACAAGCAGCATGGTCCAGGGAGTGGCTGGGAGCTAAAGCTCCTGYAGGGAGGCAGAGGTGCAGAGAGTGGAGGCAAAGAATGAGGAGAGGGGCTTCAGAGTGTTAAGTCCAAGACAATCTTACACTCCAGGAGAAACAGCCACCAAAAACCCCAAACTGGGGTGTGCATGAGCTTTTAAATGGGGGAGGGCTCAGGGGTGGGGAGAAATCTCTGGCCAATGGGAAGGAAACAGGGGAGGTACAGGTAAAATGACAGACATCCCAGTAACCAATGAGGGAGTTATAGGGGAGGGTACAAAGTCTGCAAACCAGTCATCCATCGAGGAACTCTGAACTTTCTAGAAGGGGATAGGATTTCAGGGGATTGACAAAGGGAGTAGGAGGCCTATGGGGGATTGACATGGAAGCTTCTGGACTAAGGGGTAGGGTCAGGGAAGATTGGCAATGGGGATTAGCAAACCAGTGCGGTAGGGAGGGGAGAAAGGGGAACAAACCGTTCTGAACGTAAAACACACCACAACAGGAAAATKTGCTTGACATTTTAGAGGAAGTTATTTCTTTCTGTATCTTCAGTAGYTTTTCACAGTTGACCAATATATTCTTTGGAAGCTGCTTCAAAGTTATACACTTAAATGGCAGAAAGAGACTTTTATGCCTGTACATAAAATGCTCACATAAGAATTGCTTGTAGTCTCRTGCAGGCAGGGCACAAAGCACCATGGGATTCATGAGGCCAATTGCAGCTAATCAAGGATCAGATAAAAAGCATCCCATTTATTTCAGCAGAATTACAGTACATAGCTGCATTTTCAAACAGTCACTGTCAAGACATAAAATAAAAACTCAAAAAGACATCTGTCAAATAAAATTTTAATAACATRTGAATCGGAATAAGTTGTGGCCTATTGTTTGAATATTCCAGCAGTAGAAAAGGAGGTTAAATTCAAATAAATTATTCATTGAGACTAGTTGCATATCCCTAGTATGCATCTGTATAATTTAAACAAAAACAAAAGTGTGCCACAGAATAAAATGAGATTTTATAGAAATACTTCCTTGAATCCGGGTGATGCAATTCCCTATCTCATTCCAAAATAATTATTAAACATATGGAAATGTACTAATAGAGCATAAAAAATATATTCAATTGGCAGAAGACAAATACATTATTTATTGCTTCAAGTTATTGATGAGCTTTCATACCAACTAGTYATTCTGTTTTGCTCTGTCACTCATGAACTATAAGATCATCCRTGCCTCATAATAAATAATTTATCCACAGCCAGTCTGTACCTTTGGGTAGCTGCCCTTATTTATCTGGATATGTGCACACAGATATGCTCTTTCTCACCAAGAGAAATGGTCAGCACATCAAATAACACTGATTTGCAGAGGTTTCAAACTTACAAGAAGAGAATGCAAAAAAGGGATTGAGGATATCACAGGGATTTTTTTTTTGTCCACGTGGGTTTTTTTCATGCTAAGAATGCATTGCTGAATGATATGCAAATGGGGAAGGTTCTAAAGAATCTGTTTAAAGCATGTGTATGGTAATTCAAAATCRTAATGAAACTCTATTTTAACAGATTTGATATAAGCAAAGGGGGRAAAATTAATACAGAGATTGGTGTGGCTATTGCACCAAAGAGCTGTACACCTTCGAGTTTATGAATAATATTTGGTAAAGGTTAAGATGGAAAATAAATTCAAGATGCAAGAAATTCTTACAAAAATGACAATTACACACATTATTGAATTGAACAGATGATATTACAAGAATGGATGGATTCTGCAACAATAACATCATTTATAAGTAAATCTCTTGTACCTTTTCGTCTGTAGCACAAGTATTCTTGAATATTTGCACTGAAATGCTGACACAGAGTGATCACTGATGAAAATGCCCTTTGTTTTGACCTGCACAATATTTCAAAATTATATACAATGCAATTATAAACTCTTTTTCCAGCAAATGAAGTAAGAATTAGGTTGGTTCCTGTCAACTATACAATAGTATTCAAAATGGTTAACCTGTTAACCTGAATKACAAATTTGCAT
Source organism: Alauda arvensis (assembly GCA_902810485.1). NCBI lineage: Eukaryota > Metazoa > Chordata > Aves > Passeriformes > Alaudidae > Alauda > Alauda arvensis. The sequence goes on along the minus strand of CADDXX010000252.1, from coordinate 1,006,073 downwards.
TTTCAAAAAGCAGCTGGAAGAGACATTTCCTACACACTTTGTCTTTGGGGGAAAAAAATTGCTGGGGCCAGGTGCTAGAGTCTCCAACTCTATATACTGTGTGCTGTATTACATATTTTTCTATTGTTCATCTACATTGTTCCMTAACTTACTGTGCACAATCAGTGTTTCTAAATGACTGAGGGTATATTAGTTACAAAAACTAGATGAATCAATTAARTGTACAAGCAGAATGACCATGAACCATCAGTGCATTTCTTATTTTAAAAAGGCTAACACGATTTTATAACAAAGTAAACCAAGTATTTCCATAGGGAGATGCAATATTAAGCCTATTGTATGAGGTTTTGACAGAAATTTRTGTAGAATATTGTAGTGATGCTTTGCATAGTCCCAGTCATGAACATTCAAGGAAGACAGCCTCATCCTGGAACAGAAAGAAGGATTTCTAGGTTTCTAGGAAGACTAAAAGATCTTCCTTTGTTCTGTTTAGAGAACACAATTACTGCTCATGTAAGTAGATATGTATATATTGCAAATGTGAGTGTGTCAGGGGCAGAGAAGGATAAACATTCCAAAGAAAAGCTATTTACACTACAAGACAGGGTAGTCTTTGGCACACGAACAAAGAGGAGGGAGGCTCAGTCAGGAATAAGCTTGCTCTGAAAATGAGGAGAATTCCAGAAGAGTGAAGTTTTAAAGCAAATTCCTAGTAGAAGTAATAGTCAGCACAAGGAGTCAGACTGGAAAGGGAATTCAGCAAACCTGTGAATGTCATTAGATAGCACAAGGCAGGCTGTGTCTGCCCCTGACAGCCCCAGGAGCCTTTCCTGTGCTCTTACAGACCACCAGATGGTTTCTCCTGAATAAAGGCTAACACAATTACACACAGAACCACAAGGTCTCATCTTTAAGTGGCTACAAGAAGAAGAARAAAAAAAGAAATAATTAAGAGAATTGCCTAATAAAAACAAATCAACCAAACAAACTCAGCGAACCTCCCGGCTCTCAGCTGCTTTCTCYGTGCCCAGCACTGAGCCATATGGCTGGTGACTTATCTTAGCAAGGCACAAAGAGCTGCACCACCAATTTATTCTCTTTGTATTGCACCTTTCACCACAACTGAGAGGTGAGAGGCTGCTCAGCGAGAAGAAACAAATACATCTGGCTTTTGCATATTAACAGAGGTGCATACAGCAACTCACACCCACTGAAGTCAGTCAGTGCAGTAGCTGAACACACAGAAATAAAGATTGCCTTGCCAAAACCCCTCAGAGCTTCCCACTGACTTCAAAGACTTGTGTTAGGAGAAGGTCCAAATTAATTTTGTACGTGTTATTAAAGTTTTCCATCATCCAGGGCAGAGATAGGCTGAGGCCTCAGGGCTGCAGTGAGCTCTTTGCAGAATATGGGTTTGCAGACTCGCTGAGGCTGGGAGGGGTCTGAGCACCCTCATCCAGCCATTCCTGATGGAAGCCTTGGCTTGTAAAGGCCCAGGGGCTGTGACACGCTGGAAATCAGAAATCAGCCTGKGCTTTAGCAAAGAGGAGCAGCACAGTCCCCACACACGGGCTCACTTCACATGGTGAGCRTAAAGCAACCAATTAGAGCAGCAAGGCAGCTAAGTGTCTACACTTCTTCTTCATAAGAATGAAATGAGCTGCTTTGGTCCCCCACAGAATCTCATTCTTCTCCTTTTTAAATCTGACATCTGCTGTCATCTCCAAAATTTTACACTAGAAAGCAGCAGCCTGGAATTCTTCAAATGTGTAAATTTTTCATCTTGCACTGAGACTGCAGCAGCCTTACCTAACCAGCTGGATCTATCTGTCAGCTGCCAAGCAGCACTTGCAATTTGTTTACAGTCAACTGCAAGGAGATATATAAACTCCCCCAGATGAGGAAGATGTTGAATTTACAGAGACAAGTGACAAATGAGCTCAAAGTGAGAATGCATATAAGAATAGCCTACAGTGTGCCATTATATCATGACATAAATATATGACAACTCCTCCAATCAATGCCCACGGCAAATGTTTCTGAGTGTTACTGCCACTAGAGTAATTTCTTTGTGTTTCAGGTTTTTTCCCTTATTTTTTTTTTCCCTTAAATGAGAACACTCATTCTAAAGTAATAACAAGTAAAAGAGACATTTATTAAAATGGGCAGATCATGCTGTACTGRATGGGTTTTGGGACAAGAGTCTGATTAGTGCAGTTGTTGCACCTCATTTCTCATGGAACAATGTCCAGATGCCAGGAATATGCTCCACCAGCAATACATATACACCCTGTGGCATGCTATAAGAAGAGATAAACTATAATCTCACTATCTCTGTCAYTACATCTGGGCTCAAATTATAATAAACAGAATAGCCCATCTCAATGCAAACCAAAGCTTTCAGCACACGTGGACAGCAGTCTTTTGTGAAAGGAGTGGATTCTGCACAAGTGTTAGCACAGTATTCAGGCTTCCTTCTGGCAAGTGGCATTTCCAGTTCTTTCAAAGCTTGAAAATCATGTCTCTGTAAAGAAACAAAACATAAATCCTCTGGGCACRAGTGAAATCCTCCCTGATCCCTCCATATGAAGCTTACATTGCAGGAGAGGTTTCACAGACCTTGGGCTAATCTGCTGGGAGTGAAGGACCATATTTGAACACAACTGTGGCAGCTTCACCACTCTCTACAGATTGCTTTTGGGAGATCTTTGTTCCAACCTCTGACACATTTTAGAAGAGTCTTTTTGCTTTAGAAGGATAAAGGGGAGCCAATAAAATCTCCTATCCAAGACACACCACAAAGTAATTTCAAAGTAGGGATCCCACCTTTGCTGATTGAAACCCATCCCCAGCACTGACTATTCATCCTTCTGCACTGCTCTCCTAGGAACATACAATTTAGTTGAAGGTGGTTAAAAAGCAACAGACCTTTGTTCAGAATAAATATATAAACCAAATTTCTCTGCCAGAGAGATCTGAAGCAGGAGTCACTGCCCAAATGCAAGCCAACAAGTACTGGCTGAAATCTAATCAGTCATGAGCGAATGGGTTTGTTTGGTTTTGTTATCAGAAGAATCCAAAAACTCACATCAGGAAATGGAAAAGGCAGCAGGAAAATAATCTGTTGCTCAAAACCACAAGCAGTAAAACCTAGAGAATGAGAGCTCTAGATTAGATACTTGTAGGAAATAATAGTAAGCAAGGAGAATGGAATGGAAATCCTAAAGAATTCTGAATAGAATACAGAAAATATTACTACTTTTGGTTTAAAAGAATTACTGTTTTCTTCCCTGCCAGTAGGCATGTCATTGATTTTTGATGTCTCATGCAACWGTCTACTAAAGACAAAGGAATAATAGACCTGGAATTGTCCCCAAGTATCAGACATGACACCCTCTCTGTGCCAAACATATCACCAGCTGCTGCCTGGTCTTGCTACTCTCATTCTACTTCTCATCTGGGAAAGCACCTGGGAAGGTGACATGGCACATTTGGACCAAGTTCTTACTGTGGCCAACCAGAGGGCTGGAGTTTTATATTCAGCCTTGCTGTWTATTGTCCATTCAGTAAAGGTCTGACCATGGTTTGAGACATGCACTGTGCATTGTTGTTTACTTGCACTATCAGCTATGGTCTAAGCAAGCAAACAATGCAACAGAATCATTATTTCCACCACAAAAAAAAACCCAAAAAAAAAATCCTAGAAGATGGACAAGAGCTGCTTGATTTACTCTACTAAAAAATGGGAATTGCACTGAGAAAGAAGCTTCATCATGCAAGTCATTGCATGGAGCAATTTTCAGCTCCAAGAATAATATAATTTCCATTTAGCCTTTCATAGCCCAGAAGAGCTGTCCCAGTTGCCAGGCAAAATCAGGGTAACTCAGGCACTCACTGTGCCATCTTGGATACCCTTGAGCAGTGCCTTGCTTCCAGCTGCCATGGATCTTTCCCAGTCCTATACCACATTCTCTGCCCTTGTGAAGGTGTCTTAGGTACATTAGAGCTTCTATCTGAAATGGTCTACATTCTTTTGTCAAGTTTTCTCGTATTTTGGGGTTGTACTTTCTTGTAGTTTGTATGTTGGGATTGTATTCTGGCAGGAGAATCCCACTCATTATGTTTTCCCTGTTTTTATGCTGGGCCAATAAACAAGATTATAATCCACGCTTCTCCACAGCCYTGGGATGTGTTCTTTGCAAAAAAATAAACAGTTGCTGCATCTTAAAAACCCCTCTGTGTAAAAAGCAGCATAAAGAGGTCATATCAGAGCTGAAAATTGGGCCAAAGAGAGTAAATTTTCCTCAGGATGCTATTCAGAGGACTCCTCTGGATTCCTCTGAATAGCAACAGTTATAATTGCTATTATGTTCAGGGAATTGGTCCTGATCGCTGAATGGAAAACACTTTGCAATTAAGAGGGTTGAAAGCATAACTAGATTTGAATAATTGATGTTAATTTCCATTTGCAGAGAAGACTATCACAACGTTGAATCCAAATGCCATGCAATCTTCTGGTCCATTCCCTCATTTCTTGTTTCCATCCATTGCAAGGTAATGCTAACTGGAGGGCCCTGTGCAGAAYTGCTCTATGGATCACATCCCATTATACCTCTGAAATCAGGAAGAATCCATGCTTGCATCACTCATGCTCACAAAGCAAGTTCTTTCCTTATTTGGCCATACAATTAACTTGAATGAAACKGAATGTAATGCCTTGAAAACAATACTAAATTAAATGGTAATGCAGTAATCCATCAATTACAACAGGGCAACTAATGGCTTGAAATAGCTTTGTACAAGGGTTTCCAGTTGGATTATTAATATAATTAATGTTATGTACTCACCATTAAAGTAGGAAATAAAATATTGTTTTAGTTAATCTCTTCTTGTCATTGATGGGGAAGTGCAATGCAASCAAAATTAATATGCATCGTAATGTAATGCCTAAGTAAGCCAATATCTATCAAAAAAACCCCTCAAAACATCRAAATGTGACAACTATTCAAACATAGTTCTTCTGGGATTGCTGTAGGTGTCAGAAATGGTGAGCACATTTTTAATAACCTTATTTGTCCYGAATGCAATATTAGTCGCAGTAGCTTTGTCCAGGTTAGAGAGAGAGAGAGCAAGATCTGAGTGAGGCTGAGAGTTTGTAACCTCAGCATTCAGTTGGTTCAAGTCTTTCAAGGACACTCCCAGAAGMACAGAAAGTGGAAAAAAGATAGATGTAAATTATCTGGCCAGCTGCAGTGAGAAGGAACAGAACAGAATGTATATTTGGAGGACTGGAGCGAAGCTCACTCCTCTCCTTTCTGCTGTTACACATGCAGATGATCTGTTACTTTAGATTTTCACACTTCCTACTGGCATCAAACAAAGCCTGAGAACTCTGAGAATCCAAAGGCACGTGCATGTGTTCAGAGCTCTTTCCATGAGATGCACACAAAGGGATGCATGGCAGGCACCACCCTTTCTTGTCTCCTCCATCAGAACCTGGRCCTGAGTTATGCCCACCACCCTCCTGGTTTATTTAACTCACCAAACAACCTGTTCCAGTGCTGGCAGATGTGAAACAGCACCAGTGCCCTGGTACAGAGCAGAGTATCCACAGCTGCTCAGCAGATCCTGCAGCTTGGCCACCACTGCCATCGGCCAAAGCAGGGTCCTGGGAGTGGGAGGAGGTCAGGAGTGTAGAGGGAGGGTGAATGCTCTCTCCTACCTGGATCCCACCACAGGGACATGCTGCAGGGAGGGGAGGAGGCTTTTTATCCCTTTACTTTGTCTCTCTTGCATTTTGTGCCGCCATGCAGAGCAGCTACTGATGGCCAAAGCCCAGGGTGTGGGGCTGCTCTCCAAGTGCTCCTGGGGGGCACAGGGGTGGGGGMCAAAGCCAGAGGGTGAGCAGATGAGCCCACCCCATGGCCTACTGCTAAAGCCATCCTGCTCAAGTGATCCACAGATGGCAGAACTCCTAATGCTCGCAGGGAAAGCCATTCTGAAGTGTGATGTGTGTGTGCACGCTGGGACTTTAAAGCCTTGCAGCCCACTCTTTTGAATACCTTTAGATCAAAAAACTCTGCAACTCTGTATTTCAGCAGTTGTTTAACACTTCCYATGCATCTGAAACATAGCAAGAAAAAGGAATTCAAAGCCCTGATTTCATGCTTTTAATGGAAAATTTACCCAAAACCCTGTTAGYATATGATGTGAGCTAAGGGCTCAAAGGTTTAAATGCTGCATCTATAAATAGAAGTAGGACCAAATATACATGCAGAGACATTACAATTCACCATTTTGTGTTTACAGTGGCCTTTGAAGCAGACATAAAAAAAATCTCCATTGCAATAGGAATTGCTCAGAGGCTCCCCAGGAGAAATTACTTGCTCCTACATGGCTTTGCATCGATGAACTGGAAAGCAAAGATAAGGGTACTGGCTCCTCCTCCTTTCACCTTTCCTTCTCCCAGGTTTTGTCTGGCCCAGTGGCTGAATGGAAACAGTTGTTTTAGGGCTATGTAAAAGCAAGGGAATGGCAGTACTGCTTTGCTTTCCTAATGGTTTCCCCTGACTCCAGCAAAACACCCTGTGGGCAAATATATTCAAATAGGCGGTTAGCACATGCTACAGAGGTCACTTAGAGAGTAAAAAGCTATCTTGTATTATTTACAAGAAGTATTAGATAACATTTTGGCCACAGAGACACAAAGAAGCGCCGTGAGCTCATTAAAGCTCTAAAGTGCATGTAAAGCAGAAGGGTGTCTTTTTAAGAGGTTATCAAAGGATCCCACATGCGAATCAAGTCGGCTCCAACGGAAGCAAAAAGAAATTTGCCTGTTAACATTAATGGGAACTGCAGAGTAAGGAAAAAAGGCATTCAATCCCTGAAAGCCAGAGAATGAGTATTTCAGTAATGCTAAGAGTTGAACTTGTGAATTAAAGGAATCTATACATTTAAGACAGAAAGCACACCTATTAGACGCCGTGCCTAATAATTTGCAAGCATTTAACATATCCATACTGATAGACTGGTTTTGTTGTTTGCTCTTTAGAAGGGRGAAGGGTGGTGAGAAAAATCAGCTTCTCTTGCTGTATTTATTTTATGCTTGTTAGGGAAATGGAAGAAAACAACACAGGATGCCATAAAACCCAAGGGGCCAGTAAGGAAAAAAAGGTTAAAATAACTTTATGGGACAGAGTCTTCACTGACCCTGTGTATTCTGTCCTTCAAATGTAAACACTGCCTTTCAAACCGACAGTATTTTATATTTCATTGATGCCTGAGGAAGAATAATAAAAGTGCAGAAAGTGTAAAAATCAGGCTTCTGCAAGAGAGCTTGAGTAAGCTAAAATTAAGAGCATATCCTAGCCAATTAAGGGTTTCTTTTGTGTTATAGTCATGCCTAAGCATTTTCAAATATTGAAGGAGATGCTTATGGATATTTGTGGCTATACTTCTGCGTCAGTCAAGAAGAAAAACTGAATGAGAAGCTTGGATTTGTGGGGGAATCAGCACAGAAAAGAGGGGTGGTAAGTGGAGGGAGGAAAAAGACATCAAGAMGGAGAAAAAAAGTAATTTTTAAGTCGTTTGTGTTTGAGGTTGGATGAGAAAATTGCTTAAGGTTTGTTTTGTTTTGTTTTTTATTTTTATTTTTATTGTCTGACTGCCTACAACAATCCTAGGTGTCTTAATGTCTGGAAAAGATTTGAATTATTAAGGCATGAAAAACTAGCAAAACAAACCCTCATTAAATTATAAAGGAATATGTTTTACTGCATCTCAGCAGAAAAACACTCATCCTAGGAGAAATCTGCTCAAGTGCAGAGCAGTGTCATTCAGAAAACACCCTTCTCCTGCACTGTTGAGGTCTGTGGATAGTGGGATTCAGGGATGGGGAGCTGGGAACAGCCCTGTGTGACCACCCTRTGCTGTAATTTATTGAGTGCTGTCACGGCATGTGGTGCTGTGCAAACACGGCCCTGGGGTGTTTATCCCCTAAATCAGACACAGATAATAGAAGTCAGACACCAAATACCAGGGGACAGCCCAAACCAGATGGAGACAATCCATTTTACATCAGACTTTCTCTCGTGCTGATTACTTCCCCTTGGAAGAGCTCCTTGCTCAAGCATTTAATTGAAAAGTGGCCGTCAGCGCTGCCCAAAGAGCTCCCTTGCAGGAGGTGCAGAGTGAGTGCAACAAGGTAAACCAGGCAGGGGAGGCTGCTCAGGGACACCCTGGGACTAAAGACAGGCTTTAATCTGTCTTTTTGGTTCTGGATGCAGCAAGGCCACATCGTGTGCTGCCACCCTTGAGCAATGAGAGCATTGCTGTGTGGCTGCTTTTCATCTGCCCTGCACAGAAAGCATTCACACTGACCTGCTGCCCTGCTCACAGCCAGCTTTTGTTTCTGTGCCTGCTTTCACACTGCTCAGGCTGTRTTTCACTCAGGAGAGAAGAAGGAAACTGAGTTCTACCAGTGCAGGATTTGCCTGCCTCAGCCACTTCGACTGCAGGCTCGTCATGGGTCTGACCGTGTTTAYGTAGAGGAGGAGGGTGTCACAATCTGACATGTGCTGAATAATTCCAGACCATAAATCCTGGCAAACTTGCTGACACACCTTTAAAATAATCATAATAAATATCCCCTCAACAGAGACATCAGGAACCCAAGGTCTGACAACTGCATTTCCCAGAAGTCTTCACCAAGACAGTAACACACTAAAATGAACTCCTGGGAGRTTATTAAAGCACAGAGAGCCCAAGTGACTCAAATGAGAGCATTTTCCACAGAGCAGCCACTCTCTCAGTGAACTCCCAGCCRTGATCTCAAGAGAAATGTGTAATACATTTCCAGACATGAACTTGGAAACTAGAGTTTTTGTAAATCTAATGAAAATTTCATAGCTCATACAGTTGTAAGTTTAAAAATTTTCCCAGCCCCATGCTTACTTGCATTTGTGCAAATCTCTAAGTTCTGGAGGGTRTGAACAATCCTTTTCTGTTCCTCTGCCCTATCCCTCCCCAGTAGTGACATACCCACCCTCTAYTTCCAACAGATCTAATTATTTTTTATCTCCTAGTATAACTGAGAATCAGCTTATATTTGAAGTTTTCTGGTTCTGTTTTGAACCTGAAAGGTGTGCTAGAAAGCTCAGCTCCCCTGATAACTGTATTATCAGTGTTAGTCGACTACAGATGTTATCTGTCTCTGACTAAAAAYTTACAGGGCAGAAAACTAAGCTCCTCAAGAATTTCCAGAGGGGAAACTTCCAATTAACCCATTTTTCCATGTATATACCTTCATGAAAAGCAAAATGAATACTATTTCAAATATTTTCACTCTAAAAAATATTTCCTGTTACTGAACAAAGACAATAAATTAGGTTGTATTTACCACATGAAGGAACTTCAACTCGATTATCATAAGGTCTCATCCTCTCTGATCAGCTCAGCCTTTTCTGCCAAATCACATCTTTTCTGGCCAACAGCCCTTCTTATTCMAGAGCCCAGTGACTCCACACGGGTCTCACATCCAGCCATTGTGAACCAGAGGAGAAGTCACCAAAGCAAAATGTATTTATTTGCTTCAATAATTACCACAAACTGGATTCTTTGAATCCTCATTCACATTTGGCCTATTTTGCTCTGCAATTAGTTTCACTGGGAAGAATGGGACACTTGAAATCTAATGCATGCCTCAGTGGGGGTAAGTATAGTGGAATCAGGCCACWATGATGGATAAAGTAAACACATTCTTTTGTTGCCATCCATCCTGTTCTTAAAAACCCTCTTTAAAATAGCCATCAGACAAAGAAGATGATGAAAAGACACAAAAMGAGGCCATGAATAACAACATAATTCAGATTAAGAATCCCAACCCAAATGGCCTTCAGAATTAATAGGCTATTCAAGGAAACAGAATGCCCTCAATAAAAACAACTATTTGTGTGAAATCCTCCCTTTATACCTCTAATTTAGGCAGAGCTTTTCCTCCTGAGATTCTGTTTTGCATGAATCAGTGTGCTGCAGTTCACATCCAGAGGGAAAGACAAAATATATATTGTACATACTAGATGATACAAAACGAGTAAGAAACATTGCTACAATTCCGGGGCACTAAATCTCAGTTATTAAAACTGCCTGGTGCATTTTGATTAGTTGCATATTAATACCTAGATTATCCCAATATTTGGAAAATACAGACATTTATTTTGGAAGTTGCTGGTAGCAAGAGTGTATGTTATGTACAAAGAAAGCATCTAGGCATCTGTAAGTATATAATTAGGCTTTGTAATTACATATAGAAATAATTTCARTGCACTTTTTTCCTCTTTCCAATCCAGGGTAGTTGCAAAGTTTGCARAATGATGCCATAAAACTTTGGAAGATTGGGTGACTCCCACTTGGTTGCAGGGCACCAAAGACTCACTCTCAGTGGTGACATTTTCCTGGAAAAGACTTTCACCAGCTGCTCTCAACTCTGTAATGATTGACAGAGTCCACTCCACAGACTTCTGAGCAACTGGCTACTAAAATGTATTTTCTAACAATTCACTATGTTTTATTYCCACAGTGTCTTATTCTTCATCTTTGAAAAACTCCTCAACCCATAAAAGTCTGTGCAGCCTTGTTGTTAGCAGGATTTTTTTCAAGTTGCACTGTCTCTTACCTGAGGAATGGCTGATACTATTCCTGGTGGCAGCTATGGCTTTTCTGACRTACTTGAATGTCCTTAAAAGTTTTCTAGTTAATACAGGCAAAAGGGACTAAGCATGAAAATCACTAATTAAAAAAAAAAAGACTTAGTATAAAGCAAAATAAGTTGTGTTTTCACTTGTTTTTCCTCACTATAYTGTTTCTCTGATTAAAAGCACTTGAATGTCTGAATATCTGAAAAACCATTTCAGAACTGGGGAAAAAAATAAAGAACTGAGAAACCATACTGAATCTGAAACTACAATTTCATCCAAAGAAAAGGCCCAGCTTGACAAAGCAGGAAGTCTTTCTGAGTGAGTCAACCAAGARCAGCTGATAGAACAAGCTCAGAAATCAAATAATTCAGCTAAAATKCTACAAGATGAGGCATCTGATGAAAAGAATCTCATATGCTGTGCAAAGGTGGAGTCTGTAAAAGRTTGCACATGCTGCTGCAAAAGGAACATGCCAAGGCAATATCCCTTGGTGAAAAGAAAGAGCTGCATAAATGTTCTCGACACAGCAGGAATTTGTTAAATGTACCAAGGGCAGAGTTCATGACCATTAAAGCAGATTATGCATGACACTCCTGCAAAGGAATAAGAAAAGATAAAACTCAGAATCATCTCARAGGAGAAAACATGCTTTTGTGGGTTAAGAATATGCCAGTCCTTAGTCCACTAGAATTTACAAGGTGCAACAGAGCCACTGGAGAAATTATCAGAAAGGCWCAGAATTCATCTCAACAAATTATTGAAGGGATAGGAAGAACTAAGTGCTAAATGAATGGGCAAGTTCTCCTTTTTCTTAAAGCTTCAAGAAACAGAAAATAAAGAAAGGATGAAGAAACTCAGGACCCTCCATGATCACTGAAATGTGGAGGGGGATTWATAAAATAAAGTATAAAATACAGGCATGAAAACTTGCTTATTTTATATTGATAAATAGCCAAAATCATATAACTGAAATAGATTCTTTTCCTGACACCTAGGAAACAGAAAGGATGAGACCATGAAATATGAAATTAATTCTCTGGAAGAGGACAAGTCAAGATCTTCGGACAAGATGATCCTAAGGCATTGGAAATAAAGATGTTGAAAAGAAATTCTGAAGTGTATTCTGGACTAAAACAAATGAAAACCATGAAAAGAAGSCTACAAGGTTCTATGTTCATTTCAAATAGAGAAAAGATATTTTACAGCAAAAAATGAATCATGAATGGAGCTCTTTTTTTTAAAGAAGGAAAATAGCAAGTAGAGTTTGACATTTTTATATTGATTGTGAGAGTATGTCCCTGTCCAAGACTACTTAGACTCACTTCTTTTAGTCAGCCTCACTAGACAATACTTCAATTCAGCAGTTATTTTTGCTACCCACTATCCCTGAAATAGTGGGTATGACTGTGCAATTTTCAGCAAATTACACGTTCTGACAGAAGCTACTGAAAATCTAAATACAAAACTTGGAAAACCACTCTAAAGCCAGACTTTTCTCCATATTTAGCAGTGCTAGATTAGAGTTTGGGACTGGCAAAATATAGGTTGCAAGCTGATAACATCTGGTTTGACAGAAATCACAAAATAAGAACGTCTGCACTTATGTGAAAAGTACCAGAGACTTCTGGATGTACAAGACAMAACTCTCACTGTGATTTGGAGGTGAGGAAGCTTCCATTAATTCCCAAAAAAAAGACAGTGAGTAGTTCTAAGGTCATGGACAGCAGTGACAGCTGGGAGTTAGCACTAGAGGCCCATGGATTGCTCTTCCAGTCTCACARCTACTCTTGCAAAAAGCAAATATCCCTTTCCACAGTGGGACATAGCGGGGAAGACCAGCAGTGATGCTCCTGCTATTCTGTCAGGCACAACAGACAGACACTGCTTTCCCTCAGGGCTTAGAGAGACCACAAAAATCACCCTGCTGGAGTCCATGGAGAAACAGAAATGTCTGTGGAGCWACATGTGGCACTTCAGAGGCTGCCAGAACCTTCCTGGTTAATGGGGGGGAACGTGAAATCCCAGCCCAAAATTTTTGGATGTTACCAGTTCTATCACGGAGTTTGCCTGCAGAAAGCAGAAGCTGCACCTACAGAAAGCCATGGAGCTGAACCCCTGGAGCTGAAACCCTGGAGCTGAATCCCTGGAGCTGAACCCCTGGAGCTGAATCCCTGGAGCTGAACCCCTGGAGCTCTCGTGCTGCTTGGAGCACTGGATTACACCAGAGGCAGTAGGCAGACTCTGCCCAAAGCAAAGGCATCCTGCCCCCTGATCCAGAGGGACTATTGGCCAGATGTGCCATCAGCAGCCAGGGCTGCAGCTCCAGGGACAGTTTAGCTCATCCAAAGCATACTGCTCCCATGAGGGGAAGGGCCCATCCTGCTCTCACTCCTCCCCTTCTCCAGGGATCCATGCAGGTTTTCGTGGGATTGCTCACCATCCTTTAACCCCTTAAGATATGTGGCTGGGTGGGTTCTGAGGAGACCACGGGGTTAATTCCCCTGACAAGTTAAGGAGAGGAACCCAGGCCCRGGGTTACCAGGGGGAATGGGAAAGGTGGGAATGTGGCCCCCACCCCCTTTCAGTAGCAAGGAGCTATTAATTTGCCTCAGCCATGCCTTGTGGAACAACAGCGTGCAATCAATCTCTGCTCAGCATTAACTGCAGCAGCAGAGTGTTTTTGACACACTAAATGCACACAGTGAATGGCAAGCAGAGATAGCAGGCACTTCTGCCATGCAGTTCTCCAACCTCCAAGTTCTGGAAACTGAAAAAAAAAAATAAGTGTTGTCCCACCCTATTTCTGGAAAAAGGCCTCAAATGCCTCAGACCAGTGCAAACCTACAAAACACTGACATCTTTCACTGGACCAGAAACAGCAGACAGTAATTATTAAGTATTACTCAGTAGGGCTGCTGGCTGAATGCTGAGTGGATCTCAGCAGAGGACTTGCTGCATTTGTGTGTGGGAGGCAGAGGTTGCTGTGCCACAGGACTGAGCCGAGTGTCAAGGAACGCCTGTTCTTGCCACAGCTCCTGAACAGATGTCATTTTGTCATAGCTGCTGACATAATTCTGAAGATAAGAAGATTTGGAGATGTAGCCCGTGATGTTTTAAAGCTAAACACAGACAGGATTAAAGCTTTGAATTTAAACATAAGCTAGATTTGGCCTTGTGACACAGGGTTATATCAAACCTATCCCAAAAACACATCAAGAAAAAGAATCATCGTACCATTTTTAATTTATTATAATTTTGGTACTAATGTTACTTCAATTATTATTTTACCATCTCATACATTATTAACCACTCTTTTCACAGAATAATGTAGCCAGAAAATCTGACCTCAGATTGCTGTTCTGGAAAAGAAAAAATAAGTAGAACTAATGAGGCTTGGTTTCCTTGGATTAAGTTTTATCGACTTTCACGTCTAGGATGATGTAAACTCCAATGTRAGCTTTTCTCTGGGAGTGGAACTGCTTAAATGAACATCTCCTGTGTGGATTCTCTGGTGTCTGGTGTGCTATGAGCTCATGCTCCAGTATTTTTTTTCAGTCATGGATATTATGGAGTTTTTCTCTTCCACACGCCCCAGACTTGTATTCCCAAACAGCTATGAAGCGTTAACAACTTTTGAATTTATTAATGGTTTTWGGTTCTGTCTGGATTAGCCCAACAGGTTTGAATCCATTTGGTGTGAGGAAAGAGACASAGGCCCATGTCTGAAGACACAATGGTCACTGAAACACTGTTTTGAACAGATGACTTTTAGTGGGTTTATAAAAAGAGAAATATTATATAACACATAGAGGTGCAGTTGGAACCTTTTTCAGGCATCTCCAAGTTACCTTTAAGMTAACCACCTTAGGTTATAGTTAGAGATAACATGTGGAATTAAGTGCACAGACCAGGCAAACTAGAGAAAGGCCAGCCTGTTCTGCTCCCTTACCACAGTTACCATACTGGCACTCAGACCATTTTAGGCCAGTTCAAAGGTTAGATGCAKGTTCCTTTCCAGGCAAGCTGCACTTACACTTTTGACAACAGCAGAGTTTGTACACACAAAGCTATATCCCATTGCAGTCCCAATGTCAATCAATGCAAATGTAAGTCAAAAATTTTCAATAAAAGAAAATAATCTTTGCTTAGTGATTCCTCTGTGATTCTCTATCCAAGGAAAAGGGAATACTAAATGCAGTTCTGACAAGTTTTTAAATACTGTGTGAAAATTACTCATTAAATAAACTTAGCAGAGACCTCTAATTCTGTCTAGTTATCTAGACTCTAYRGCAGACCTTCATTAGCTTTCTRTTGAGATTTGGTCATGCTCACATAYACYATAACATATTTCAAACACATCAAACCATGCTCCAGACAAGAGCTTCAGAACCAAAACAAAGTTTCAGAATTGAAAGACTAAAASAAGGAGTCCTATTGCTTTTGACAGTGTCTGAACAGGTCTTATGTGAGCTTTTGAATCATTTATTGATATCTCCTCAAACCTCTTCTTCGAGACACAGAATCACTATTGAAAAAAATTACTGCAAATTATTGTCAGTGTCCATCACTTTTGATTCCTTTAACAAGACTTTCAAACCAAAAACCTCACACAATCATGCCAGTGGCCTAAGCTGGTAAAAAACAGTTCTATAAAACCTGCAGTGAATAGGCTGAGCCCTCTGATTATCCTGCCTGTCAGCAGACATTGCAGAAACTTGACCACAATCTCCTGACCACAGAGATCTTCATCATTCATGATTATTTCTAGGTTGGAAAGCTTCTCCTTCATGTTGCTTCATGTCTGCACCATTGCAACTGCAGCTCAGCCAGTTTTGCAACTTATGGAAATATATTAAGGGTAGATTTCTTAAGGTGTAAAAGGAATTTCCTTTTGGGGACTTCTAGGGGCTGGGGTGAAGAGGAGAACATGCCATTCCTGTGGAGTGCAAGGTGAAAGAAGCAGTTATGCTGTCCTGCAGAACTATTAATCCCTCAGGTGACTATCACCCCCCTGAGTTCAATACACAAGTAAAGGCTTGTATGCTGAATCTTAATTCATGTACTTGTTTCTCCCTATTGATTTCTTGCTATTGAATTTTCAGAAACATGTGGATTAAGAGAAGCCTGTAGCTGTCATTTTATACTCAGGCAGCTAAATGGTTAAAAATGAAACCATGACACAGTGAAAGCCTCATAATCTTCAGAAATGATTGTGAACTAAAATGCTTTTGACCTTAATTTGATTTTCAGGGTTTTTTTAATATCACTTTAGTCAGAGATGTTCTTTTCAGCAAAACARATAAAAGTGTGAAAAAATAAGCTCTACAGTCTTGTTACCCTGCTTAGGATATGAAAACTGGTTACTATTATAGAAAGGATGAGGCAGTATCTCCAAACCTAAAATAGATCAAGACCTTTGCACTCGGGTCATCACTCACCTGTGTCCCAGATGCATCAGGAGAAGCACCAGCTGTATTTGCTGCTGGTACCTCTACGAGAGGGGTAGAATGTGTCTGGTCAAAATGCACGCTGGGATTGTACACTGGCCCCTGGGTGGATCCTCCCCTGTGTGTGCATGTRGCATCTGTGCAGCTCCAAGAATTCCCTTCTCCTCCAAGCATGCTGGCAGGGAGCAGAAAGGAGGTACATCCCTTGCAGGGCAGAAACATAGGAATTCATAGCTATTCAAGAAATAGCTACTCCAGGTACCCATCAAGACCCTTAAAAGACAACAGAGAACCTCCCCATTGAGGACCAGATTTTACTCTCCCACGTGTGGAGATTTTCTGCATGAAGAAGTTGAGAAAACCTTTCTGATCTGAGAACAAAAATGGCCTTCTTAGCAAGGGCACGATGGGTAAGATCTTGTCCTGCAGATCCTAGGTAAAACACAAACATTTTAGGTTGTCCTCCAGAAAAGCTTTGGTTTTGAGGGTCAAAATTCCCATGATATTTGAAAACATTTTTCTTGAAGAGGGGTTGGCAAGCTTAACTTGCATTTGCCTTTTAAATATTGTCCATCTATAAAAGTAGAAGAGTCAAATGACAGGGTTCTTGTTTTGTATGTTTTTCTTTCTGGATTGTTCATCATTTTTGTGYTTTCCCCTTAATTTAGGAAATAGTACCTGCTCACTATTATTTTATGACCAAAAAAGARCCATTTCTTTGGAATCATCACACACAATGTCAGACTCCAGTCCTTTTTAACAGACAAATGTGATGCAAAATTATCTAACAAAAAACTTCCTTGACAGAAACTCTCCCAGAAAGCAACCTGCTGTTCTCATGAACCTCTCATGGAGGACAGACCTGAGGGTGGGAGGCCACTGTCAGTGACAAGACTGATTACACCAAGCTTAGTAGCTTTGTTTCTAATGTTAGTTGTGTCTACTGGAAGTATTTAGCCTGGAAAGTGGATTCAAGCATGCTGATGGCTGCAAGTTGMTTTGCATTTCTCTTATCCTGTGGGATACTGAAAAATTCCCCTTTTTTAAACCATAATCATTAAATAGGAATCCCACCCCCAACAGCACAGTAAAGAATTCTTTTTCTGGGAAAGGGACACAATGTTTTTAAAACAAAACTCTCTTAATATCCAATAAACATGAACAAATGTTTCCACAAATTGCAAAATTGAAAATRTTGTGCTTTCCATGGGAGAAAACCTCTATGCTTTTTTATCATCACATGCCTCTGAACCTGCTTGTCTGCACACAGATTTCCATGTGCCTCTGCACATAGCTCTGCACACACACCCAGAGCACACATTCTCAAGACTCAGCACGACATGCTCAGATTTCCCATGACTTCCCATTGCCCAGGAGCAGACTGAGTGCAGGTGGCTTCATAAAGGCAAGCATAAAAATGACAACCATTTTTTTGATGGTAGGATCACACTCTGTCAGATGTACCACCATCTGTGTTAKTCAGGACTACTGCTCACTGCCTGCTGCCACCAGCACTGGCCCATTATTGACAAAATTACAGGAGGAGATGCCTGGCTTTATGAGAGAGCTTGAAACYGGTTCCAGAGTCAAGTGTGACATAAACCCCAAAGCTGGACTTATGGTGTGGCCCCTGTTGCACAACCACAGGCACAGCCCAAGGGGATGCTCTCTGCTCTTTCCTTGCCAGAGATCAATGAGTTCAAATAATCAAGGCCAGRAAATGATTTGCAGGGCTGTGAGAGAGGAATGGAAGATCCCAGTGACTCGATCTCACTTTCAACATTTGCCTCTGCAGCTGTCATCAGTGCAGAACTGCAGAAACACTCCTCACATCAAGCAAGAATCAGATGTCAAACCTGTACCAGCTCCCAGAGCTCTGCCAGACTCCTGTTATTATGGGGTGAATCCTCACATCATCAAAACCTTTGTCACAATTTGGAGACTGTCCTCTTCAGTGTCCATTACCAATTTGCTTTACAATCATGCACATACAATTAATGCTGGACAACAGCAATGTTAAAATAAACATGCCCAGTGCAGAATAGTAACTAAGAGGATGTTAAGACCTTCTATTTCTGTGTTCAGCTCTTTGTTTTYTTCTCTTTTCCCTCACAGCTCCATTGCTAACAAAGAAYGYTTYCTGAAATGACAAATACTGTGGGTAGCAGTTTCATTTCTAGTARACTRGTATCTGATTTTATTGCAGCCACTTCTGTTTTGAGAATGGAAAGGTTATACAACCCATTATAAAATTAAAACACTGCAAAAATGAGGGATATTTACATAATCATAACATTTTAAATACCTAGGAAAATAATCTATCCAAACAATTACCTTCAGAGAAAATGCAGTGCAGTCAACAAAGATTTTGTAAGCCTTTGTTTGGCCTTTTGCACACACACAGTCATAATTAAACCCATCTACTGCATAAAAAAATAAAACCTGCCAGATGGACTAAAGATTTGAGGTAATAATTACAGATTACCCATGGACTAGGTATGGTCCCAGCTGTCCCATTCCACCAATGAAGAGCCTGACAAAATTTAAGAGTGGTTCCTACACAAGCAGTGCTTCCAGGCTGTAAAAAGGTCGTTCACAGCCATAATATTTTGACATGGTTTTATCAGTGAAGCCATAGCATAAAATTTAGGAATTCCTTAGCAGTGAGAGCCACTGTGAGCTTTCCATGGACTATACAATTTTCACATTTGCTTCCAAATAGTGTTATGGAATTAGCCTTCATCCATTCCCACATCCTCCTCATCTGTGATCAGCTCTGTACCTTTTCTTGTCATCCAGGCCTGAGCCCTTGAAAATTCTGAAGTCATTTGGCCTGTGTTATCCATCCACCAGCAGTTTATCTAATGGGATATTCATGGTATATGGTAATAATAAATTAATGCAGTAATTTCATGTGATAATGCAATTTGATGGCCTCTTTTTTTTCTTTGCTCTGAAATAACTGATGAGTGAAGGCTGAAGTCTGGTTCCAAAGCTGCATTGTTCAGAGCTGACTTCTCTCTTTACTGTCCCCATCCAGCCCTGACATACCTCAAGAAAGTAGGGCAGTGTAGCTGCAGAGTCCTGGGTTACATTCTTCCTTAAAGGTGTAATAATCTGACAATAATGATACCAGTTTCACTGACCATTCCCATATTCAGAACAAATTTTAATTTCTTCAGATTGCTGTGAAAAACTTCCATGTATCTGACAGAATCGTGATTAATAGAGCAACACCTCTTAGAGTTAGGAGAAAAAATAGAGACAGAAATAAAGTCTGAGCATGCAGTAAGCACTGTAAGCCCTGTCTGAAATGACAAAGCTGCAGCTGATGTGGATAGTAACCCTGGGAGAAGGATAAGTGAAGAACATAAGTAAGCATAAAAACTAAGCATAAAAAGTAAGCATAAAAAAATCATGACTGTTCTGAAAATGCTTTCAATAGGTATAAAATGTCCATTATTATATTGAAACATATCTATTTGATTGCTTTGTCTTTCACTTTCTTATTTCTACTGCTGTGGATAAAAAAAGAAATTGATTTAAAGAGAGAAATCAAGAAAGCATAAAGCGGAAGATTAAATTATCTTTTTTTAGTTTAATCTTACATAAAATCCATCAAATTAAAAATATTAAAAGCTTTGTTAAATTTTTTTTTTTTGAAAAAAGAAAAGTAACTTTTGGTTTTAAAAAAAATTGGCTAGCTAAGTGAACTGAATGTAAAATATTGAACCTGGGGTTTCTCAGACATTTTAAGAGGAGACTCCAGGYATTAGAACCCCCCAAACAGAATTCCTTTAGGTTGTACATTGTTATGCTGTAGCAATTCCATTTCCTTTTCTTTGTTTAAAAGATGGTTCTTCATCTATATTCCTATTAGKAGAAAAGCATATGCAAACACTTCCACATTCTTAAAAATTAATGTATTTATTAAAAATGAAGTCCTAGTAAATCTGGAATATATTTAAAATGAATTTAGCTGTAAGAAAGGAAAAATAATACTRAGAACTGCACAGAGCATGAAAATTAACTACGTTATGTTAATTGAAGCTGGATTTCAAACAGAACATGGACTCTTGTGGAGCTCCAATTACGAAAATGGTACATTCAGTTGAGCATAATAACAGTGTTCATTCTACCCCTCACTGAAGGGTCTTTGAACTCAAAAGTCAGGAATTGTCAAGAAATGTGAGCATCCCATCACAGGCAGTGTCTGCTGAGTGTGGGTGTTTCCCAAACACTAACAGGAGCAGTGCATTGTGTCAGCAGGAGAGGCTCCCTGAGCACCCAGCCACAGGAATCCATCTAGTGCAGACTGCAAACATTRCCACATTTAGAACAAATATTTGTCAAGGTTACTCCTACCAGCAGGTGCCTTTCAGGGCTGGATTGACAGTTTGACTAAGTCCATAATTTTCACAGCTGGAGTCTCATGATTTGTCATGCAACGCTGGCCAGCCTGGCACAGTGGGAGAGCCCAGGATCCTGCAAATACCCCAGAGAAKGCACCAGCATTTACCATGGATGTGCTGAGCTGCTGGGACAGGCTCCAAGACACAAATCATTCCTTTCACAGGCAGGAGAATATTGCTGCACAACAGCAGTACAAGGATACCATTCCAATCTGGAGGCTTACTTCTTGTTGTGCTGCAGTTTTTCTGTTTCTTTACACGTGTACATATACAGATGCATGCTTGCATAGCTTATTGTGTTGACAATGCTGGTTCAGACCAGAAAACAATCAGCTCTGGAGTGAAAATAGCTCCTTGCATGCTCTTTGGTCTATAATCTCAGCTATTAATTCTGTGGGCTTTTAAGCAACACCATCTCTACCAAGATAACTAAGAGAAAAGGGTAGTTGGCACCTGGCAGGTCTGGGATCTTATAAAAGCTCAGTAGCTGCTTCTCTAATTCAGAATAATTTTTATTGAATATGATTTTATATGTGAAAAGAATTTACTGGGCTCATTATAAAAACAAAAACTGGGCTGTAACGAGGATTGGTGAGAAAAGTAAGGAGGAAGAGCACAGTATAATGGAAAATAAAATAGAAAAAGTGAAATATATAAAATGGTGAGGATAGTAGAGGGAAAAGAATAATTCCAGCTTCCTTTCAAAATGTTTTCTAGCAGGTCTTCCTTATGCCAGCTACAAAATACTCATACAGCATCCCAAAAACCTTTCTCTTAGCAACCTCCATTGAAAGTTGTCRTTAGCAATGTAGTGATGACTAAAAACCCAACATTCTCTGGAGGCTGATTAGGTTCCCAGCCTTACAGCTATTATTTCATCTTTCATTGTTACTCTGCTCATTTATGTGTGCTTCTTTATTTTCTTCCGGCAACAAATGCCTCTGCTTTGGGTTCATTTCAGTTCATGGACCACAGAATCCTACAYCATCTTCTCAAGAGGAACTCAGAGTAGTAGCTGAGACTTCCAATTTACTCTTTTGACAGAGGTATTTTCTCTGGCCCAGGAGGCAACAGGAGCAAACTGCAGTGCAAAGGGGAGAGAAAGCAGAGGGAGGACAAAAAGCCAGGGAAATAAATAGCTTATAAACAAGTGCAACCCAAAGGTGAAACCAGTCTGTGCGTAGCTGTTGCTCGGTTAATGGAAGAAATAAAGTTAAAATACCAGCTCCAAGACAGCTTGCTCTTGGAGTCAGAGCTCAGGAAAGGCTTTTCCCAGACAGAACATAAAATGACTTCTCCCTTTCATAGCAGGGACATCTTTGCAAGCTTTGTGTTAAAAAGGAAATCTGTTTCTTTAGGAGAAGAACAACATGCTTTTGTGACAYAAAGACAGTACTGGAAGCTCCAGGGCAGGTAAAAGAGATGGCAACTCCAACACTCCTGATTTTTTATATTCCCCAGAGTGCATCTGAGCAACTGCTCAGCCTCCTACTCTGCCTGTTGGGGAGTGCTGCATTTTGGACTGAAAACTTGCTAAGAGCCAAACTTATGAGTAACTACTGAAAACATTATTCTTTCTTTCATCTCTGCATTGCTTATTGAATATTTATATGGCTCTGACTTTCTACAACCAGCAAAATTCCCCAGCCATACCCTGGCAACAAACCTCTGTTTCAGGATTTTTAACCTCATTTCTGCTCTGACAATTTCCTGTTGCCTTTTCACTCAATACATCACTTCACCCTGTTTTTTTATGTTTGTTTGTTTTTTTGTGGGGACAGGTTAAGTGCCCTCCTGTTCCATTACAGAGCTCCAGCATGCTGCTACTCTTCCATAATTAAACAGCTGCAAAAGAAGTGGGCAGGCAGGATGATGGATGCAGCAGAGCACGGAGCAGCAGTGGTGGGGTGGGCACATCATCCAGCAGCCAGCAGCAGTGGGAGCATGCTCATGGGGAGAAACCAGAGCCAGGAGAGATGCAGAAGGACTGGGTTTGGCAGAAATGACTGTGCAGTCATTATTCAGATGAGATCTCTCCAGCCAAACAGAGTGCTAGAAACTACATGGCTGGGAAATAAGTGCATGGTTATGGGTCATTAAGCCAACAGTGTCTCTGTTCTCTCCCTGATGGGGGCAATCACATCTGACTGCAATTTTTACATTGTTTGTGGTCACTGGAAGGTTAGATTTCATACTTGTCAGATCAATTGTTTGTTTATTTCTTTCTTTGTTYTCTCTGTGAAGAAAKAAGTGTTAAAATATTCCTGACCCAAAGACAGATAGCTAAAATGGAGGTCAGATGTTTTCTTCAGCATCAAATGGTGCTCTGTGTGTGTGTATGTTTTACTTGGGTTCATGTGAGACAGGGTGGGACAACAGAACCTACCCTTTTCCTGCAGGTCACTAATGYATTATTGACTGCAACTTTTGTTCAAATGCTACCTCTACCAACAAAGCTGTTTCTTGTTCTAAGCACAAACTATTGATGCTCATGGCTGGGAACTTCTAAAGATAGTGACCTTTCAGGGTACATCAGCATTCTCTCCTATGTTTTGGGGTTTTGTTTGTTTGTTTGTTTGTTTGTTTTTAATTAGGTATATCTAAATGTGATAGACTCTTCTTCATCACAACCTCACTTGTAAGTGCTGCACAGCCAAATACATGATTTAGAGTATTAAAATGTAGATCCAAAGCACTTGGAAAGAGACAGATCTCTTCTGATGTCTTTATCACTTCAGAATCTCAGTGCCTATCTCATRCTGTACTAGTCTAGGCTGTCAAGGTTTGTGCCCTCATGGCACTGCATCCTCCTTACTTACTGCAAATATGGCTAAAAAACCTCCCCAGCTCTCTGTTTGGGATTCAAAGTGTTAAACTCATCAGCCTTGAAAACCCAAAGAGGCAAATCTCCTCCAAATTTCCATGGTACACAAATTTGCACTAAGCTCCCAGWTCTTATAGGGAAATTTTTAGTTTTACAAAGCATTAATTTCTCCTATGAGCCACATAAACATGTTCAACTCCCTTATCTTGTCTGCCCCTCAGAGGAAGGAAACATCTTTCAGCTCTAGATGCAAGGCARTACCACTAAGGGGTTTCAGTATTGTGATGGCTCCCCAAAGCCCACCYATCAGTGCAGCACTGAAACACAAATCTTTGCATTATTAGTAACTCAAAATCACAATCAGCATGAGCATTTTAATGGCTCCTGCAGCTCTCAACTGGAACTTTGCTTGCCATCCATTCCTGTCAATCAGCATGGAAAAGCTTTGCCTGAAAGCAGAACTGATTCTGCTCAGCATGGAAGCTGAAAAATTCAGCTACAAGGCAGTTAGTGGTAATATGCTGCTRGAAATGACATTAAGAGAGTGCAAAGTTCTGATAAATAAGAGTAAACAAATTATAAGCCATGACAAAAACATGCTCATACATATATTTCCAGTGGCTTAATAGACTTAGTAATGTGTGACTTTGGGAAACACAGGGAAAACTGGCCTGCTTTTAAAGACATACAGACAGATGTTTTAAAGTAAAAAATCCTGGGCCCTTCTGCACGCCTTGTTTCACAGTTTTCAGTCAGYCCAGTCCTCATTTGTTCCGTAAGATACACCCTAAACTGCAATTTTCAGGATAAAGGATTGGATCTTTACTGTAAGCAAAGCCTTAARCAGATCTTCATTCCTATTTTCTTGTTCCTGTGCTAAACATCCACCAGCTCATCTCAGACTGCAGCAATTATCAATCAGTTACACCCTGCACATGAGAAGCAAGAGAAAACTCTTCCCTAAGAAAAGGAGCAGAAACCCTCTTTGGAAGCAGCAAGCACAGGTTCCCTCTTAGCTCAGGAGAAGAAACAGTGAGAATTGCCCCTGCACCTTGCTGCTGCAGCTCTGGGATTGCTTCCCTCTTGCCTTCAGAGGGAGCAGGGCTGGAGGGCAGTGAGGCCATGGAGGTGCACATGGCACACCARCCCAYTGGGACATTTTCTGTAATTGCCTCKTCAGTGAAGAATCCAGGAGTGGCAGGGTCTCTGCTAACCAGGTTAGACCTTGCCTCCTCCAGTACATTGCAGTGATATCTTTGTACAAAGTTTCTTCCTTTCCCTTGCTCTTGCTCTTTTGCTCACACTTTTTCTCTTTCCCTTCTGTCATCCCTTTTCCCTTTCTCATCCTTTCTCTTTCACATCCCGATTCTCTTGTTGTTCCCTTCTTTTCTTTTTGTAGCTTGGTGTGGGATATATTCACATCCCCCTTTCAGCAGAGAAGAAATTCCTGCCCTGAGTGCAAAGAGATTCCTTGATGCTGCTGCTAAGATGTTCAAGGGCACAGAAGGATTTTGCTAAGTTTGTATCAGCCCTTCCCCTAGGAGTAGTTAAAGGAACTGGGATACAAAATGCAGTGGAGATCCCTGCAGTTCATGCAGTGTTCTGGAAATTCACTTGTGGTGACTTATCTCACATTTGTGCCTAAGTTGCAGGTAAGTTGGAAAAAGTAAGAAGATATACAAACCTCCTCTGTCTTCATCACCACCCACTAGACAAATGTTTATGCATCTATGGAGAATTTCCAGTTCAACTTTTCTGCAGAAAAAAACGAAACTATTCATTCGTACAATACACAAAACCTGTGCCTGGAGCAAATTTTTACAGCTGGGTTATGAAACTTGAAAGGCAGAATCCATAAAGAAAATTATGACAGTGCCATTATTCTGCTGATAATATAGTAATTTCAAACACTTAAAATAATACTGTGGCACAAAGAACCAYGGAGCTGCACCACCAGACAGGAAGAATGAGCAAGCAGAAGTCAGTACAACCATATCATCAGACTCAATTGCTCWCTGTAGGGTAAATATTTGAAATAAAATAGAGGGGATTCAGCCACATGATGCTGACATTAATGGGACCCCACACAGCTAAATCCCCCCCATACATCCASCCCCCTATTTCTGATATGATAATTAAGCAATGGGTTGTGTGCTCTGCTGCCTTCACSTTCTTCTGTGCACCTCAGAACAGAGACCAAGTCCCTGCAGTAAAGCCAGGCTTAGGGCACCARTACAGCCTGGCTTAGGGCACAGATCTTGCACTCCTGCACCCTATTGCTATTGGAAAGTGGGAACATTTACAGAGCTACWGAGCACTGATGTTCCAGGCTGTGGCTGCACTCAGCCCCATTCTCTCCAGGCAAGTCCAGTGRCATGGATGGTGCTGCCTGCTCATGGTTTGTGAGGCTGCCAGGCTGTCAGATGGCACAGGAGCTCATGGGCTTTTCATAATTGTAATTAAATAGAACTTTCACCAAAAATCCAACACATAATGTTCTGATTTYCCTTACTTTATGCAGCTAACCCTCCACCAACATTGCCACCTGGAACACTTTATTCAATGCTAMYARAGATGAAGMATTTGGCTCAAATTCCCCAGACTTAYAAAGATCTATTCAATTTTACTTCTGTGCTATTTTCTGTGTATTGTTGAGGATACCTGGCCTTCACAGAACAGCTAGAAATAATTCTGTATTTTAAAAAGCCCAAATCTATTTCTTTTGAAACAAGCTTTATTAATGTTATTAGACTCTRTTTCAGCTTCTGATGAGTGTATAGGCTATAAAAGTCTCCCTGTGTTAACACAGAAGTGCCATAATCCTAGAAAGTAAAAGCAACACTGGCATTCTTCAAGCACTCCGTAGGGATGAAATAATTTTGTTTCCATTTTCACTAAAAAAAAAAAAAAAAAAAAGGAATTCACAATACCAAAATGTCAAAATGTAACAGTAATCATCACCACCAGTAATTACTGATAATCCACAGGAGCTGAAGTGCTACTGAAACTCAGTAGAGGATTGTCTTCTAAGACTGCTCTGGTATCTCTGCTTGGTGACTTACACAAGTGAGAAGGCACACAGGGTAACAGGTCTAATAGTTTAAAATCGTTTGGGAAGGAAACATTCTCCCTGAACTGTGGGATAATGCTATTAGCTCCAGAAACTCGAGCCTCAGGGTGAGCCCACACCAAAGCACATCCACAATATCTGAGCAGCAGAGTCTCTGACCCCAAGAGATTTGTAGACAGGGACAGACCTAGACAAGCCCAAAAAACCCTGAGATCAAAGAGGGGTAGAGGAGCTACAAGTCTGTCCTGCTTGCATAGCCTGACATTAATACATAWTATTTATTCATCAAATCTGAACGATTCTGAGTAAGCTTAGCAGCAAGAGATTACTTGTCATTTAGCTGTGTATCTGACTCAAAAGGGTTATTTGAATACTGCCATCAATACTGCTTGGTGTGCACAGGCTGAGTGTTTGCCATGCTGAGACTGGAATTGGGGACTGCAGAGTGCATCTCCCTYTCCTAATGCCAGCTCCTTCTCTCCTTTCTGTCAAAGAGAAATTGGCACTGCAAATCCTTGCTGTGACTGCAATGTGAGCTGCTGTTATGAAGGCATGAGGGCAGAAGGGTATTTCTGTGCACTGCTTGGAATCCAAACTGAGAGCTGTTCAGTCAGAATCATTCTACAGGTAAACAGGTTTWCTCCCATTAGTTTTTATGGCCTGAACACAGGAAATGATTAAGGTAAGATGCACACAGCTAAGGAACTGTCACCCAGTTATTGAACCGAGYTGTGATACAAGAATCAAGGGGTAGAGTAAGAAACAGAAAATGTGAGCTTCCTACTCCGAGCACAAAACAGCAAAGCAACACTCACTGCATGCAATAAAAGATAATAATCTCTGCACCTCTTGGAATATATGTAAACAATAAATTAAATAACCACAATGATCAGCAGGGAAAATATCAATAAAAAAAATAACAACCTAGAAAACAATCAAAGGCAGGGAAAAAAAATCAAAATCTTAAAACCAGAAAAGCCAAGTRTTTGTGAAATAAAGGTATAATAAATATCCAGGCAGCAAAGAGAACCTATTAAGTGCTGACATATAAATACATATCTCTCTAAAGGTTTTTCTTCATGTTGACTGCTTTCTTGCTTGTGCAGCTTTCAGCTACAGATATTATGTCAATGCATTTAGCAGACATGCTTATGACAGCAAATGTATTAAAAATAAATAAAGMAAACATCTGTAAAAGTGACTAATGAATGTCAGCAGGCCTGTAAATATCACTGAATTTCTACTTTTTAGAAAATCCACACACCACAGCCAACAGATTAAAATGCCTCTGTGCTGCTGAAATATATTAACAAATATTTTGCTTTCCTATTGTCATGATGTCCACAGTAATTTTGTGTTCAAGTGCTGTGACTCTTTATCAAAGACCTCTGCTGGYAATTTGGAGGGAATAATCTATGTTTTAGTTTTGACAAAGCATTAATTTTTACATTCAAGTAAAGGTCAACCACCATAGCCAGATGCAGCTGCAATGAAAATGTGTTCTGCTGAACAATGAAATAGTTTTTTCATATTCTGTGTCAAATGCCTCTTTAAATGAGCTATATTAAAGCTGTACAAAAAAAAATAAAATAAAAAGAGCAGCCACTAATCCTTCAACTATAAGGTATGATATGGAATTAATGAGATGTGAATTGCAGGGCTCCAACAGGAAAACAGCCCCAAAAAAAGAAAACACTTGAAAAGTCTGATTTGTACTGAAGGTTGGGATTGCTTAAAAATAGCAAGGACTAAACTGTTATGGATGGCATTTTATAGGTTTAGGTACCAGAATTAGAGGTAYTTATAGGCTTTATAGAATTTCAGCTGCCTTTTTAGAACAGAAAGGTGAAATACTATGAACAGTTTAGTAACAGTGAGCATTGGGAGAAATCTGAGCTTAAAATTCCAGAGTATTTGCAGTGTCCTGGAAGTAAAGAGTCTGCTCTGATTTTTCTCTACCTTTGATGACCTCTTCATGAACYACCCTCACATAATCAGTTTGATGTGATACTCAGAACTGGGACAAAGCTACTTATGAACATGATTCAAATTTAGTAACATTAGGATCTMATTTTCCAGCTCTAAGTGAAAACACATTCCGAGCACTTAAAAAACATTTAAGAAGTTATGGTCTATGTCACTAAGTGCTASACATAATTGGCCAATGTGTGACTTACARTTGCCAAGTTCATACTGRCTTTTTAAAAAGTCMTACCTAAGTATTTCCACAAGGAAATAAAAATTATGCTAAATTTTGAACTCTTGCTTCAGAGACTAGAAAATTACATACAATGGTGTTTTTCTTCAGAAAGAAACCTACTGAATTTCTACAGACTTGCTGTTAGAAAAGTCTGTCTCGCTGCTGTCCTTGAAGCCTTATTACAGATTATGATCCAGTTCAATTTGAAGACAGAGATATGGATCCAAGCAGCCTTCACATCATGAGTCTGGGAGCTATGCAGACCCAGATTTTGAAGGAAAACTCTGCTTAGAGGCCTCCAACCAAGATCAGGATTTCAATCGTATTTGCATTTGTACAAAGCCAGAAGGGTTTGGCTGAAACTGTAGACTTTCATTAGACAGCATTTTTAAGCTTCAGTGTCTCAAGAAATGCACAGCTAGACAGGAAATGGAATTATTTTTGAGTTTGTTTTAGGTCCCTGTAAGAACCAAGGGTTAGCTCACAAATTTTCCACCGACAGCATTTTCGGAAAACCCTCTAATAACCCAGAGAATGTTGAAATCCATCAAACCAATAATGCTTCATTTTTGCTATGTTAACATGCAGTGACCAGAATTGATAAAAATGAGAARTTCAAAATAACTCATTTCAGCATTTTCCAAAAAAACATACTGCCTTAGAAGAAGAAACACAGCTCCATAAAACTTTCACCTTTCAATAAACTAATGTTGCATTTCTTTAGAATAGCAAGTCTTATTATCCCAAGAAGAATGAAGGCAATTTTGCAGCTTCAAAAAAGAAAGTAAAATCAAAGTTCTTTTGCAGGAACTACTCAAGATGCTCAAATGTGAGTGTTTTGAAACTCAGTGGTAAGAAGAAAGTTTGTGTCCTAACACTGGAACTTTTTTTTTTAAGTAAAGATGAAAGAAATGGAATGAACCACATCCAAGTTCAGTCATCAGGAGTGCAGATACCAAAATCTGAGCTGGTCCTCCTGGGCCCYTGGCATAGGCCATCAGTCAAGAGGACAACACAGAGCCAGAGCAGGAGTTACCTGAATTGCTCTGGATGTGTATTTTAGGATGAAATGGGTCACACCAGGAAGGGGACATTTTCTCACCCGTACAGGCAGCCAGAACCTGGTCCAAGTTCAGGTGCAGACTGCTGTGGTCATGCCAGATGACCCATGGGGTAGAGACCCCAACAAGACAAAAAGCATGGATTTAGCCTTAAAAAAGAGAAAGATGTGTCATCCATGCATGCATATGCCCAGTTTCTGTGAGGTTGTTGCCTCAACACAGCAGCTRGAATGAAAAAATTCCTTCAGACAAGTTTGCCTTCTCCCTTGCTTTTTCCTTTCTCCTGAAGGACAACATAAGATGTAGCTTTGCAATTTAATTAAATGTGACATGTGTTGCTATAAGCCACATACTTGCAAGTACAGTATTTATGCCAAGTATGAGCAATCCTAGWGTAATTATGGTTTATGTTTTACAGAGGGCATGTCACTCAGCAGACAAGTTTCATGAAAGGACTGAGAAAACGAAATGCCAAAAAAAGAAAAGGAAATTATGGGCCAGAGGGTTTAAAGCTCCCAGATGAATAAAGTGAAACTGGAAAGTCTCCTAATGACAGAGGAGCAGATATGACAATAATGATAATAAAAACCTAGAGGTTAGAGTTGAAGGTCAGACTGCCAAACCAGACACTGTGCTCAGGCTGCTGAGAGGCAATTACCCCAAGACTTGCCAGAAGAAGAACTGTTTCCAAAGATCTGCTCCAGAGCCCTTGGGGTGCAATTCCCTTTCAATGCTACAAGCTGGATAYGAAAGCCAATTTCAGGAGGTGAAGAAAGAGAAGCAGTGTCTGCCAGGGTGAAGCCTGGATGTGTTCATAGGTGAACTCTCTCTGAAAAATCCTGCTACAGCTTTTGTGTTCTGGCACATAAAATCACCAGCCAAAGCCAGTGAGAGATGGTGACAGTCCAGAAAATAGTTACAGATATTTTGGTAGCAAATACAATTTTCAAAAACACTTAAATGCAAAACACACCTTTTTTTTTTTTCCCCCACAGAATGGGTATTCAGTTCAGACTGGCTTATAAAGTGCTTTATAAATTACTGTGATTAAAATTGCAGGCATTTAAGTATCATGACACTATCCAATACTCCAATATCAATAAAACTATTATAAACTCCTTAAAATATTCTTCTCCTTTCTATGTGACATTCAACCATGCAGGTAGTGAACTGCTGCACTAAAATACTTGGGGAGGAGATTAATTACACTGAGACAGTAAAAATTGCACAACCATTTGTGTGAAGGGGCCTAAAATATTTGAATSCAGTAAAATGTGCTCAGGGGCTAAATCCTAGGCTTCTAAATAATTTAAGTATATTTGACAATTGCTTCTTTTCACACTTAACACCTCGGGTGAAAAAGATGTGCTCCCAGACACTGAATCACTTCAGCAGTCTCACAGAAAGGAATCAAAGCAATACATAACAGCATACAAAAAAAAAACAACAACCCACCAGAGTACAAAAATTGCAGGTGGAGCCCAGGTGCCTCGATTAACTGCATTAAAATAACACGAGGGAACTTGTTTTCTGCTCTCCAGTTTGGGTATGGCAGTTACTTACATGGTATTTATTCTCCCAGATTCCTGGGGGCTTCCACAACATCCGAGTTGTCTTCTCTTGTCTTCTGGACCCTGCCACTGAGTGGGATTTTTCCAGCTTTACTTTTGGAGGGCTCATTTTGTCCCTTCTCATATTCTCATTTTCACTTACATTTTTTTCTCTGAGCTATCTCAGACGTTCAGATGGTCCCAGATGTCATCTTTGCAAACAGATTAAAATATCTCTAGTTTACATTCAATTTAGGGTGAAACATTCCACTTTGGATCCATCTCCAAAAGATCAGTCACTACAGGAATGAAGTTCATTATTTTCTGTCTATCCATTTAATTGTCTGATAGTGAAACCAARGGGACCACCACAGGTTATCTCAAGATATTGGTACTCTGCCATTYCTCTAAAACCACTTAGATAACTGTKCAGTTTTCTCTATCTTTTGATTAAGGTTTAGATGGAAAAGCCTGGCTTAAGTATTAACCTTAATGCCTTGCTCAGAAAGGGAATGTGATAATCACTTCARCCAGTTTCAAAAGCAGAGTTTCAGGTGTCAGGGGAAAAAGTTGCATCCTGTGCTTTCATGGCTYTCCTGATGAGTCCAGCCATCAACAGATTGCTACTGAAGAGTGAGTTTTSACTGGAATTTTAGACCAATTACACAGAAATGAAAGAGAAATTATCCTGGATTTTTCACACATAAACACATCAAAGAGCTGGTTTTTTCATGTGTTTGTAACAGCTCCTACTAAAAAGTTGCACCATGCTATGGATGAAAGTTACCCTGCTATAATCCCTCTGTTTACAAGGAACAGATCTGATTATAGAGCTCAGATACTTGTAATTTTCTATAATTTCCCCACAGCATCAGCTCCACAAACAACTAGATTTGGACAAAGCAYCACATTTGTGGTTTTGCATGTGTTAAGACAACGACATCTGCATTTCTCTCTTTCTATTGGAAGTACATTTTATTGGATCTCTCAGGTTTGCAACCATTTTGCTTTGTTTTTATTGGCAYCATCTCACTGGGAGCTTCTAGAATTTTCAGGCATCAACAAATACAAGTCAGGCTTTTTTCTTCCTCACTGTTGTTTACAACCAGTGAACTTCCAGCATACAATGGGCATTTGCATTAGTCCCTGAGAGCATGACTTTGCATAGTGAACTGGTTCCTTTCATGCTTTTTTGGACACTCCAGCCCCCAAGGTGACCCCTCCACAACCACAACTGCTCACAACTTCTGTGATCAGCACATTTCATTATGGGACTCCTGCTTTTGAGCTAAGTACTTTAATGAAAATATTAAATAAGACTGCCCCAAAAYTGATCCTCCAGGGGCTCCACTCATAGTCTCAGAATATCATTAGGCCTTATATTTTAATAGTAATTATATTGCAGCATTTGCATCAGGGCACAGTGCTCCTGCAGCACTGCTCCCATATGGACTCAGGACAGAGAGCTCCTGTCCAGAGCAGCCAAGCACAGGAACTGGCCAGACAAATGGAGACAGGCTGGAAGCAGAGCTCCACTGCTTTGAGAGGCCAGGATCTGGAATGCTGTTGGTGTAATGAAGATTATCTAATAATATAAAATTGCTTAGAATTCAGATTTCTGCCACTTGCACACTAAAAGAGGAGGAAAATCTCCAGCCACATCTGACTGAACTGCAAGAATGCTGATCTAAAGTCCCTAGAAAACTGAAGTTTCTAAGCAGCTGATCASAAAAGAAAATGTGATACTTTGCTGCCCATTACACTTGGAGAAATATTCAGAGTATTTGTTGTATGTTCTTCACAAATCTGTCACACAAGGCTTCTCTCGACGTTCTGAATGAGATGCCTAACTAATTCTAATTCCTAACAGAAATAGTTTTCTATTAGACATTAGTTTCAGGGAAAATTTTTCTGGGAAAAAATTAACATGCCATCTTTCACCGACACAAAATTGGTTTGATGACAGTAATCAGAAATCCATGAAGAACTGTTTTCTCCTGATTGCTGAAATACTGCAACCACCATACACTTAAAGGAAAGTTCGATTTATATTTTCCATCTCAGTTTTTCTTTTATCATTTCTATAAATTGATGTTAATATAGAGATTAATTTGTTTTAAAAATTGATTAACTGAATCATATGCTTTGTCAAGAACTTTGTGAGTGTATCACTGACAGCAGCACAATTTTCCAATTGTTAGCTGGACTAAGATCTTCCATAGTCTAACATCAACAAGAAGTATAAAGCAACTGAAATTAGTACATATGTGTTTTCCTGGCACTTGGAATCTGCATTCCCCAGTGTGGGCATGATGTCAAAACATAGTGACAGTGTGCATGCATCCAAGAAAGCAAGCCTACAAGCAGTGAGCATGAAACAAAAATGAGAATCCACATAAAATCCTTTTTTTTTTTTTTTCTTTTTTTCTTTTGTAGTGCATATTTATTGCACTTCAGTGGACTGGTTAACTAACTCAATAAAAGCTCTCCAAAAGTTATTGAGAAAACAGCCTGACTGATTGCAAAACTGACAGAAGTGCTCCTGCTACTTAWGGCTTACACAGGAACGTCCATATTCAGAGTGCTTGACAGACATTAGATTAATCCCACTGCATCATAATTCTAATTGCCACAGGGATTCAGACTGCTCTGAGGCATATCTGCTGCTGAGTTTAAGTGTCTGTAGCACCCTCCYACTGCAGGAAACACAGTTAAGCTCATTTGTTATTTCAGTGGGAAGATTCCTCCAAGGTTCTTTTCCTACCTACATTTTAAAAGGGGGCTTAGAGGTGCTCATTGGTATCTTGTCAGCACAGCTTTTTAATCTGCTAGCTCTCTAAAAAATGGATGTGGTTGTAATGTCTCACTTGAAAAGTTTATGATGGTTACACTGTGGTAGCCAAAAATGGCAATCTCACCAGTTATTTGGTTTTTATGCCACTCCTGAGCTTTCATATAAAATAAAGTAGGAGCTGCATTCCCAGAACATCAGTGGACTGAGCTTGTATTTGTGGCATTTACTAATGTGGAAAAAAGGAAAACACTGCAGTCCTTCAGAAACTGAACATCAGCTCTCTGCTGGCTTTCATGATTTTGATAAATTCTCAGAAGAGTTACCTAGGCAGGATAGGGTGTGCTCTGGATTTACTGCCTGCCCTCGTTTCAGCCAAAGTGAGCTCTCAAGCATTAGGTTCCCAGTGAAGATGTGGTTTTGGTTTCCYCACAGTATGAAGAGTTTTAGTGGACACATTAAAAATTTCCCCTGAAGAGAAGCATTGGCAAAATACTCACCAAAACCACAGAGTTGTTCAACAAACAGAAGGGGTTTCAGCAAACATGTCACAGCCTGTGACTTTGGAAGAAAAAAGGTAAAGTACAAGTGAAAAAGGTCAAAAATGCAAGCATAGAAGRGCAGAAAAATTTAGGTTCACAAACAAATATACAGTCTTTTCCTTTCCATATTGTGCACTTAAAGCTGATGATGATTCCTGGAAAGTCCTACCAAATAATTCAACCTACAGTAGCAGAAGCAAAAAAATATACATGTCCCTCCTAAAGGAATCATGTAAGAATGAAATCAGCTCCAGGGACAGACAAATTTATCTATGCAGCCATTTGGCAATCATGAATTGTTTCCATGTGCTTAAATGGATTTTGTTTCCTAGAAGACTGGAGCCCATTGGCACCTTGCATTGTTACACTCTTTCAGGTAGCCCAGAAATGTAGACTTTGGGAGTATGATGGTTTGGAAATTTTCAGYTGCCAAAACCATCAAATGCTGCCACCTTTGTACTATGATTAACAAAGGCTAACTAACATTTTATTTCTATTTTGATTAGTATTAGTATGGTGAATGATCAGTGGGGCAAAGATTTGACATGCTGCTGACAACACTGTGGTCAGCTTCACTTTTTTTAGGCTTTTACTAGATATGAGGAACTGCATTGCTCTGCACTCAGCTCAGTGGAATGCAATTCCTTGTACAAACATCATTTGCAGGAATATAATGAAATCTTTGAAACTGTGACAATTAACATAGCAGAAATAAAGGTTCTTGGTCATTATTTTCATGCTATCCAAACAGAAATTAGAAGACAGAGATCAGAAATATTCTATTTGTTACCATTTGCTGAAAGAAGGGGTGGAGGGTTTTTCTTTTCTTTTTTTTTTTAATTTATCTTGCTTTTGTCCTTCTATGGATCAAAGCCCATAAGGGCTCCTTTACTATTATCCCTTGCTGCTGACTTTGAACCACATCTGTGCTTTAAGACTGGTGGGAAGCCACAGAACAGAAGTCGATACTAAGTGGTTTTATTTTACATTTCCTGATGTTGCTTTTGCTAAAAATATCTTAGGCTTGGGAAAAAAAAATCAATAAGCACCATTTTTATCCTCATGGCTTTGATTGTCATGTGCTCCAAGGAAAATCTGAAAAGCAATTGGCTCCACTTTATGGCAGATACAGAGACAAGAACTGAGTAGGTCTCATCCTCATCATCCCATGCCACAAGGTGAAAACCATGGTGAATTAAAAACTCATTTTTTCTTCTAGAAGCTTAAAATKAGGTCATTTGGTGGATATTTAGCAAGGACTCCAAACAAAATAAGCACGCAGCAAGGATTTCACACTTCTTCCACTGTGATGATTGTTCTCTGCCATTCYATAAGTAGGTAACTCACTTCCAGAACAGTTTAATTCAACACTATTTTTGCCATTAGTGTATGAGACTTGGGCTCCTTGATGCCTCAATTTTTTTTTCTCTTTATATCCCTTGATTCATCTTCTCCAGCCTGCCTTCCTGCTTTGTAGCTTTCASAGAGACTGGATTCCAGTTTCATCAAATCCCTCTCCTCCTTTTCTGAATTGGATGGGTTTTTTTTCACATCTTCAATATAGGCAGCAAATGTAAAAAGATCCTCATTTCCATGGTGCCATCTCAAAATGTCTGAATGCTTCTGTGATCCAATATTCAGTGGCTTGCTACAAAGAAAGGAGCAGTTTAAAAAATCATAATCCTAATCTTCAGATATTTCACTGCCACAGACAGCACTGGCTTTTACGAAGAACATATTTCTAGGCAACAGGAAAATCATCAAGGAAAAAAAAACCTAAAGAAAATCAGATCTGTGTAAACAGTTCACACTGAGTTGTTGCCAATTTTAAAGATTCATTGTGTGACCTAAATTCTCCAATTTTCAGTCAGTCCAATACAAAATGGAGCTGTTGAAGGACATGTCCAGTGAGGATGATGTCCATGGCAACACTGGGAGTTGCTCATGTGTGGGCAAACTTCAAACACCCATAAGTTCACCTTTCATTGTGTTTGGAACAGACTCTCATTTCCYAACCTTAATCTCAGCAAATACAAAATTCCATACACATTAAAATCTCCATTTGCAAGTACCAGAATCTTCCTGCAGACACACAAAACGTATTTTAATATACATAAGCAGTAAGATTTTAGTTTGCAAAGAATTTTCATCTGTAACATAAGCAAAAATAAGGCATAAAATAATTATCCTCCACATGCAAGTAGATCCTTTAATTAATTTGTAAACTTCACTTAGGGAATACAGCACTTTTCATTTTAATAGAACGTTCTGTTGCTGACAAAAAGTCTTTTAGGAGCTATGAATACAGAGGTGGGATGTTAACTTTCAAA
Organism: Alauda arvensis; assembly: GCA_902810485.1. Lineage (NCBI taxonomy): Eukaryota > Metazoa > Chordata > Aves > Passeriformes > Alaudidae > Alauda > Alauda arvensis. The sequence goes on along the minus strand of CADDXX010000252.1, from coordinate 969,152 downwards.
AAAGCATAGTGTGCAACAGATGCTATGTTGGGCASATCCTCCAGTTTTCCCTTTCCTCTTTAAGTTTACTGAAGGAATAGATTAAAGAAAAATAAAGTAGAGAATGTTAGAAGCAAAAYATTGTGTAAAATTTACATGCTAACTAAAGCTATAAATTAACCAGGCTGTTATTTTAACAAAYAGCTGGTTCTGGAATACAAGTGAGGTGGCAGATACTTTATATTTACAAGGATTGAAGCAAATTCCATTGCTTAGGTTTCATGATCAGTTGCACCTAACCTACTCCTGTACTATTTTTCCAAATATAGATCTAGGGCACATTTGCATGATCCTAAAATAAAAGCACTTTTTCATTTATATATCAGAATAATTMCTCATTGGGAAATAATGCTAAAATATATGCAAGGCATTTTTAAAAATTTTATAAGTATTATTTTAACCCTCTTTCATRGTAGATTAGCAAGTATTATTTTACTTCAAGTAAAATCAAATTTAACAGGAACTCATACAGGATTTCACAGGAAACACACAAGAGAAAAATAAAATGTCTACATCCATTATGTTACCTCAGTACACAAAAGCTATGGATTTTCCAGCAGAGCACTTGCTTTTTCAGGTATACAGCATAATCMAAACCCCTGAACACTACTTTGGTTGGGTTGGCTTTCCAATCACTTTGTAATTCTTTAGGAAATGCAGCTTTGTGCAAATGATCTCATTTTACTGCACCTCAATGGCAAGGACTAAAGCAGGTGTGTCTCAGCATCAACCAACAGGAGTCTTAATTTCAACATCAGCCTTGTAAATATTTTCTCTTAAAGRCATTGGTTTTGGTAGGACCAGAGTGCACCAAGAACCAAGTGGGGGTGCAAGAACCCCTGACAGCTCTGTGACACGCTGTTCAAGACACGGCCAGACACAAGTGAATGCAATCACACAACAATCCAAAAAACCTCTTGGGCAACAACATCAACCATCAACAAATTTGTAACCACCTAAAAGACCCCATAGGGCAACATTTCCCACTTCCTGCTGGCTGAAGTCAGAACTTCAGCTGGAGCTTGAAGTGAAGCTCCACAGCACATGGATATTGCTGGGATGCAGTGTGTGGTTTCCAGTTTGTCACCATGCCAGCAGAGAAGGAAGTGAGTACCTGTTATTTTGGGCATGCAGCACCAGTGTCTGTGGGCAGATACACCTTACAGAGGTGTGCACACCCCTGCTGCAACCAGATCCCAGTTTTGAGATGCTACACAACACCTCTGGCAGTGGGTTAAGCTTTGGTGCCAAGGGGCTGACACACCAGGGACACCTCTTTGCTCCCCACACCCTGCTGAGGGAATGGCTTCACCCCACACCWAAAGGCTGTTTCTGGTGCCAGGAAAGCCTTTCAGCTGTGCCCATGAAACCTCTCCTGCCTCCTCCAAAGGAAAGGTGCAGGCCAGATGGATATTTCCTGTGGCACATCTTGGCTGTCTGTGGGCTCCAGCCTGGATAATGCTGGCTCTGACACATGCTGATCTAAGGCACGAGGACCTGAAGACATCCCAAAACAACCAACACAAGAAAGGCATTTAACATTTAACTTACACATTACACATTTAACTTCATTCTACCTTATCTTCATATGTGCTTCAAAGCTGCAGTTATGAAAAAACCCTGTGCCTGAGCTATGAAAAAAACCTGTAACATCGGCTTACCACGTTCATTCTCTTCACTTATTTGGATTTTACTTCCTTTGTGGCCCATGTGTCTCAACCCCCCAGGTGAACGCTTTTGTTGGTACAGATTTTCTTCATCAGCTCTCTCTGGAAATTGGCAGGCTGAGGGAAGTTTTCATTATTACAGCCCATGAAGCACCCAGAAATCATATCTTTGGGGCAATCAGCTGTAATTATGTAAAATCCTAGCCTGCATCCAGCTCTCCCACTTCRCTCACGCTCCTGTAGCTGCATCATTTCAGTGGAACAGATCCTGGCTCTTGCCAACAGACATAGGATTAGAGCTTCCCCTAAAATTATGCTTCAGGGAACACAAGAAACTACACARGAAAGATAATGTATTTGAGAACATTTTTAATAAATAATGTGACAAAAATTACTTTTCTGATTATTGGATCCTCAGTATGCAAAATTATGGCTAAAATATGAGGTTTCTTACATGAACATAATGAAAACATTAATCACATGGATTTTTCCTTTAGTACTGCACACCCTTTCTATGGAACCTTTCTTTAAAAATTAGCTAAATGAAAAATTTCAGTCCTCGGTAAACACCAAAACATTTTTTTTTCCTTTTTTTCTTTTTTTTCATTGGGGCTAGTCCTGATAGCTGTCAATAAACAAACACACATTTTTTCCATTAGCACCAATGACAGAGAAATTTYATAATTACAAAAAAAGATCAGAAAATCTACAGACAGAGGACATCATTTGGCAAATTCAATGCAACTAATGCCTCTATTTCAGCTTTAATGATAATCCAATGTTGAGAGAGGCCACAGAAAAATTGGTCATTTTCTGTAAGTCCAGGAAAAGTGAGAAGTGTTTTGATTATGGCCCACATTTACGTTTGTTACTTTACCATCTGTCACCATTCAAATATTCCAAATACAAACATGGAGCATTAACAAAAAGATGAAAAATATCCCAAACAAATGCTTAACATTTTCAATAAGACAAAAAAAAAGGTTAATAGTTACAATGGTTTACAAACAAAGTTTAGTGATTGTGCTTTTAAAACCAAAAAAAAAAAAAAAAAAGATAAGCAGTGCATTACAAAAAAATTCATTGCCAAGATCAAACAAAACTTCTTTAAGTGGCACTTCTTCTTTAAGGTGAATTGACACAAGTAGAGGTCTGAGATTTGGGCCAGTAGCAGTTGATGATATTACCTAATCATTATTAAAAATGTCCATTGATTTTCTTTTCATGAGCAGTGTTGAAGCTGCAAATCAGAAAAAAGTTTCAGATAAACTTGCTCATGCTATGATTAGGCAAATAGCAATCACATTTGGCTTACCTCCTGCCTATCCCAAAGGACATTTTTAATAAGAATGTATTTAATGATGAAAATGGAAAGACAAATCAAAGTACCACAGGGGTTTAAAATGAGTACATATTTACAGTAMGAGCCGTCTTGTCCCAAATTAATTTTACTTTCATTTGTCAAACTGTATCATCTGCAAAAGGTTAGCAAGAGACTGGCAGAACACAAGACACACAGCCTGTGTTCAAACTGGAGATCATGAGCACAGGGTGCAGGCCCCAGTGAGACCCCAAGGATGTTGTGCACCACGCTCATTCCGGGGACCCCTGTGAGCGCTGCCGCATCCCTGGTGCCGTCACCGACTGGCTCACCGCTCAACTGGCAGGGCACTGAGCACCTTGCTGGGGGGGATCCTCGGAATCCCAGGCCCTGGGATTCCCTTCTGTTCTACTCCTGGAGCAGCAGCTGGCCCAAGCWCGTCGCAGAGCAGCTTCCCTGCCTCCTCGGGCAGCGAAGGTGAAGCGCCCAGCGTTACGGAACCGGCAAGGGCCGTTCCTAGGGAGGAGGGTTTACAAAGAAAGAGTAAAATAAAAACTAGCATTCTGATGGCATGAGGAAAAAGGAAAAGTTGTACACTCTGATTGCACTGAACGTTATTTCTGGCGTCAAACATCATCAGACTTGAGGCATCTTAAGTGATTTWTTTTTTTTTTCTGATTAGATTTCAAAAGCCTGTTACAGTACATGTCGTTGTCTTCAGCTTTCTGTTTCCTGTATTAAAAAAATAGGATATAAATTACTACACCTTTTTTACTTAAAAATTTTTCTACATACTTCATAGAGCTTTGCTACCTTTAAATGATAATTACTACTTTAAGTTGTGCACAGCAGTGTGACTGTATGTTGGCCACCCTTTCTACAATCAGTATTTAAATTGAATCAATACCATGAGGCAGAAAAAGCAATGAAAAAGGTTCATATCTTAATATCTAATAAAATCTAGAATGATAAACTGTCAGAAGATGTGAAAGGCAATGACATCATGTTCTTAGATGCTCTAGTTCTTTCAGTTTTGAAAGAATCTGGGTAAAGTGCTCTTCAAAATACTGTATTTCTGCAAGTTTTGTTCCATATGTTTCAGTGTGTTGACAATTACATTATACTATACACGACTTGGTTTTTATGTTTTGACACATCCTTAGTTTGTTTACTTGGGTTGGACAGAACATTAATGGACACACAAATGCACTAATTTTCCTGAACAGAAATATTTCTGGTTCAAAAGCATTTCTTCCTGGCATCTATCTGAAACCAAAAACAGCTTTATTGTAGCCAACTTCAGTATTACAACTGCAGTTACCTCCATCTCTTCTTCTTCTTCCTCTTCTCCTTGTTCATAGGCTCCCAGTACTTGCATTTCTGCAACATTCCTTCGGGCTAGATTTGCTTGATCTGCCCTCTGTCTGCCTCCTGACCCTCTTGATGACATGGAGCTGGAGGAGCTGGGATCTCTAGGATTATTTGATGTTGGAAACGTTGGTCTAGAATATGGCAGGATGTCCTCTGTAGAATTAAATGCACAGATTATTATGTTTACAAGCCCAAAAATACCGTGAACCTAAAATTTCTGCATGCAGTTGATTTACTTTTTATGATTCTCAGGAGATTTAAAGTGATGCCTGACAAGAACATGAAATATGCTGCTTGCATAGCAGCATTATAGAAGCTTTCTCAAGGAAATTTATAGTCTTTACATGGTAACATTCACTACAGAAAAACTAATTCATGATTAGTGTCCATTTCATTTCAATTTAGGATCCCTGGTCTATGTTCTACAGGAAAATGAAAAACACCCCACCCCTTGTAGTATATATTCATTATGACACAGCAGGAGGAAATGAGAATACACATGATACAAGGAACTCTAAATCTAAATACATCTAAATACTGGACACTGAATTTCTCAGGCTGAATTTGAGACATAATCAGTGGCCATGCTTTAGTATTTCATCACCATCCTCTATGGCAGCATTCTAAGAACTTTTCTCTACAGCAATCCACTGTAATCAAACTTTTATTCACGTGCCTACTTAATCAACTTAATACCCAAACACCCATGATGCTACCTATAGGTAGAAAGGACCAGGCATTTATATTAGTCTGTGTTCTGGGTGAACTCTTGGCATGCTCCATTAATTAATTAGTAATCTTACCACTCATTAATTAATTAGTAATCTTACCACTTTCTGTATATAAGAGATTTCTTTGATCAGGTCTGGCTCATAATAATACTATGTGGGTTAGTATTTACAATTAATCCACAACTACTAGGGCTTTCTCACTCTTGAAAGAGGACCAGGTATCATTCTGGCCTTTTTGCCCTGTACGAATTGGCAAAATGGGCCTAATGCTTATTCTTTGGTTGTAAAGTTAAGTTTCTGGCTTACAGACCTGCTGTCTGACTTCACTCAGTCTCCTTATAAACCAGATAATAATTAGGTACATTAAACAAACCTAGACTACAAGTGTATAGTAGGGGCAGGGATACTGATCCCTACAACTCTTAAGGAATATTTCTTTTTAAGAATATTAAAGCATTAGCTTTAATACTGGTCTAAGGGCAGCAAACTAGGAAAAGAATGTTTTGTACGCTTGCAATAAGCTCGTTTTACCCYAACGAGACGCTGCAGCGTGACCCACATTAACCCTACAGTTACAACAAACGGTGGTAACTCAGCAGCTCTGACTTCCCATCACCATCCTGCACATCTCCCAGCCCCGAGCAGGAGCAATGACCTTGGAGGAGGTGACTTTTTGCTGGTGCTCCGTCTCGTTTCGGGCCTTTGCCGGCCCGGGCCTTGCCGTCGGCCGGCTGCTGCAGCTCCCCGGGGCCCGCCCGTGCCTCGGCGTGCTGCCTGCCCTCCGCGCCGTCCCTGCCCTTGTAGCCCGCTCCCTTCCTGTCCGTGGGTCTGTCCGGCCGGCCGTCCATGCACGCCAGCTTGGGCAGCAGCGCCGGCCGCACCTCCAGCTGCGCCTTGCACTGCGCCGTCGGGGACTTGATGGCTGGAGGGGGCACCGGGGGAGGGGGCAGATCTGAGGAGGCGAAAGACACGAGTGATTACGATGGGGAAATTAAGAAATAATATTTGACTWGAACTGAAGAAACAGACGCTCTTGTTTACCTTCCTCCCTCCACCCCAAAAAGTGTTATGTTACTGTTGAAACTGCTGATGGGTAYTTTTCCAAAAGCCTGAGCTTTAAAAACACAAAGGATGACCTCTCCCTGCCTTTTCAAATCACAATATTTTCTTAAAAACCGTCACCAAAAAAACGGCAATGAACTTCAGGCACTTGGATATTAACACATCAGTTATGGGTATCAACAAAGAGTTGAGGRTAATAAAAGATGTCCTTCCAGGTATTTGTAATTGTCTGCTAAGTCCAATCAAGAATAAAGCAGCTTGTGCTGCAATTGCTCAAGGTCTTCAGTGCAGTGAGCACTAWAGCAGATGGGCTGGCAAGCAAGAACATGTATCAGATGCATTGCTGACATATGTAAGGATAAATGATAGGCATTATTGCACCCTTCTTTTAAAATAGTAGGTTAAARTAACACACATATCCTTGATGTGTGTGGCTATGTCATGACATACTAAAAAACAAAAAAACCAGTGTCAGTAAAAGAAGTTAAAAAAAAAAAAGCAAAAACAAAAAGAGGAAGACAAGACACACAAAGACTTCTGGACTTGAGTCTTTAAATTAACTTAAAGGGTTCTAAAATCCCAAATATTTTAAAGTACTATTTTTAAAGCACTATTTTTAAAGCACACACATCATTTGCTTCATTGTATTTTTCTATTCTTACATTAGGACATAAAACTAGAATATGTAAAATGTTCATCAGGATACAGCAGTGCTCTGTGAAATATAAATATGAAGAAAAAAATAGAGGAGTCAAGCAAGGAAGTGGCAATAGAAAAGCAGTTCATAATAAAGCTATAGGCACAATTCACATGGATATAAGAGCACAACAGGTTAAAAAAAAGTGTGATGAGGTTAATCTCAAGTGAAATAGCTAGAAAAAAAGTTCATTTAAAAATTGTAACTTCAGCATTTTGTAAAAGTGTGCACATCTTCTTCTACAAAAATCAGGGAGCAGCTGTGCTTTTCAGACACCATCACTACATATACAGCTAATTCTCAGTCTATTCAAGAGAATGTTTCAATGAATTTTACCTAAATTGGGGCAAAAATAAAAGAAATACTCCTGAGTAAGAAAAAGTAGGTATCTAATATTTACATATAAGTTCAGATATGGCAGATGCCAGACATTTATGAGAGGTTTTCYAGTGACATAAAGCATGAGTGACTTGATCCAGCCCTGTGGAAAGATGAAGCAATGCAGAATTCAGTGCTAAGCTTACTGGGAACCATCCACTACACTCACCTGGTGATATATCTTGGAATTATCCTTGACCTATCTTAAGACTGGAATGATGATGAAGAAAGATATCAAAAATTATGGTTCATAACRTTAGACATACTTCAGGTAAATTATATTCTGCTCTAATAACTCCACTGTCTTGGTGAAAAAACCACCCACAACAAACAAACAAGCAAACAAACAAAACATCCCATCAGGGTAGTTTGTTTGGTAAATTTTAGCAGTTTTGGAGAGCAGCTAAAAGGTAAACAATTGACTATTTAGACTTTGAGTATYTACTTAATACTCACTCTTTGCAGGTATCTTTTAAGAAAAAGGACTGTCATTTTCAAAGCCTAAAAAGGCGTAACGTAAGCTTGCATAAACTAAGGGAATCAAAATGAAGGGGAGGTTTAGAYTGGATATCTGCAAAGGTTCTTCATCCAAAGAGTGGCTGGGCACTGGCACAGGCTCACAGGGAAGTGCACCAAGCCTTAAACACACTGGGCAAGCAAGCACAGAATCAGTTATATTGCATTAACATGGTTTGGAGAGGTAACCTCTGCTCATTACACAGCCTCACCAGTCAAAGTCTGTAATTCCAGCCATCAGAGTAGCACTCAGATTATCTCTTCTAACAATGTCCCATGAGGTCCTGCCACCAAAGAGCAAACCAAACTACTTTCACTGGGCTGCCCAGCCCAGGAGATGCAAATTTGAATTTCTGGATCACAATCATCCACAGCCATGTGATCTTAAGAGTCAATACCTGCTGCAGAAATTGTTGTTCTGAAAAAGTATATGACCTCTTACAATTCAGCAGTCRTGTGAAAATTCCTGTGAAGCCAGCCTAATACATCAGAGTGTTGTGTAATGTGTTCCTTGAAAGCCCAGTGCATGAGATCATGTCAATCCAGACTAAAGCTTATTGAGCACAAGAACTGTTCTTCCAAAGCAAGGCTGAARATGGACCCCATCCCTCACAGAACACTGGTACAATTACAGAACTTGGACAAGGTTTAAATAATAAGACAAACTCCGAACTAGCCTGTGAGATTCCAACAATACTTCCCTTATTGAGGAGAACTTTCTTCTCACAGTATGTCTATCCTCAGAAGAGGACACACTGATTCAGAAGTGGATGAAGAAAGTCAAACTCAGAAGTGTCCAGCTTCTGGAACCAAGATGCCTTTCCTTTAACACACTCTGCTCTGATTTGTCCTTATCTCAACCCTTTGGGGTGCGTGTTGGGCACCAAAAAGGACTCTCATGGTTTTAAGCCCAGCTGGAGATGAAATTCCTCTCAACCACTTGCTCAACCCTCCACCTCTTTTCTCTCACCCCAGTGGAATGGGGAGGAGAATCAAAGTAAAACTTGTATGTTGAGCTAAGTACAGGGTAAAAATTGAAAAAAGAAAAAAGTAAAATACAATAATGGTAAACAATATTATTGATGATAATAAAAAGGGAAAAAACCAAGTGATGCACAATGCTCACCACCCACTGGTCACCCAATTTGTTCACCACCCACTGACCAATGCCAGACCACCTTCCTRAACCCAGATGGGTAAATCCCAGTCTATATGCTGGACATGGTATGGAATGTCCCTTGGGTCAGTTTGGTCCCAGCTATACTCCCTCCCAGTTTCTTCTGTGCACTTCCTCACTTGGCAGAGCATAAGACAAGAAAAAAAGTAAAAAAAAGTCTTTGACTTAGGATAAACATGACTGAGCAGAAAACCATCATCACCACCATTCTTGTTCTGATCCAAAACAAAGCACTGGAACAGCTGCTGAGAAGAAATCAACTCTACCCCAGCTGAAACCAGGACAATGCAGTATCTTGTGTCCCACTTTCTCTATGATAAAGCACTGAGTAGCCCCCTATTGAACCTGCTGATGTGAAGGGAGTGTAGATATCCAACATGATATCAACCTTTTCAGCACCSTTGGAGCCAGTGTGCAGCAGATGTGGCATGGCAGTGCACGAATACTGAAGGGAAGGAACATACCTGTGCCCTATAAAATACAGCTTGGAACAAACTAATTTGTTCAAGAATCCTATCCAGCTACACAGGACAATGAATAAAGTGGGGTTGAATCTTGACTATGGAAAGGGAAGATGCATTGATATGAAAACTTTCATAAGCTGGCAGCAGCTCTACAGCACAGTAATAACTAAAGAAAAGTGATAGTCGCTTTCAAGAACATTTTTGCAACCTGCAGGGAAACTATAAAAATCTTCATTTTAACACTGTACTTCTGACTGAGAAGAATCTTTAACAGAGGGGAAAAAAAAATCCCTTTCAGAGGTCAACACTATTACACCCCTGTGGTATTTATTTTAACAGCTCAGACCACAGAGAAAATCCAGATTCAATCTGCCTTCTCTAGTACAAACTGGCACACTTCTTATTAAAAGCAAAATGGAAGCYTCCATTGTAAGGAATACAAAATAAATCACAAAGCAACATCAAACCAATAGGAAGAACTCAGAAGTATTTGTTAAAGGTCAGCTGTGCTCACATGTTTCATTCATGTCTATGTGTTACTGTTATCCTGCTTCCCATGTAACTCAAACAATTAATGGATGCCATTTCATAGCCCAGCCTAAAGAAGAAGCCTTCAATAGGTGTCTTTTGAAAGGAAAGATGGTAATTTTCTAAATGAGAACACACACAGGAACCACAGCATAAGCAAAACTGTACTGAGGAAAAATAATCTGCTAAACTAGTTTAACACTAAAGTGGAGAAACCACAAATAAGCACAGAAAGATGAATTGTAAGTAGTGACCAATGAGGGAATTAGGCTTCATTAGGCAACTTTCTCTTTTAAACTCTACCAAGCTGCAGATTTTTCAGTCATACCCTGAAAAAACCAGCAGAGTTATAGATTTGATGCAATASTGAAGAAGACCCCTGGAAGTGTTCAAGGCAAGGCTGGATGGGGCTCTGAGCAATCTGGCCATGGCACAGATTGGGGCTTGGAACCAGATAACCTCTGAGGYTCCTTCCARCCTAGGCCATTCCATCATTCTCTARGATACAAMGTGAATTTTYAGTCCTTTGCACGTTCATGCTSGTATGCAAAACTCAAGACTGTTCCTGACTTGAAAAAACCTTAGACAGCATTTAAGATTGCCAGACACATCATAATCTGAGCTATTATTCACYTGAMGTTRTTTTTTGTGCTTTGTCTCTCAAGAAAYTTGGCTCACACTGTACACAATAATTGGATGAACAGATTAATACAGCAATACCCAAYGTGATGYATAAAAGCTGTGGCCTGTTRCCTTTTTTTTTTTTYTACTTTTAYGTACATYTGCATAATTATCACAACAATTTTCATTCCACAAAACATCCCTCAAATAAAAAATTCAGTATTTACAAAATATCTCATAATGGACTCAGAAGTAAGGACTGAGAAAAGGACTAACATCTGGAAATTTTTGTAATTCAATTGCAAGCTGACTTTTAGCAGAGTTAGAAATGCATTCMTACTTATTTTGTACCTTGCTAAAATTTGCTTCTTACAGAGTAGATATTTTTGTACCACACRGAGTGAGACAAAAGTACAAATGATGTTGGCATGCATAAAGGCTTAACATTTCCAAGTGAAAATTTGAGGAGTATTTGGCAGATGTTCAACTGCCTTTTGTGAGAAATTCAGCTGCCCTGACATCATGTCAATGGTAAATAACTAACAGCTAAATAACTCAGTTACAGTCTCAGCCAGTTAGTTGCAAAACTGTTTAGTATTTTTTCTCACTCAGAGATTTAAAGAAGAKTCAGGATTTAAAATCTCATGTGAACTGTGAAAGGCATAATTTCTATTGAAAGACCTACTGAATCAGAACAATGGCAAAGTACTTTTATCCTTTTAATCCAAATGCTTACAGTTCTAGGGTTTATAACAACTGATAAATCAATTCAAGACAGTTCAGAAGAGAGTCTCCCACATATATTTTTAGAAAAGACAAACATATTCTTTTAAGGYTTGGTTTTCTAAATTAAATATGTAAGTAGGTCAGTCAAGGTTGAGAAGGAGGGTACATCTGCTAGTTGTTCTTGTAATGCATTCTTAGTAAACTCTCCTGAAAGGCTAGATGAAGAGCAATTAAAAATTCATACATTTTAATCCTTATGASCTACTGAACAAAGAYTTTTAGCCACAAATATGAAGAACATTTCACTGCCTGCGTGGCTGTCAAGGAACAAAACAAGTGAGCTGAAATCCCATCCCACATAAAGTAGCAACTGACTTGAACTAATGCTCACAGAAAATACAAAATTGTTACTACTTGGACAGTGCAGAGTAAATCAGAGAGCACTCTATTTAAAAATAAGTAGTAGTAGGCCTTTTATTGATACATTAGTAACAAACACACTGCCAGRAAGACTAACCTCTTTCACAGATTTGCCTGTATAAAGAAAAGAAAACAGAGAATTTTTAAAGACTTATATAAATTGCTGTTGATAATACTCCTGGAATTTTTAACTATTCATGAAAATCTTTAATTTATTTATATATCCTTGCTGTAAACTAGTAATTTAAATTGTTCATTACACTTGTGTATCATAGAAGTATTAGCAAGTACTAATTCAGGTAATTGGCAACAATAGAAAATTCTTTATATGCAATGCTTTAAAATTCCATTTTAGAGGCTGAGAAAGTAATGAAGGAATATCTTTTTTCTCTTTTTAGTATTTATTGACTGTTTCTGCTTTTTATTCCCCCATTACTACAAGCACATATATGTTCACTCATTATGAGGAAAAAAAGCAACTCTCTATCAGGCACTCCTTTATAGGAAAAGATAAACAATAGTCACCAAGCCAGTATAAAAACCTAAGTATATCTCAGAAAGGTCAGTTGTGCTTAAATGCTTCATTCATGCATCCATATCCCTTTTCTCCACCTAAAGAAAACAATTACTTTCTGTAGTTTTACAGCTGATTCTAAAGGGTCACAATATGCAAGATGTGGCTGTTAAAGTGAATGGTTAGAATCTGCAGTAAGGTTCCAAATATGTTTATGCAAATAAATCGTGGGGAAAAAAAATTTTAAAAAAAGTCAAATCCAAACAAGTCCTTCAACCTTTGWACTGGATTTTATTAGATCTGCAGGAACTAAAGCCATAATTTGCTATTCCCTGAATGACCACACTGTATTGCACTATAAAGAGGTTAGTGGAAATTCTTACCTAATTAGAAAATATGCTGAAGTAAGCAGGTGCTACATAACACAAAACAAATATTGATCATGATTGTCAAATCTATATTGCAAYATCTAATGACAATGGCTCTATGATTTAACTCTGTATAACTGCTTTCACAAAAAYCTGTCATCAAATACAGCCCCATCTCTTATTTATCCCTGTGTCAGAAGCAAATGGCCACATAAAACACCTTTATTTATTTATTTCTGATGTCCTAGCTATTGTGTTTGTATTGAGGCTTGATTCCCTGCCAATTATTCAGTTAAGAGCATTCTCTTCAAGAGAATAAAAGCTGATAAAATGTCAATAAAATCCCGCGAAACGCCATTACAGGAGTCTCATAAACCTAACGTTTCTGGTACAGTTTTGGGATTCACACCTTGTGTTGTCCTTTCACAGAAGCAAACATGCACAAAACCACTGTAATAACCTCTTGAAATCAGATAATATTCCAACAGCTCAGTTTTGCTGACAGAAGGGGCCTGGGCACAAGCCAAGAGGCCCAGGTGCACTGTGTCATGCCAGCATTTAACGCAGCCTAATATCAGATAGATGCTACTGAGAGAAAATACTGGGAATAAAGTACAGATAATAGCACGGACAACCACTCATTGCTAAATTACTTCTGCTCATCGTGCTTTGAGCTTTGTATTAAATTTTTTCKTCAAGTGGCAGGAATCACAGGGAGAAGTGGTTCAAAACTCCCTTCTTGTAACCCTGGATAAAGATCTATAATATTAGCCTTTCATATGATAATGGCAAATGATGCCCCTCTTTGAAAAATTTCAGGCTGGTAATGAAARTCCTAATCAGATTGTTGTTGCAGAGAAGCAGGAGGTGGGGAGCTCTGCCCTTCTTTCTTTTTCCCTTCCCTCCCCTCCCCTTCCCCCACATCTCCCTCCTGTTAGCAAATTCAGCAAACTTGACAAGATGGGTTAAGTCTTGGGGAATTTATCTTACATGAATTTCCAACAAAGCCCACAGATTGTTTTATACAACTGGAAGGCAGTGCTTTAATAAAAGCTGCACCACCTGAGGCATTTTCATTAAAGGCTCTCTCTAGACAACATCACAATGTTTGCATTATCATCCTACACCCCCAAGAGAATACAAGCACTACCTTTTCAGCGAGAGTTGATATTGTGTGTGAAGGCACGAGAGAAGATGATTAGATTTTGCTTTCACTCACAAAGTAACCGCTTGCTACAATGGCTTGGTCAGGATTACGATTCACTGATTTGTACTGTCCACCATTTCAATGGTGCATTGGTTTGGTTTTTTTTCCAGGAAAAGACACATTCTGAAGGTTTTAATAGTCAGTCACGTGAATGAAGATTTTAATCCTAACCATGCATTATTCTCAATGACTGTACTATTTAAGCTATCTGGGCTCTTAAATAATGATGGTAATTAGCCGATTAGGACACTATAGAAAACAGGTGCAAGGCTCTGGAGTGGAAGCATCAATGTACAGTATTAGGGAACTCTGGCATTTCRAATGATTAAAGTGTTCAGCGTGTTTAGCAACAGGAAACACAAATCACTGAATTCTGAAACACAGCRCTCTCTCTGCGGAAAGATTTCACCCGCGCTGAATGCACATTTAGAAAGGTTCACTGAGGCTCTCCCCCGCTGCAGTGGACTCACCATCTGTGAAGACTTCTCTGCGCAGATGTCCTGGCTGGTGCTTCTGCTTTTTGGCAGGTCGGACCTTCTGTATTACAGCAGCACTCATGTTGCTGTCGGTAGATACAGGGCTGGTGGGTCTGGGACAGTGTGATGCATGAAAATGTCTACGGCCTGCAAATGGGTGTAGAACAATAGCAGTTATTTTTCTTACCTAAAATAAGACTTTTCATACTTTCTCTTTTCACAGCAGGATGCTCCAGCTTAACAAAACCTAAAAATACACAATAGTTGGAACAATAGTAAAGCTCATCCAGTTTTAGAATGAGCTGTAACCAAATCGAAGCATTTGCTATCCTATCATTAGGCAGGCTGGCTTGGTTGCACAGAAATTATCCAGCCGGTAGCTCCTGCCCCAGGAGCACRAAATCCATCAGCAGGCAAGCACAAGCAGGATTCCCACCCAGCCAGTTTCTGGAAGGAGCAGAATGTTTCCCTTTCAGGTTTCCCCTCCCCTAGCTTGGGCCACACAAGGTTTACCCCTGCCATAAGCAGAGCAACTGACCAGCAGGTCTCTGGTACAGAAATCCCCTCTGCCACTTTGAGTGAATTTTCAGGAACATATCRAGGTTGGGTAGCTGGCATTTTATCCCAGATTATTTGCAGATAAGAAGTGTCACGTTTTAAGGACATGCAGTCAGGCACATGTAATACCAATATATAGAAATCATTGCATAACATGAGCTTAACTGTTGCAAAAATATTAGCAAGTGGATGTAAAAAGACCTGTTCTAAATATATAAGTCTCTATGCATATTTATAGGAATTTATTTGGACAAAATGGATAAAATCCTGGCCCTGTGGGTACGAATGGGAGTTTTGCCACCTACTTCAATCGGTCAGGATTTCATCCAGAATTACTAAATTACCTCCCCTCTCACTCTTCATGATGAACAGCTGTGTTGAAATGAAACAAAGGACTGTTAACTGGGAGAGGATGTCAGAAGTGGGAGGAAGGTTGAAAATCTGTGGAGTCAGGGTGGACACAGTTGTGACAGAGTACCTCTTCTCCWGGTCTGGCAGTTTAATAGGATTGATTGGCAAAACATTCATGCAACTGCCTGAAACCTGCATCCCTGAACCCAGCCTGCTGTGTTCTTATTTTTCACATGAAGTATAATAATATCCCTTTGGCCTAGTAAGGCTTCTGATTACCTGTATATATCCAGTGCTACTAGTMTCTAGTATGTTGCAAAAACATGAAACATTTCAAATACCATGTTTTATATGTTYGATGGTGTTTCAGGAGAAAGGAAAAGTGAAAACACAAACATATGCACAAGGCCCTGCTGCATATGCATAATCTGCAATTTAAAATGCAACTCATAACAGCTATCCAAATACGAAACCAACACAAAAGGCAGCTCATCCCAATAATACAACAGTAAAAGCGTGAACAGAATTCATAACAAAAAAAAAACCCAAAAAACCCCCAAAACCCCAAAAAACAAAGAAACAAAGAAACAAAAAACAAAAAAACCCCAAAACCCAAAACAATCCCAAAAAGTTCCAGGGAAAATGCAGCTCTAAAGGTTTACTATTTATTTGACATTTCAATAGAGAGGAACTCCTCTTCTAGAGTGACTGCAAATACTGGGAGCCTTATACTGGGAAAAGATAGACTTCTATAATCCCTGGGTTTTTTCCCTCTCTTATTCAGTTCTGATCCACCAGCAGGGCTGATGTTTGTCCATGACCAGTGAGACCAAAGACCTAGGAACTACTCATAAAAATCAACTCAGAGCAGCAATTTATTTGAACTGTTCCACCAAAGCTCCCTTTCTGCCTCTTCCTGACTTCCAAACTTCCCAAGAGCAGGCTTTCAGAAAGCGCCTGTGGACAGGCTCATTTCCCCATGGCCAMTTTTTTGGGTTGTCCCATGGGGCAGAGCACGACTCACCTCCCGCTGCCTCGTGCATTTGCCGCCTGGCCACCTTGAGGCCGGCGTACTCGGCGGCTGCCGCGACAGCCTGTGCAAAATCGGCGTCGGTGAAGAACGAGCCRTCCGAGGAGCTGACGCTGGAGCGCCCGCTGGAGATGTTGTCTTCTTCAGAGGCCGAGCCCCAGCCATTGATCATGGAGCCCGTCACAGAGCTCTCCAAATCCCCCACGCTGGAGGCAGGGGTCTGCTCCAGGCCGCGCAAGAGGAGCCTCCTGTTCTGCATCTTGGCGACCTCGATGTCCGCCTCGTCCTCCTCCTCCTCCGGGGCGTCCGTATCCATGTCAGACACCAAGGGCCCTGAGATGTAGCCATAGGTGTGTGGTGGGGAGATGGGCCTTGGAGGGGGGGGAGGACTCACAGGCTGACGTCTGCAGAAAGACACAAGGGTGAGAAGAATTGAAATCACATAACGAAGCTGGAGGAAACAGCAGATTGATGAGAATAGTTTTTTTTTATTTCCCAGCAAGCTTGGCCTGCCTTTTTAAATCAACCTAATTTATATCTGAAATGCTCAGGTTTGTTTTTTTTTTTTAGTTTATATTTTTGCTGTATATCAGAACTGACAGCTACGTAGCTTGAAATCTATCACAAAGAAATCTGCTTTTTTAATATAGTTCCTTTATCACTGACTTTAATGATAAAGCTGTTCATTTTCCCTAAATAACACGTGCAGAGCTAAGCAAAGAGTTGCTTACAGATCATGTGGCTATTAAAAAAATTATTTGTGCACCCTTGAGAGTATAAGCAAAAGAAATAACTGTAAACATAYAGCTTGAAACTATCAATGCCAGATGCATCTATCCAAATAGATTGCTCCATTACCATTACCTTCCCTCCACTCAGCCTGGTGATTCAGAAAGATATGAAAAGAGAGACTGCAATTTCATTATTTTTTAAATTGATCTAGGTGAGGAAATAAAATAATTTTCTACCGTAGTGTTAGTTCTAGACCTTAGGGGTACCAACATGCATACAGATATATAGGTTAACTAATTTTGATCTTTATTTGTCAGTAATGGCATCTCCAGCTTAAGGAGGCAAAGTATAAGATATCAGATCAATGTTCAAGGTTAGTTAATACTTCACTCATAAATTCCAGGTGGCAACATTGTTAACAGTTCTTCACGGGGCCACAGACACACTCTTTAATTGCCATTTGTCTGGCAGGAAAGCACACTTTCTGCAGTAATGGTTCTCCTCTTGGCTGTGCTCACCAGGAATTTCTATTGCAGTCTGCTTCGGAAAAAAATTTCAAAGTAATTTTCCTTTGTCAACTTTGCCCTCTTATTATCTCATTGAAAAATGGTGACTCTCATGGTTAAATGGACTCCTTTGTGTGGGTGACATACAATTTTGCTTGTTTTATCTTTTTTTTTTTTTTTTTAATAAGTGGGAATACATAAATACATTAATTTTGGAAARAAATGTTAGCAAGGGAAGAYCTAATATTCTATTACAAGAGCAAACTGGAGCYTCCCTGGACTACATCATCACTGTTTTTCACTTGCTGTACTAAGTACTGAACAGAATGAAGAATAGTTAGGGATCCATCTCCAATAATCATTTTATAACAGCACCCCAAATCCCAGAAGCTGTCACTGCCTGAAATCTGTACCTGCTTTGCCTAGAGACCTTGCCCAATAAAGTCTTACTGCCTTAATTTAAAGCTCTTGTGACAAATGTCCCTGTGATGTATTTGTCTGTTCTCTAGGTTTTGGTATTAGAAGACAGGCAACTGGTTACAAAATATGTTAGGGTTCTTAAAAATGTAGTTTGGCTGCCAGCCTTTAGGGATAGGCTAATTGAGAGCAGCTGGTTCATGGGCCCACAGAATTAACAATACTTCTTTCCCTATATCTGATGCAGGTTCTCACTTTACCAGTGACATTGTCTCCTATCTCAGCTCTGGGTTTAACACTGCTGTCACCTGCTATCCCACTAAATCTTTAGTTGTTTTCTCTCCTTTTTGACTCTTCCAAGCCACAAGTTTTTACTTCAGTTTGCTATATTTCCAGCAAACTCACCAGGCAGAGAAATATTACATTATACCATCACCACCAGAATCCTATCCTAGATGCCTGGTTCTGACCAGCAAACAAAATAATACTCAGCAGAACTATGAGTAAAGCTAATAAAATGTATGACCGGCAGCATTTCAGGCTTTGTTTTTACTATAAACCCACCATTTACAAAACACCCCAAATCCATATGGAAAGGCACAGCTTGGAATGTGTTCTTAGTTTGAAAGTATTGCCACACCACATTCAAAACAGGAGCCCACCCTTCCAGAAAGGGTTACAGCTGTTGAGCACAGGACACCCAATTCCTCAACAACAGCCCTGGGTCATATTGACACCAGCAGATGGAACAGGTAGTCAGCCAAGCCTTACAAATCAAATAGATAGAATTCTATGACTATTTTTAAACTGATGAGATGGAGGCAGCAAAAAGAAAAGAAACAACTTGTTTGAAAAAGTAAGATGGAAAATACAGAATCAGTCACTAACAAATTCTAAGATTTTCAGCAAAGCTTGACTTCACCATTGTAGGAGGGACAAAAAAAAAAGAAATATATTTTATTTTTTCAGTCCACAAAAAGAGTAAATTGTATGCCCTAGGAGCTTAAATTGGAGCATTCTGCCAGCTCCTTCTGCCACTGCTTTTGGATGGCATTGATGGTGACCAGCCAGGACTCTTTGTGCTGAGCAACTTTATACTTTCCAGACAGCTGCTGGCAGGCCATGCACGTTTGTATACATCTGCTCCTGTGTCTACTCTATTCTGTATGTCAGGACACATGTCCCAATCTCCAGAAAACCACAGAGATTCTGGAAAGTCACTCAGGACTATTGGTCACTTAGCCTTTCCCCTTCTCATTGGAGTCCACCTAGTTTTACCTCTTGAATAATCCAGAAAATTTAAGTGATTAAAATGAACACTTCTGTGTTCACCAGGGTCAATGGAAATAACAGGAAATTAGCCATCCACGAATGAAAAGAGTGATTTTAAGGACTCTGGAAGTTAAGGAAGAGGAAAGAAAAGGAGGAAAAGATACAATACAAGTGTTACTATAAAGAGTAGAGGAAGCAAACCAAGGCAGATCAAGTAGAGGGGAGGTAAAGTAAAAGCAGATATAGGCCCCTTTAAAAAAAGATGCATAACTACTGCCTACTATAAAAAATGA
This sequence comes from Alauda arvensis, assembly GCA_902810485.1. Taxonomy (NCBI): domain Eukaryota; kingdom Metazoa; phylum Chordata; class Aves; order Passeriformes; family Alaudidae; genus Alauda; species Alauda arvensis. Next base: position 949,710 of record CADDXX010000252.1, on the reverse strand, counting down.
GAACCATAAAGATGACCTAACTTTTAAAAAACATTCTGGAAAATACATCTATAAATATCCAGTAAGTTATGTTGAAAAATCAAAGTTCTACAGTCTCCTCATGAAAATCATATAAATTTCATTGTGAGAGGCTTGCATTTTGCTAAATATAGAAATTCTACATAGAATGCTGCAGGTAAGTTTATACATTTGTGGCAATAAGCAAGATGAGCAAACCACTGGAGGAGAAAGATAATAAAAGCCCATCATTTGGGATGGAAAAGCTGTGCTTTCTTAATAAAAGCCAAGAGATGTAAGCATCATACATAAAAGGGCTCATTTAGAATTCACTGTTTTATGGGAGAGAAGCTGTGAGAGTTTATATGCAAAACAGTTGTAAAAACAACTCAGAGAAGAAAACAAAATTTCCCTGCAGCAAGTATCTGTCTTTATTAATGTTGGTCATTCCTTTAAATAAGGTTAGATGGAAATGTTAAGAAAATTTTGCAAGCAGTAATTTCCTGTATTAGGATTTATGAGAGGAGGAAAATCTATAGGTTATATAAATTATATATTTATATAGATTCATACATATTGGTGACAAGTTAATTGCACAGTTACTGTGAAATAATGCATGCTATTTTATGGTAATAATGCAGTAAATCTATTGGAAACAATGGAACTGTAATTATATGGTAAGCTGTGTTAACGATACCACTTTAATAAGCTGATGACTGTGAATTTAACTTATGTCAGCATCCTACGTACCCCAAAGTGATATACTGCATTTCTTCCCATGGTACAATAACAAAGCAACTTAATTACCTATTTCTTAGCTTAAAATAGTTCTAGCATCCTGGATGAGAAGTTAAATAGCAACAGAATAATGGGGAAATCATCGGCCCCACTGAATTGAACAGGAATTTTCAGTGGGGCTCGGATGACTGCTGTCACATCTCTCTGGCTACATTTTGCATTCACACACCTCCGGTCAGGTTGGTGTTGTGTGTGTCCCAGATCCTCCTGACAGTCCTGTAACATGGGCTGGAGCTCTTCCTGGGGAGAGGGGGTGAGAGTGGCAGTTGACTGGTGGCTGTAGGAGACAGCAGCTGGAGAGGAAGCTGCTCCTCGCACAGGTGGAGTTGGACCTCGCTCATCTTCTTCCTCTTCCTCTAGCTCATCCTGCTGCAGATACATCCTTGCAGGTGGCACAGGACAAGGAATTTCTTGGTCATAGCTAAAATTAATTTTTTAAGAAAATAAGGACTTAAATTTGTACTGTGCAGTCAGCATATCTGATACATGTATTAATAGCCCAGAAACAAAGCATTGTTCCCTGCGCTCTTGAGAACAGCTCAGTAAGGATGTGCTGAGTGGATGCACAGCACTGTCACTGAGTGCTCTCCAAATTGCCACACTACAGCTCAATGAGCAGCACCAGAACAGTGCTGGAGGAGGCTCTCACTGCCAGCTTGTAGGGCAAATCACACTTCAATTAACTAGTCATTAAAGTGGGAGGTGGACAATGTCTTCCTGTTTCTTACCTTTCATCCACTGAAAGGCTGTAATCTTCGCTGTTGCTGTGGGGAGGTGGGTGTGCTGGAGGGGGTGGGAGAAGATCTGCCCAGTTCATGCCAGCTTGCTTGGGAGCCTTTGGGGTCCGAGCACCCTTCTTGTGCCCTTGACTCCCTGGGAATAAAAAACAGCACGTATTTGTAATGCCTTGAAGTCTCTCCACAGCACTAGCTATGAAAAACAAAACAACTGTAGTCCCTTCCCAGATGCTCTTGCATTCTTTGAGAATTCACTGTTTTGCTCAGTTTGGAGCAAACTTCCTTTTTACACTAGCTTGTGCTTGYAGCTTCTTTGTAGAAGTGATCTACATTTTAAGTAGATTAATTCAACCAAAAAAATTTACATAGCATAGGAAAAAACACATGGGATACAAAACTTTAATTTTTTAAAATAAACAGTCAAAATGCGATAAAACCATAAATGAATTTTACAAGCAATGTCATTAAGAGTGAGCTTCCTACTTCTGTTAATTACATTAAAGATTATCATCTAAAACAAATGAGCTGTACACATATTTTCTGAAGTGCCTTTATCCTATTTAATTGCCAGAACCTAAAATACAATATGATACAGATATGATCTATTAAAGTTCTACTGTTGCATTAAGTCACTGAATATAGGTAATTTGTACTTGTCCACTGAAACAATTTAGGCACAATGAAATTACTACTTTTAGTCTAAATGGCAGGTGCAGTTGAAAATAATTGCTGGAAGAACTAAAATAACAGAAGAAAAAAAAAAAGATCGATGAAGTATTTCATAAATGTTTTCAACTACTATTACTGGAAAATTGCAGCTCATAATAAAGCAATGCAGCTTCAACAGTTCAAATAACTTTGAGTAAGACCAATTATTCAGGTGGTCTCAAATTTTCAGTTTGGACATGGCTATGAGAACTCACTCAACCATTGTTCCTTGTTATATATACATTGTAATCCTTCTTTGCTATTGGTACATTTTTATTATAGATAAGTTCTTTTTATGTAGATAAAGTCACTGTGGTTGTAAGCATGTTTTAGAATCCTTCACATTGCTCTCTTAAACTGAGGCATGATTTTATATTATCACAGTAAAGCATTATATACATGATTAAATATACTGCAGTGAGATTTAGGAAGGTTTTTTTAACTTCTGCTGTCTCAGATTTTCCACTCTTACTGACAGTAGTTCTGATTATTATTGTCCACACTAGCTGCCAGATCCACGTTTTAGCTATGTACACTTGTTTTTGTGGTGTATCAGTATGTCAAGCAACACACTCAACTATCCCAAGGCGACCTGCATTCTGCATCCTAAGCACCATGATATATATATGGTGCAATACAATTCATTTATTACTTTGGTCAGCTTTCTTCATTCCTGCTGGAGTCTTTGGCATAGGACTATAAATTGTTAGAGTTATGAATAACCCTAATAGGTACTGGCATGGAGAACACCAGCCTCTCATTTTTTGTTGCATGGTTCGTACCCCTGAGATGTTTCATGCTGAATTTCAAGTCTCAACATCACTGAGCACAGGCTCAGCATCACATCCTGATCTTTTAGACCTGGGAATGGGCAAAAGGCTGTTCCCCAGAACAACACTGCTGAGCAGCTGGGAGAACTGGGAGCTGTGCTTATCTCATCCCAACCACTGAGAATTCAGATCATCCAGAGGCACAGCAGGGCTCATCAACATATTTATGTCTCTGCTGTGCCTTGGTCAGAATCGGTCAGGACAAAGCACAGGTTGGGATTAAGGCAACTGGACCATCAAAGGCACCAGCAGAACAGAATGGGAAAAGTCTGCATCTTGATTGGCAGATGTAAAGTTCAGGGCACTCGTGACTGTGACCATAACTCACCCTGGAATTGGTTTGATGTAAATAAACACAGCCTAACTACCACACTTACAGTGTGGTAAGCCCCAAACCAAGCCTAGTTTCTGGTTTAGCTCATATACCTCTACCAGAAATCAAACCTGCAAGTGAACAGGARCTACAATGACTTATAAAGATAACTTCTGAATTAAAATGCATTCTGTGGTCCCAAAGTACTGAGTGCAATTTCAGTGCTCTGGTCAACACAAAAAGCTGTTTTGTTTCAAGAATTTTACAAAGGATTTTTGGATCATTTGCACAGGAGATTACAATAAGAAACAAAATTTAATTAATCTATATCTAAATGATGTACAAAAATAATTTTGACATGTAGTGACAGAAACCTATAAAATTTTATGTATGCCTACATGTTTCTTTACTCAATTAAATATACAGGTTTACTTTACAAAAAGAAAAACTTCTTAAAGCAGAGTTCTCTGTTGGGTATCACTCAACTACTGTGGTATCTTGAGCTGGTTCATGAATTGGGTAAGTAGACCCAAGAGATAAGAAAAAAAGTCACTAAAGTACCTGGAAAGTAACACATAAATTAGTTTTTTTTTGGTGACGGAAAGAAATTGTTATGACTTGCCCATCTGGCAAACACATTACCCAGTATGCCATAAGCATTAGGAAATCGAACCTCTACTCGAGTCCATGACTTTCACAATTTCAGCAAATCAGTTACTGAGATTGACATTTAGACGATACTGAGAAATCATGAGGATGCAACAGAAATACAGGCTACAGCACCCAAACAGCTCAAAGCCTAAAAACCCTGCAGGTACTCACCAGATGTACTACTGCCTCTGTCTGAGCTGTTGTAGGATCCACCTGTGTTCTGGTCATATGACTGGTTGTAGGGAATAGTTGGAGCAATGTTGTCATTTGCTCGGTAATCTGCAAGTTTAATGGTATGGTTAATGCTGCCCTCCAGCAACACATCTACTTTTATACACTTGCTTTGTAACACAAAGTGAGATCTCCTGAAATGAGCAAACTAGAAAGAAATTCATTTTGTGAAAGAAAAATCATCCTGCAATCATGTTTTATTTTTATCTTGCCTCTTATTGTAGGCTTAGGGGAAATCATGGGAACTTAGTATCTGCACAGCTAAAATGCAGCAAAATGGAATTCTACATACAGGATTTTCACAAAGCCCCTGCAACAATCAAGTCTCTATCTATCTATGTATCTATGTATCTATGTATCTATGTATCTATGTATCTATGTATCTATCTATCTATCTATCTATCTATCTATCTATCTATCTATCTATCTATCACCTGTGTCAGCATTTCACGTCACCTGGATGGATTTTCCATGGTCTCTGCCTAATTTATCCTAACCAATGGACTGTGGTAGCTACTTTTGGTATTTCAAAGGTGACACACCCACATAGGAGTATGACAAGGGCTGAATGATCTGCTGGAGCAACAATGCAGCTCCAACTGAACTTGGTTTACAACAGAAGAAGTCTTTGTTTCAGGACTGCTGGCTTCAAGAGTATTTTTATTTACAATGAATCATGCGGTTCTACAGGCAGGGGGCCTTTTTTCCTAATAATTACCATAACTTTGCTCTCCAGTTCCAAAGCACTTGGTATACACTTATTACTTTTAAATCTAGATCTGGCAAACAGATCTGTAAAACTTCATCAGAAGTAAAATATTCATCTGGCAGAACAATACTCTTGTGCTAAAAAGCAAATGCAATTTACAGAGAACAGAAAGGAGGTAGGTTACTCTTCATACAGCAAGTAAAACTGTGTCATAAACAGAACCACTGGACATAAAGTAGTGACAATGAAGCACAGCATGTAACTCATCAAAATAGTTACTTCCCATCACAAAAGCTGTAGGTGTAATCAGCAGCAAGATGGCTTTGACTTAGGAAATGAGAAAACCAAGATCAGAATATTGACTCATAAAATAGCAAATCAAAACAAAAATAAACAAAACTAAGAATTCAGTCCCCATCTGCTGCAGAAATGTTTGTGATAATGTAAGCATGGGAAAAAGAGCAAAATGATAAATTCCACACCAGAGTGTATTCTGTAATAGTTTCTCAGCCTAGCTGCATTCCACAGGCCAGGCTGAAGCCCTACATACCACATGTGTTTACACAGAGGATAAACAGTAAATCAGCACTCTGAAATATGTATATATGACTGTCAGCAGACAATGCTTTAAGGGGGCCTTTCCACACTACAATATGCTAGAGAATATGCAGCTGTAATGTACACAGTTTGAAAGATGCAGTATCTTCCAGCACATAAAAACCAAACATGTTTTAATTCCCTAAGAGGTACGTAATACACAGCTCGTGAAAGAGAACAATTACAAAAAATACAGCTTTCACCCTCTAGGAAGGAGCCAAGACCCTTGAATTTTCTTTTGGCATGTTTATGTCAAGGGAAGGTGTGACATTTTATACTGCCCTTTGAACTCCTCTGTGAGTAGATGGGTCCGGTAGAGAAATCAACATTCCTGTAATGAAATGTTTCTTTTTACTGGATCACTTATCACTATGCCATCACTTGAGTTACAACAATCCATGCAAAAAGTTCCAAGTTAGAATGGGTCCAGCTCCTAGGGATACTGCTTTGCAAATCAGGCTATTAAAAGAGGGTGCATGGTAGCCTGGAGGACCAGCAAGAAGGAATCACRTACCTATTCTTCCAGCTCCCACACAGTATATTAAAGAAACGTGCCTTCAAGGCCTCAAAAGCACATTCTGATGTTTCCCGTTAACACTGAAATCAATTTATTTTTAGCTTCTGGATCCACAGGCTTCAGTCAGGGTAACACAGGAATTTAGCTTCCAAAACTGTGAGCAGTAGCATTGCCTCTCAATACGAGAATTGAAGGCTTGCTAGGAACAAGTCTAAAATGAATTGGATCACTCCATTTGTGTCCCCAGTGTACAACACAATACAATTTTGCAGAGTTTGATATGCAAAATTTCATTCTTTTACACGAACATGTAGATTTAATGAGTCTCCATCCACGACTGGGAAGAGTGGGTTGACCTATTTAAAATTTAAGGTAGAGTATAATGTGACTGCCATGYATCTGGCTTATGAATAAAATATCTGGCCTCTGTCCTAACCAATCCCTTAACTACTATTAAATTTAAATTAATCTCAATCCATAGGAAATGTATTTTATTTAACTCTTTTCCAAAGATACAGCTTGGTTTTTTTTACAATAAATTCGATATCAGAAAGGTTATCATGGTGCTAATTAACTTTTTGACACTGCTAACGGTGTATTTCTCAATCTAAACAGGCAGAAGTCAAAAAGCACCGCAGAAGCCTCTAACTGCTGAACCTGAAAGCTTTAGACTCCCAGAACCAGAAGGTCAAAACTCCTCTGATGCCTAAAGAGGAGAAACAAGCTAAAAGCTCTTCACCTTTGTTTAATTTGTTTTGCTCCATAATGTTGTACTGTATGGGTGGAACCTCTTGCTTTTGCTGAACAGAGGGTTTCCAGTGTTTCTCATTGGTGTCCCCGCTGCCATTGTTAACATTATTGCTGATATTGGACTGGATGAGCTGAGTGGTGGCATAAGGAGTGGGCTGCCCAGGCTGGCTGACAAATCTTCCATCCTTTAGATTGGGACTATTGAAGGTTTTCATCTCATTGATTTTGTTGCTGAGGTCCACGTCCCCATACACAGTTGACTCAGGCAACATCAGGTTTGTCTGCTTGTTGTCCAGCTGATTGTTGTAATTTGCTATACAATCGGCTAACCACAGAGGAGAGAAAAGAGAAAAGGTCATTCTGTTCGCTCACACCCGACTTTCCACGAAACCCCCTCTAACATTTCCTTCCTGCACAACTGCATGGCTTGAATCCATGCAGCAGGCACACTGAGGCAGAGATACTGCCATTAACTGCATGATTTACAGAACATTATTTACCTTACACACTACTGCTCCAAAAGTAGGGTTCACTGTTCTGATTCACTGTAAATTCAGAGCTGCTGAATTGTATCTACAATGACTTACCTTGCTGGGCTTTTCCACAGTGGCCATGAAAACATTCATGTTTTTAGACATTATTCACATAGCAGTATATATATTCATTTAGTAATTGTGACTAGAATTACTTGTATTGAAAGGAAAATTCAACCAAAACTTAATAGCAGGAGTAACTAAATAAGACCATCATCTCACGTCACCTCAACAGTATCTAGACACTGTTGGATTTGTGATAAGAAACAGACACACAACAGGTTTTCACAAAACAGACTTAAAAATGATTACATGTAAGAGAATTAAAGAAAAACAGTACAATATAGAAGGTAACTCAGTACCCAGTAGCAAGTCTTTATTTGGTCATTGTTTGCTTATACAATCTTATATTTTAACTTGAAACAAAAAAGGCAGAAAAGCAATCTGGAATTTTTGTTGATTTTCAGTTGCTTTGGATATTGCAAAATACGTAGTAACACAGTAATACATTATCCTGTATGCTAAAGAGATATCCATATAGACAGCATGAATTTATCCCTCTGACATTTACTGCATCCTGAGACCACCACTGATTGCAGACAGTAAAGTGACATGTGCTGATGCTCTGGCCACTACTGCATGAAACAGTGTCCCTGCCTTGCCATGTTCTCTTGCCACTGTGTGACAGGAAGCCCACAGATTTTCTTCCTCTCCACATCCAGTCCACTGGGAGAATACTGAATGGAGTAGTCTGTGGGTCAGCAGTTAGAAGGCTTAGGGGAACTAGAATTCAATGATCCTTAAGCAAAAATTCTCATTTTCCAGTTGATTAATGCATCAATAATTACATAACACTCACCAGGAATATAGTTTTCCTCTTTTAAAAGAAGTGGTATTTATGCTAATGAATTTGATTCAAAACCTGAAGCTCATTACCTGTGTCCACAATGAATTTACTGGAGAGGATAACAAGTCTAACTACATACAGAATTCAAGATTTTACCATTACTCTAAATGAAATAACTAGCAAACATAGAGGATTTTCAATTCCAAAAACATTCCCTAACACATACATATTTTTAGAGATATATTACCCGAGAAAGGGGAATAAAATAATGCCTGTGTAAGAAAACCACCAATCCACATTTTCAGTGACTAAGGAACAGTATCAGAACATGCCACACAGAACTTATCACTGCACATTTCATGCCCCCAGCCTGCAGGTTTTTGTGAAGGTTTTACTGTTTGATAGATTTTTCCTTCTGATGTGAGGTGTTATTTACTGCCTCTGTTATTTATTGCTTCACAGTCTTCAACTTCTTGATTTCTAGAGTTTAAATGCTTTCATTTCTCTCACCTACTGAAACTATACTAGTCTTTCCTCCTTTCCAAGTCCATTGTATTATACTGAGCAATTATATATATACAGTATATTCTTCACTCCTGATACCTCAGGCTTTCTCCTTGGCAGAGACACTTAAAACATATATTTTTACCTCCTTTTATTTGCAGCTACATCTGATTTGTGTGTAAGGCAATATAATCAATAGAGCACATGCAGTAGGTACATTTTTTACATAGACACATTAGAATTCCTCATAACAAGTACTTAAAACTGGTTTACTTATACAACACAAGATTTATCTAGTTAGATTTTTATGCCATCTTCGGATGGAACAGTTGGTTCCTGTTCTGTAGACTCAGAAGACAGTGCTGTACTTAAAAGCAATTAAAAATGCAGCTACTTTGCATATTCACAGCTACTGAGGGGATATCCATCACTGCTGCTTCAGAGCATAAACCAGCCCACGATGACAGAATTAAGAATATTTGGCAGAATTTCCAGGAGAGATGAGACCACTCTGAGCACATTTTCTGACCCGCAAGCTCCAAAGTTCTACTTGAAAGGAAGGGAACACTTCACGAAAGAACCAAGCTTAATATGAAAACTAAAAGGAGGGAGAATCCACTGCAGTTCAATACAAGATGTTATAATAATACAAGGTTGCAACCATCATCCTCTTCCTTTTCTGAATTTGTTAGCTAGCAGAACTTGCTGTGTCTGTCCTTGCCAGTAAACTATCCCTAAATCACAAACTTTTTTATACAGGTACTGGTGGATGTGATATCCTCAGCCAGAGTGAGAGACAAGTCTCTAATGCCAAAATCTCTCACCTTGCTGTGAAGCAGCTGGCACTGGTCACTGTCAGACAGCATTACTGCAGGAGATGAATGGCCATTACCACCAGTCATGAATTACCAGCCATTTGAGCTGGTCTCACATTCATTACAGCAGGTAATGCTGCTTGGCACTTCAGCAACTTCACACACTCCCCCTCTGGATTGCTGGGACATGCTACTAGCAAAAACCAGTGGAGATACTTGTGGTGGAAAAGACTTATTTCGTTCCTCACCAGTAACATGAGGTTAAACCAACAGGTCTTTTAAAATCAAAATGTGGAACAATTGGCACTCTGAGATGTACTTCCTCAAATGTTTTCCACAGAACTCAGGAGGTTTTTCTTCCACAGCTCCTGGAGTTCTGCTCAAGCTTCCAGGAACTACCATTTAACCTAATATTGTGTAATTGCTTTAAGTGTGTGAAGTTAATATCTTTATTCACACACCCTTAACCAGAATACCAGCTATCCAATCTTGCTCAGAAAGTGACATTCGGAGTGTGCCAAAACAGACTGACTTTGTTGCAAGCACTGTAGCAATGTTTAATTTCTTGCTTCCCATCACATCCAAATCAGAAGGAAAACCACATTAGCATCATTTTGGTATTTTTCCTTCTCCATCCAAGCAACAAGGATGTACAGAACAACCCCAAAATGACCTTATCTGCTCTATTCAGAAGCCTAAATGCATTAGTTCAGTGTGTTTTGGCAGCATTGAACTTTGCAGGGGCTCCTTAAGCCTGCTACAACAACCAAAAGAGCACCAAGAAAGGATCCAAAAAAAGGAACCAAGAAACATAATCACGCCATAGAGGAGACACTACATTAAGCCTAAAAGCACTGGAAATGAAAGCCCAAACAAACCTGTATGCTCTMTCAGGTATTAGAAGCACATAGTCTGCAAAGAAGATTCCTTAGCAAGGTAGAAACATATCTAACCTGGTCGACTGTACGTTGTAAGGTTGCTATCACTGTTGCCATTGCCAGAGGTGCAGCAGTTGATGGAGCAGTCATTGTGATTGTTCCCTGTGTTAGGCCAAGTATCTGCTAACCACGGCTGAGTGGCCGGTTCACTGATGTTTAGGAGTCCAGGCCTTTAAAAACAAAGCTTGGTCATTTCAAAAAATTAAACAAAAGCATTTTCACATTGCAGTGACACTCCTCCCAAACGGTGAGATATGACAAAATAAGACCTTGTACCAAAAGGCTTGAGCACTGGGAAACACAGCTTGATTCAATTATTTAGCATTTTCAAGTCTCCTGTCTAACCTGCTCCTTGCTAAATCACTCAGGGGTGAGCAGTCAAGGGCAGCATCAGTTCATTTTGCTGGACTACACTATGTTGGTGTGCAACATTTACCTCCCATTTTTGTTTTAATTTTTAGGTTTTTTTTTCCCTTAGGAGGTTGCACTTCGATTTTTCTGCCCCTTCACCCTTTCTTAAAGAAAGCAAGGTAAAAAAGAAGAAATTATCAAGTCAAATAAACAAAAAAAATCACACATGGAAGCAGAATGGATATGCAGAAGTAAGAGCCAAATTTAAATGTGAATATTTCCAGATTCTTGGTTATTTATGGAACAAGTTCTCACCATCAGATAGTACTACTGTGGTGCATCAAAGGGAACAGCAGGAAACAAAAAGCTCTGTGGCTTAGGAGCATTTGGATCTCACTAAGCACGCTGAGGGGGTGACACACACTTGTTCCTGAGAAAGCCACTCAGCTCCTAGGGGAGTCTGAGGTACTTGGGAATACTGACCACCTGAAAAGTACCCAGATATGAATGCTGTGTCCTGGCTGCATTTGGAATGAAGTGTTTTCCTGTCATCAGCAGAAAGAAACAGCATTCCTTGTTTTCCAAGTTTCTGAATTTTTGTAGTGAGCATGAAAGTCTCTCTGCTGAATGTTCTGTACAATCTTTGGTGGCTCTTCAGATCTCCATGCTAACAATGCAGCAGCATGTTACAGTCCCACACAATTTAAAATTGCCTTTGATAAGCAAGGTGCTTTTAAAAAACAGATATTTTGGCTACTGTCACATACACATAGATGAACACAGTCCCCTTCTCTTGGGATTTAACAGGCAGCTTTCCATTTGGAATAGTGCAGGAACTATTTTCCATAATATTAGATGTGATGATCTTAAAAAATAAAATATGCTAATCCCCTTAAACTGCAAGTTGAAAATACAAGCTGCATGCAGTTATTTGTGGGGGATAGAGTCTGTCAGTGCTGCAGGCTTAAGTCATAGACTTAGAATGACATTTAAAAGATCTAAACATATATGTGTGTATATATATTTCTGTACTGCATGTGTCATCTGACAATTTAACATAGGAGGTGATGAGGCTTGACTTGCTGTCAGGCTCACAAACCAGCCAATATGCATTCAGTAAAGAAGTATTTTTTTTAAAAAATCTGAAATAAATATACAGCTGTGTAGGCCTGTGAGCATGCCAGCTGATTTGAAATTCCCTGCTTTTTTCCCTGCACTCTGCTCTTACAATGAACCTACACCTCAAGGCGTTTAGGGGAGACAAAGCATCCCAGAATGTTTCAGCACTTTAAAGATCTGTGTGCTKGATTTCTGCACAGAGAATTAAAGATCCTTTGTTTCTAAAATTTCCTTTGCATTCACACCTGCTGTCATGTAAGAAATGTGGTGTGATGTATATAAGCAGATGAGAAGTCTACTAATTGGAGCCATTTAGGAGGAACTGTAGGCAAGAGATGCTTGCATTACAGCTCCATAGTCTGGGGATGATTTGAGATCATAATTTCCAAAGATCTTTACTCTTGGCAGCAAATTTCTTGACTCCCTGAATTACTGGACAGGGTCTGAGGCAGGGGTGGACAGAGCCAAAGTGGCTGTGTGGSTGCTAGCTGGAGTCAATCCTGCACAATTACCATTACTCAAATCCTGCCTAGAATAGGGATTGCCACAGAAAGGGGTATTTTTTTCAGCATCACACAAATGGGGATTACACTGAATTATATCACTGTGACATTTTGAAATCTGAAAAATGCTTTAACATGCTCACATAACTGCGCTTGGCAAAAAATGCTAAACCTTTCCAAAACACTGCAAATATAAAGTAAGAAAGTGAAAACCTTGGGTTTGGATATCAGAGGACTGTTTCATATGCAAAAACAACTTYTTTTTTTTTAACATTGCAGAATATGTTTCATATTCAACAAAATAAGTTACATCACACATGCTGTCAATTCTATATTTGAAGAAGAACAAAACCAGCACAGATGTTTGCACCTTGAATCAATTACATTGTTAGATTCTGCCACTGCTGCTGAACACTAGGACAATAAAATTGAAGTGGATTCTCTAAAAGTACCAAAATTACTGTGCACAATATGGAAACTTGTGGGTTCATTTCTGTCCTCTGTGTGAGAGTGCTTTATCTAGCCAGTGCTAAGGGAAGAGTGAGAAAGCACAGTGCCACAAAGAACACAAACTATGTTAGCTGATTATCTTTTTGAACAACTCTCAGGGAAAGAGAGGGTTCATATCCCTCCTATTTTCTCACTGTCCTGGAGTAAGGGCAGCAACCCAGTGATTTACAGATTTTTCCATTCAAAAATCACATGGTAACATGGTTCTAGAGGCTTCCCACCATGCTCCTGTGGCCATGAGAACACAGCAGCACACAGTGCTGGGCAGAGATATCTGCAATTCCTCAAAAGATGCCAGGTCCAGCTGCAGCAGGAGCTCAACAGCCTTACCTCTGCACAGCACTCAGGTAGACTGGGAATGCTTTATTTTATGCCTAATCTTCACAATTACTAAATTTTTGCATAGTCTTGCAAAACTTAGGAATCACAAGATGCCACTTGTGAACAGGAATTGTTACAGAACTTTGTTGCCCAGGTGGTCTCTGAGACTTCAGCATTATTTCTGCATCATGCCACATCTTTGAATTTGAAAAAAATTGTGTTCTACTAAAGCACCACTGCTCTGACCTGCCTTTTTGCTAAAATCATTCCTTTTCTTCCTGAAGAAAACTTCATCCCTACAGAGGAAATGTAAATTACAGTTTTCTCCATGGCCATTCATTAAGTAATAACCCAGTGAACACGCCTTAGTGAAATCCTCAGTTTGGAATGGACCTGGTTATCAGAGTGGTGGTTGTAAATTTACAATCTGCTTCCGTCTCCTTCAGTGCCCCATCTATTTTAAGCAATGCTTTAACTGTTTTGCATTCACAGAAAGATTTTTTTTCTTAAAATGTCACCTTTTAAGCCATTCATGTCTTCAACATTTTTTTTCCAATAACATTTTTTTTCTTTATAGTATTTGTGAAGCAGCTATATTTCCTAATCTGCATAAAGGCCAGGACTTAATTACTTTTACTCCCTTAATCAGGTGGCAAGCAAGATCTTTATTTGGAAGTTAAAGCACTCCCTCTGCTGCTCAGTCTTTGAGATGCAGTTTTTACAGGTTAACAAAGCTGAAAAGATTTCAAATAATGTTTTGGATGTCAACCTAAAAATTCAAGCCACACACCCTCCTTCTAAACAGAAAATATATGGTCAGAAAGGCATACATTAAATATAATGAACTAAAACATATCTCTGCAAGTGAGCTCCCAGAATCCTTAAATGTATTTGCACACAATTTATGCCTATAAAAATAAAGCACATCATTACCTGCCTCCACTGCTTACGGCCTCTCCTCCTCTCTGATATGTTACTGAAATAGTTGAAGATAAAAAGAAGGAAAAAGTTTAGAAATCATACAAGACTCCTTCAATAACAGCATTTATTTTGCCTTTGTTTCATTTCAGCACAGTAATTGTGCTTTGTTTATACATTAATTCTGTGTATGATTCTGCAAGCTACTTCTTCAAATCCAGATTTAGACATAATAATTGTGTTGCTTGATAACTGCTAGTCCTGGCCCCACCAGGTTTTATATTTCAGTTCTGTTCTGAACACACACACACACACACACACGTGTATCCCTTAAGAAAGCAGGAAGCCATACATCAGGTTGAACTTATTCTTAACATAACTCTGCTGACTTCAGTGGAGTTACTCTGTGGAAGAATTTAGGTCATATATTTATTTCATGAATGGCTGGATGTTAAAGCTTTGCTCTACCTTATTATTTTGGCAAGATTAAAGAGGTATCATGATTCTATAACAGACCTTACTTCCAATGTAAATAATGGCTCATTACAGCTGAAGCTACTGCAAAAACAAATGCTSTTTTCTGAATGTTACTGCAATTCACTCAGGGAACAGTAACACTTTAGAAGTCCAAAGAAGCTCCACATTTTATAACATTTTACAACTGGATTTATAAATTATACYAAATAATCTAAAATTTTAAATATATAAATCTTGGTTGAAAAACAGTCTGTCAGAAAGAACACTTTCTAAATTAGAAGGAACAGTTTTCCTAGCATTTCAGAAGTATTCTCCATTAMCAAAGTGCATGTCCACATGCATTTGTTTGTTGKCATGGATTGCCACAGGAAGCAAGATGTTTGAAGAATTAGCTTTTAGGATGCAAACATCCAAGAAGAAACATTGCTATAAATCTTGCAGGTTTGCACTGGGTTTGGCAAAGGGTTAAGGAGACTGCCTCCCTGCACATGCTGAGGGATTCTATACTTTCCAGCTAGGAATGTGCTGAAAACAAGCAGCCAAATTCTGCTCTTTAGAAGAACTCCAAACTGGGAGTCTGCAAGAGAGAGATAAATGCTGGCAGTGATTACAATAACAGGATTAAAATGTAGGATGCATTCCTACAGGTAAGTCTTTTACTGCAGGTAATGCTACAGAGGGGAGCCTGGTTCCATTTAAAGTCAAAGCATGACTGAGATTCTGGATTKAAAAACAGGGATTTTTTTCTTTTAAGTGTTTTACATGCTTTATGTTTTTCCCAATTTCTTCTTTAAAAATCTCAGGGCTRTTTATTTTCCAGCTCTGACATATCTTAAGAAACCCTGATATTTGYTTTTAATGTTAAGAATCCAATGGAGAGAATAAAGATTAGCTTCCAACCTCTGCAGAGTTTCAGTGGCGTGCTACAGCAGAAATCAGAATAGAAGCCCTCTGTTTAGCCAATTAAAGTAACAGCAGAAATAATAAAGAGTTTGAATTCTTCTCCACCGAGGCTCTCAAAGGTCTACAGAAACACTGAGGGCCACTCTGGCTCGTGCTGAACAGGAACCCACTCCACTGAACATACTGAGCTGACTTCTGAGAGCAGGCACTCCCCAGTTTGGTTAAAAGCACGTGGGTAAGACTCTAACCCAGCCTGGCCTGGGGGTTTGCTTCCTCTSTGGTCCAGCTTGAAGGGTGTAACTGAGCTGCTGCACAGAGGCCACATCAGCACAGTGCTGATTATGAGCTGAAATTCCCTGGGAAGTGCGTGTGCAGAGCAGGGGGTGGCTGGGTTTTACCCTGCCTGGATACACACATCCTGCAAGTCTCACTGGACTCTTGTGAAAAGGGAGGATTTAGAACAAAGGAGGAAGGAACAACCTGTCTGTTCTCTCAGGCTGCAGCTAAAAGAAAAGCAGAATGCTGATGGGTACAGAATGTGTTGGACTTTATCTGCTGCAGAGGATGAGCTGCTCAGCTGCCAGACTGCAGGACCCACTGAAGGCCAGCTCTGCAGGATGGAAAGGTTCTCATGGGCTTTGGTGGGCTATGGTTCACATCATGCCATATTTTGCACGTGTCGAAACCAAACCAAACAGAAGGTGATTTTAAACTCACACTGAATTTGAAATGCACCTCTTTTTAAGCTGAATGGGATAATGGTTTTAAAATTTCATAGCAAAATACCATTTAAGGCAGCAAGCAAAGAAATCTAACTGCTGTAACACTTTGGTTTTCTGTATCTTCCAAAGCAGGCAAMTCTGAGGTCACTGGATTAACACAGTTTCAGAGTAAAGAAAAGGAACAAATATTTCACCAACTATAATCTCACTGAATCTCTTTCAAGTCAACATCTGGGCTCTGCTAAGTCATTCCTCCTCCATCAGAAGCACCTTTTGCATCACTASATGTGGGAGGCCACACTGCTCCCTTGGAATATGCAGGAAGAGAGCCCAGGTTGTACCAACTGACAGGCTCATGCTACAAAAATGGCATGCTGGTGTGGAATGGTGTGCTGYGAGATGGTACACACAAACAGAAAATACTGTCAGCCACAAAGCAAATGCACACTACTCAGAGAACAATGGTACCTGTCATTAATGACATTGTTTAAAAAAAAACCCTTCAGAACAGCTGGGCTGGTTGGTTATGTCAGAGAAAGAGAAATAGTACCACAAACACATGCTTAAGTAACAAAGAAGGGGGGAAAAGTGCAAATATATACCTGTTGGTGTGAAGGTAAAAGACGGGACTGAAAAATCAAAACAAAATACAAACTGGTTATTAAGCTGAAGAGAGAAAGGGAAACATACCACATTAGTATAAATCTAGCAGACAGCTGAACATAAAACAAATATATATATAACTAACCCACTACTTCAGTCACATTGACATAAAAATAAAACTAAAATTGCAATTCAGAAAGCAGATTGTCTCTGAAGGTACTATTGTAGGGGGAAAAAAAGGCAAGAAAGCAAAAAAAAGAAAAAAAAGCTTGATATTCTATTGTGCTCCTGAGGGGTTGGGATTGTGGTTTAGCCTTTCAAATCCCTCTCAGTTTAGTATTTTAAGTTTTTTTCTGGAAATCCTAGCACAAACAAAACCCCCACACTGTTAATCATTCTAGAATGCAGAATGACAAATTCCTTAACAAAGCCTTATCAAGGTCCTATTGAATCTTATCTGCAGTTCASTAAGTAAATGCTCATTACACTGAACTAATAGGCACACTTAAGTATTCAGTAAGGAAATAATAATCATAAAAAGGAACAAAGAGAACTGCTGTTTTACTGCCTCTGAATCAAGAATGGCATCAACTCTCACTGTAATAAAGGCACTAAAATCTACTGCAGSAATTAATTTTTGTTTTCAGAGATGAGACTGTTAAGCAGAGTTACTATCTTTCTTAAATAATCGCCAAAAAAAAAAATCCTCCCTAGATATAACACCTTTCTACCTTCCAACCCTTGGCTTTAAGAGGGAAAGGTTAACAACAGAACAATGACACTGCTTGACAATCTCCTCTCTCACAGCTACTATAAATCCTCTTTGGATCAATAGGGTCTCTAATCCAAATCCAGAGCAGCAGCATCTGCTCTTCCTATTAGCACATGCTCCCCCTCCTGTTGACAAGGCAGTATCGTTTTCCTCTCACTGATGGCAGAACAAGGCTAACATTGCCCTTTCTGAKCTAATGACAGCAAAAGGTAAGAGAAACAATCAAATATTCACTAAAACAGCCTGGGGACAGAAGGTGATCAGCARAGCCAGCACAGAAAGAAAAGGCGCTGGCTAAGAGAACAACTTCTTAAACTTGGTGGGTTTTTTTAAGAACTCTGAAGTTTGTGGGGAGAGCAGTGTGTCTTGCTGTTRTAATTTAGGATATGCTGTAGATTTGCCCCCTTTTTAGTAAGCCAATTTATTCCCAGGGATATGACACTAAGCAAAGAAAGAAAAATGGAGCATTTGCCCATTTCAGGCTGCATTTGCAGCAAAGCTCTTTATCTTGGGAATACCATTGTATTTGCTTTGAGCTAGGCCTTTTCACATAGTCAAGTTTAATTTAGTTACARTCAAAATATAGAACCATAGTAACAAGCTTTTGTTAAAATAGAACAGGCATTTAAACCTGAGCTATTCCCAAGAGAATCAAGAATCTCAAAATTAATTTGCAATCACAGGGACATGAAAAATCATCTTAAGCTACTGTTTCATTACTCTTCCATGAGCTATGTAAGCTAAAGTTTAGTTTCTTAAAAACAAAACCCTAATTTAGTTCCTTAAGGAACTGAGGAGGTTCAACTGAAAGAAATCTTATGGCTACCCCAAGAAAGAATGACTTAATTCTTAAGAGCTTCTATTAATAAACTCTTCTGAGTGTGTAAGACTGCTAGTACAGTATGYATGTGTGGGAGTAGTGAAGTATTTTAACAGATGACAGGCCTGAAGCTAAATATAAAAATAAATAAATGCAAGACTGAAGAAAGTTTGGGCTTGCAGTGATGACTTGATGAACTGCAGAGTAGCAAACTACTTTGCAATTCATATTTCACTAAAGATAGGTTTTGTCTTTGAAGAATACTTGATACCAGAGATACATACCCCACTTTTCTGTACACTTKCATTTCAACTCCCCCCAAGTGACACAAAAGATACTTTTACAGATATTGAAAAACACAGCTGTTTTGAACAATAGCTGATGTCACTGAAGTAACAATTTTTAAGGACAAATTGTATGCTTTTTGCCTAATCATAGGTACTGCTGAAAGCACRGTGATGTTAGTGTGATAGAGCTGTAGAAAGGCAGTGTGGCAGCATGCTATTAGTAAAACAAAACAGCACAGGCCAGTGCAGCACTACGTGAGGGGCTGTCCTGCCTAAGAAATCCCAGCAGAACACAATCTGGGGTGCARTTCCTTCCCCATTTCCTTGGCTGCAACTCCACTACAACCACTGTGCCTGGAGTCCACAGTGAGCACTGGCACTTTAACAGCAGGGAGGACATCTCCACTCTGCCACACTCATGAGGTATTTCCATGTTTCCACTCACTCATTTGCTATTTTTAGCACTGCTTTTTTTACATAGCAACATACTGCTGCTGTTTCAAACCATTTGTGTTTGATTTGCCTGTCTTGCCCATAACACACTCATTCTTGGGGACTAAAGAATGTAATCTSTGATGACTCTCTCATACATAGAGATGTGTCCACCTTTTAAACCTAGGCTGAATGTCAAATATAATCCCTTTAGTTCTTCAAAAGCAGCATCTCCCATTTTCTGATTAATTCCAAAATTTATGGTTCTCACTCTACAAGTGCCTATCAGGTACTGCTTTGAGATGTAATGAACTGTAGCTCATTGAATTCAGCTTTAATTTCCAGGCTTAATCTGGAGATTATTTGATCTGGAGGAGTCAAGTTTTTATTCCAGAAGATCTTCCAGGTAGAGATTCTAGTTTTGTTTGTCAGAGAGTATATTGCAAAGCACTGCTTAACTGACAATGTGATATATAAGAAGTATGAATAAGGTGAAATAACATGAAAATGAGGAGTGCTTTCAGTTTAGCCCCACTGCTGCCCTTCTGACTAAACACAGATGCAGGATGGGATAGCCCCAGCACTCAGTCCCAGCCAAGGGTYTCACAACAGCATTTATGGAAAAGAGTCTTGGAAAGCAGGCTGACCATTGTGCTTTTGCAAAGAGCCACACTTCCCCAGAACAGAAGAAATCCAAGTACCAGCACCCAAAGTGTTACTGCAATGTACACCACTGTTAGCACTCCCAGCAGCAGGCAAAGCACTTCAGATGGCTCCTCTTCAGGTGATACAGGGTCAGAGAGCAAGGGCATATTGGAAGCTCCTGGCCTTAAACCCATCCTTACACACTTCTCTCATTTGTAGGAGTATCTTTATAAAAWGCTACTCCTGATATTCACGTCAAGACTTATGCTCTAAAGCCAGACTTAGCAGGTTATGTAAATATTGCTGCTCCCTGCACTGGCTCCCGACCCACACTCCATGAAAGTATTGAAGGCGGCTGGAAATCCCTTATATGAGCCTGAGAAGAACAAGAGACTGATGACAAAATAAAYAGGCAGCAAACAGGCATTCAGCAGCCAGCAGACTGAAAGAGATAAYAGGGCACCTTTTCTGATACCAGCGTAAGTACTCGTGAGCCCATTCCTCTTCTTCCTGTGGCGGTACAACCAGATGCTGAAGACCATGAGGATAATCCAACAGGCTGCACCAATCCCAGCAATAAAGGCAGGCTGCTTTACTACATCAGAAATCTGCTGGGCTAAACTGACTTGGTCTTCTGAGGACACGGGGTTTCCATGAGAATCTGAAACAGAGACACCCAGAACAGCCAATTAATTTGAATGAACAGCTGTAAAAGGCAGCATGAAAAGAGCTGATGTAATTGCAGTCCAGTTTCTCAAGGTAAAATCCTCAAGACTGTTCTTCAAAATCTCCCTTTTACAAGTCTAGACAGAAGASGTTTGTTTTCTGTACCAGACAGGTACCTCCAATATCACTGACTTTTGCTTGCTTACAAAAGCTGCTGAAATCAGGCTAACAGGTGTACAAATAGAAAGGCTCCTCAATTACAAACCTGTGGACTGCTATATATTTTTTTTCCTTTCATTTTAAAAAAGCAACATCAGCTTCAGGAAATTACTCAGACAATAGCAAAAAACACASCAAAAAAAGCTCTAGAATGAAACATGAGTAGCAATGTGAATGGGTACAAGTCAGCTCCCCAAACATCCACTCTCAGAACTGACAGTCACAGTAACAAATTTAAACTGCATTCACATGAGGTTGGTATTGAGGGAGATATTTTAATCTAGCAGTTCTTGACACATTACTTAAATCTTGTATTACACAGTCTAATGTACTGCTTGCAGTCTCTCAGTCTCTCACTTTGACCTCAATTTAAAAAAGACTGAATATTTAAAAGGATGTAGAAAAGTAAAACTACAAAWTAACCAATCCTGCCCCCTTAAATACGGATGAAAAAGCTAAAGGATAACTAAAACRTGATTTCTGAATTGCTAAAAACAGCCAAAGAGTCTCGTTACTAATGAACAAACAGTGCTTTTCAGAACCAGTTTAGCCTTAAATAACCCACATCAAAATATGTATTTTTCCACAGACTGTTAATTTATTTTTTTTTAATAGAGACAGCACCTTTAAGAATTGGTCTTTTCTGCTCYTTCTGTACTAAACTTTTACAGGAACCTTCTAGGAACAGCAGTAAGAGGAACCAGTTAGTGACCAAGCTTTCTGACGTGAAGCAACTCAAAGCCAAAATACTGCCTTCCTGATRCTGTGCCACCACAGTGAGTGCTCCCTGGAAATTTCATTACTGCACAGAGCAAGGGCAAGAATTCAAAGCCTTGACTCAGAGCAGATATTGCTGTACACATTCCACAGCTTGGCCTTTTAAATTCCCACTTTTACTCCTGTGTAAATCCAAGAGATAGCTGCTTTATACTATTGGTAGTGCCATCAAATTCAGAAYGAGAGATTAGCATTTTAAGGAGAAAGGTGCTGTTATTAATTCTATTAATATGAACTATATAAGAAATAAAAACTTATTTGCTTAAAACCAGTATCTTTTCCCTATGAACTAAGCAGTGAATACAATTTTTTTAATGATAACATCTTACATGATGCCAAAATAAGCCTACATAAAATACAAGAAACTGCAATACAAGCAAGAAGACAGAATTTACAACAAATTATTTCCTCTGGAAAAGGATACCTTTTGAATGGAAAAGGCTAAATTAATAACAGCTTCTTCCASTGAAGGATTCCAGATTCCAGTTTTTGTGACCTTGAAGTCAAATATCTATTTTGCCGAGAAATCACCCCCACCTTTGACTGCTACCTTATTGGAAATTTTATTTCATATTTCAGCTCTCTTTATCTTCAGTCATCCCAAGTGCACTGCCTAGCCTGAGAGTTCACCAGGCAGAYTCATTCTCTTCTTACTAATACACTCTTTGTGTCTGCTGGGTTTATGGATTTCACGCCTGTTTGTGCAAGGTTAAGATGGGTTGCTTCAGATTTTATGGAGACAGCCAAGTGAAGTTCCACACAAGTGGCCAGATGGGCTTAAATGTATAAAGTATACTGTGACCAATGGATTAAAGCTGTCATCTCATCTTTTGTCTCTCTGCAGCTGAGGCCATATTAAGATATGAAAACTTGCATCATCAGTCTCCTTTTCAAACTGAGTAATTTCTGTGTTTTTAAACAGCTACAGTCCCTTATACAACTTAATGGAACAGAAGAAAACATTTATGGAGAGCCTCTGGTCCTGAATAAAGAAGAGTGATAAATATTTTTTTGCCTCATCCTTAAAATATATATTTTAAAAGAACAAATCCAGGAGAAAAAAATAATCACAAACTCAAGAATGCTTTCTAAACATACAGAAAGACAGTACTTTTATACACAAACAGTTTGCATTGCTCAGTCAACATGTGTCTGAATATTATAAAATCCTGAAGAATCTTTATCTGTTTATTATCCTAATTTTTAATTAACATTAATTTAGTGCTATTATTTTACRTAAGAACAGCATAATAATAAGCTTTCTTTTAAGAAATTAGGTTTCTGGCACATTGAATATGGGTGGACTGTTAGAGCCATTACATAAGCTGGTATATATCTATGTACATGGGAAAGAGAAAAATGCATTTATGTTCACATACAGTCTGATAAAGAGCATAGGAGAAGAGGAGATAGAAGGGCTTTCAAGAGATCACATTTGACTATGTTCTACTCCTCTTATAATTCAAAAATAGAAAGTAAGCTAAATATAATGAAATTTAGTGACCTCCTCCATCACAAAAAAACTTCCAGGAACATTATCTTGGATGCTTTTCTTTGAGAAGGGCATCTTCCCTCTCCCTAATAGCCCTGTGGGATCCTGAATGATCAGTCTTGGAAACAACTCTTGAACTGAAAATAAAAAAAAAATCTACTTTTTCTTCATCCCAACAAATTTCCGGAACTTTGACTGATATTTAAATGGTTCATGATGAAGATTCCTGTTCCTGCTTGCACTCTTCAGGGAGATGTGCCAAAGCAATAAGTGAGCACAAACATTCTATGGCAAAGTGCATCCCACTGCCAGAGCAGCAGCCGCAGCGTTTCATGTACTTGGAAATGCCTCAGAAATGCTGGAGCAGGCTGATCCCACAGCTCCCTGAAACCAGAATATTATCACTGTGACTCATTCCTCCTTCTACCCCAAGATAAGAGCTCTCTTTTTCATCCCAGATAATGCTGCTATGGCTTTTGCTTACAAGCTACTTGATTTGAATGTCTTGAAGCTCCAAGTTTTAAACTTCAATGGAAACTGATTAGAATTTACATAGGGAAGAACTGGAACCTCTAATCCTCTAATGCTAAATATTCAGATAAATAATAATAATAATGTGAAAGCTAACATTTAAGTTGCTAAATGATAAATAAAAGATTAATATCCATTTAAGATTGGAATGCCAAAGATTCAAAGAAGACAGGAAATTCCAGGTTCRCAGGTGTGCAAGCAACTTAACTGTGCCATGTACATGCACAACCTATGGAATGGTACTTCTCCATATGCATGTCTCAGAAYGTACAAACACTGGGTAGGAATATCTAAATGGTGTTGACATTGATAATTCTGGCAATTAAAAACCTGCAAATCACCTGAGACCTGTAACATATTGTTTGAGTGTTTTCTTAAATATATGTGCATGGTGCAATATGAAAATTACTTGGTSAAATATTACCAAGGTAAGAATATGCTATCTTGTCTCCTTTCTAGATGTTTATTTCCCTAACTGATAAAATATCAATTGTGCACTTCAATCTTATAACACAGCTTGAGGTGACAGTACCAAACTGATTTGGAAGGGTTTGTTGTAGGGGTAAAAATAAAGATTACTTTCTTCAGTTGTTTGCAGACCGCAAACACAAATATCAACAAAAAACCCCTTACAATTATCACACTCAAAGTACCTTAAGGCCYGATGGAATAATATCCTGAAGGCATGCTAGCTAGTTCACAAATCACATCTCCTAAATGAGGCAATTAGAATAATAAAGATTCAAGGAGACTTTCTTGTGTTTTGTACACTTGAGACATCCACTGGTTGAATAACACACTCAACATTTACAGTAATTGTGCAGACATCTCTTAATAAATAACTGCATACCATATAATCACACAAATTTTGTGYTTAAGAGTAACATTAGCTGCAGTTGTGGGGCTTCTCAGAGCTGGTGCCAGAAACAAAATACATCACAACATGTTCCARTGCCACTACTTATCTGTCAACAAGCACAGGTAAGACTGCCAAGCTACCACAGCCAGTATCCCACCACTCTACAAAAGCTAGGCTAGAKATCAGCAAGATATTGTTGCTAATTCTCATCTTTCTGTAGAGAGCATTTTTGTAAACACAAAGTTTTTAAGTTACCTGTTRTGACTTAAAAATTATTCCATTGAAATTCTGTGATTTTGTTTCTCCATAGCTCATTGTTATAGGCGTAATATAGTGAGCTGTGGCTAGGTCTCATGAATTTTTTTTTCCTTAACACCAATGCTTTTGCAGTCTTTCTTTATGTAAAAGACTTTCTTTATCTGTTCTTTTAAAACAAACAAACAAACATTTTTTTTTCAGTCCTTGGAACTGCACAGAAAGCTTTAAAAGGTYGTTCAGAAGCTTCAGGCAGGGTGTTTCAAGGAGACACCTAATTTTTCAGTTGATCTCATGATTTTATGAATAACAAGCAAGTTATTTCATGGGCTGGTCCCTGGTGGCACAGGAAGTCTGGGGTACCACAGCTCAGTGAGCTGCTTCATGTCAGCAGAGACGTGGAAAATGAAAGAGCTTGGAGATTACAATTTGTACCTGTCCCTGTTCCAGGTTAAGTGTGTGCACAAGGTCATTTATCACAGCTCAGCTGATGCATGGCACTGGGMCTGCAAGCCTCAGCTCCTGGGGAATCCACTGCCCCTGTGCCCCCCTCTCCTTCTGGAAGGCAGCCCCCGAGAGGTGAAGCTTCTTCCTGTCACACACCCGGCTGGGACTCAGCCCAGGCACGTCCCAGAGTCACAAACCTGGGAGCATCCCACACTACACACAGGCTCACAGAGCACACCCAGAGCCAGTCACAGCCCAGCCTCACCTTTTTTTTGGGTGAAAAACACACTCTAAGGAGATGGACGCTGGATTTGAATGGAAAGTTCATATTTTAAAACTGAACTCCAGAATCACACAGTATATTCTGTTTTCACACATGGAATTCCTATAGATTTATTATTTTTTTTTTTAGATGAAGGATTGCATTAATTCAGGTATCAGGAAAAGATTTCCTGAAGGAATAGTTGGGAGCAGTGTGAGAAATGTAGTAGCTTGAAGCTGTCACACAGTTCTTAGAGCACATATATATGAGCGTGTCAGGACTGTTTCAAACCTTCTACAAGGAGCATCCTTAGTCTTCCTTCCTCCCCCTCCCTGGCCTGCCTTCCCTCTCTCTGTAACAATGTAATTTATTGCTGGTGAATAGTGCCAACTGATGACATCAACAAGTTAATTTTCTTTCTTCAGAAAGCTACCCAGAAAACTGCTCCACCCCCACTCTGGGAGCACTTCTAAGAACTAGAAATCCAGTTCCTTGAGGGAGTTGGAGGAGAACTTGCATCACAGGGCAGAGCTGAATAATCTGCAGCCATTCTTCTACCTGGATGATTTGGGCTGATCTGTACTACCAAAGAGTGTTCCCTCTTAAATTTAAACACTAATGTTCAGCAGCCTCCTGCAGTTGCTGAAAAGGTTGTGGCACCACCTAGATATTTCATTGTTTTGTTTCCTGTGGCATGGATCTCCACAAGACTCCTGTCTCCACATCTTTGCCATGTAACAACCAAATTATGGGATTTACTACAGTACACCTAGATTTGGCCATGCCACTGTAATTAGAGGCAAGCAGTGAAAGCAAACTCCAGYCATGAGGAAATATGTGTATTCTACCAGACTTGCACATCTGAACACCTTTCAAGGTGTGGGATCCCTTCTTGTTTTCTAACATAGTGCCGATAAAGGCCAGGAACCCAGAAGTGGGCAAAAATCTTACCCTGACAGTCTCATTTGTTTTTTTTTTTCACTTAACAAAACCTCAAAGTGATTAAGTTCTGTTATAAAATTCACCTTCATTTAGAATTTGCTTATCATCAGACAAAAGGGAAAAAAAGAAGTGGTTTGGAGCCTTTGGCTTTGAACATTTGAGTTTATCCTCATATATCTCACTAATGCAGAATTTTGAAAACCTAAGCCATACAGAATGAGCTTGATTTTGGCTGGCTGTAGAAAGCTGTGAATGGTAGATTGCTGAGGGGATGAACAATCCTACAAACAACTACAGGGTTTTCCTGTAATAATTCCATATTAATGGAATATCATAAAAGCTGTGAGCAATTTTATWGTAAAACCTTCATCAATGTAATTGGGAATTATATACCTGTCTAATTTAAGTAAGCTKAAGATGGCTTTCCTTTGAATACCTAAGGAAATGTGCAAGTAATTTTCCATATTAGTTGCTCTGTCTTGTTTTCACATGCTCTTAATTAAAGATTTTTAAATACAGCAAGTGAAATAAGAAGGTAGATTTACTAATGATACAGAGACAGACAGGACATAAAGTCCAAAGCAACATGCTGAGCTTGCTTCCATAATTATATACTGTAATGATAAGGTACTCTGCTCCAGGCATACTATAAAGCATCATATGACTATACTTAAAGCTACTTTAAATAATCTTCAGCTAACCAACAGGAAAGATGCATTTTTCCCAGAAACATCCAGGAGCAATGTCCCTGGTCAACATTTATGACAGTGATGTTTGGTGTAAATGAGATTAGAAGGTCAAATTATAGTAAGTCATTTGTGTACATGTTTTTTTTCCTGTACTCAGGTTATTTACTAGCTTTCACACATTGTTGATATTTATTGTGCCTAATTTTAGGATGCTTGTTTCTTTGCTTCAGTAATGGTGAAATCTGGTAAAGACAAATTACATCCCCAAAGTGGACCAACACCTAGTGATTCACACTCCTCTGCAAGTTTTATTACACCAGTTTTAAGGGTGAAAATTTACTTTGAAAAGTCAACTACTAAAAAGCACTGCTGAACTGGGAGATTAAAAAAAAAAAAAAAACAACCCTGTGTTGTTTTAATCCCACCTTTAGAAAGCAGTTCTAAGGCAAGTTTAAAAGCAGAAATGCCAAATCCTGCTATTCCAGAGATCAAGTAACACTATCTATTTCCCTCGTCCTGGAAAGTATTTCTGGTGCCATAAAAGCCAGCGAAAGCAAACAAACAGAAACCCCCAAGCCAACAGGCAGGATTACCAGGAAGCTTACCTAAYTGGATAAACTGGGGATCACTTTTCACTCCAGGTCCTGCCCCAGTGCTCGCAGCCACCTCCACGCTGTAGCGGATGCCGGGAACCAGGGAGGGGATGACTACAGAAAAGGTGGTTCCATCCACTGTCTTGTTTATGTGGTACCTGCTCTCATTGCCCAGGCACCAAACCTGCAGGGAAGCAAATGCATGGCACATGTAAACCTTCAAAACTCAACGCTGAAGGGCAGGAAGAAGGAAAGTTGACGAGTTCTTTTCTTCCGGATGAACAAATTTACATTCTGTCACTGCTGTCCTAGGCCCTCTATGAATACTGAAAAGATACTTCTTGTTCCAAAGAGCTGCTCCAACYACTRCCATTATGAGTTTATCACAATTCATTTAGAGTTCAACAAGCACTAATGACACTACAAGCACAGATGCAATGAGGGAAGCCCCACAGCCAAGAACTGTTCACATAAACAACAAAGTAAGAGCACTCTTTATATGAATTTGCAATTCTCTCCTTCAGGAATTATGTGTCACTCAAGTGCACAAGCAAGTCTTTCATCACATGACATCTTAAGAGAACTGATGTAGTGCTGGAATCCAAAAGGTTTTGTTTTTTTGTTTTATTTAGATGGCAGCAAGGGGCAAACATTGAGTGATATGCTGTCTTCTAATTGAGACAACGGTGTGACATCAGATCTCATTTTTTGGTTGAGACCAAGATAYAGGTCTAGTGACTTCAAATCACAACTTCATCTGTTACATCARTGACATTAAATGGCTGGGAGAAACAATATGATGAGATATCTTTATCTCTTTAGGCCTGAACCACTGATGTGGCAAATGCTTTTAGGAGGATGGTTGAACTCCCAACTGCTATTCAAGCTTAAGCAGCAGCTAATCTACATCTGCTACAAAAAAATCATGAAGTTGTGCCTATTTCCTTTTTGTGCCCTTTTCACAAATGTATTGCTCTACAAAGAACATTTATCCAGAAAGCTGAATTAGTTAAATTCAATACTTTATCTGTAAAGAAGCAAACTTGGCTGAGAACAGCAGCGTATCAGAACCTSGGCTGATTGTACAGGGGAGGGAAGATTTTGCTTTCAACATGTGGAGCTCCTAAAAGATTTAGTACCCAGATAGCTGCTTTAAATCCCTCTGCTGCTGTGGAGATTGCCAGGTGAGAGGGATAGACTTTCACAAGGAGAACAATTGCAACGGCCCCTTCTGTACAGCCCTTTCTGCCTGGACACTGGAAATTTTATCTCACCTTCAGGATATTGTAAAGACCCTTTTTCCTTCTCTGGGTGCCACGGACTAAAACAAGGCAAGTGGGACACTGTGAGGATGTGAAATGCCTTTAAAGTTCCTTTGAAATTGAATCCCAGCACAGGATATACRTAAGTGCTGCTGCAGAGCAGGTCAGAATGAAGAGAATCTCCTTTTTGTATTCTGATACTACATAGAGACTGTTTCAGTGCTTGGAGTAAAACTGTTACTAGTGCTGCTCTTGAATCCTAAAGGGTGGTCACAAAAATGTTCTTATATAAATAAGAACTCAATTAGGTGAGGAACAAAAGACTTAAATCTACATTCGGACTTAGGGCATTTTCACAGAAATTATTACTGCTACCTTGTAAAATGGTGCATGTGCAAACAGTGAAACCCATTTACTAGGTAATKGTAATCATGAACTGCTAATTCAGAAAAAAAGTTTTTGTTATTAGATGCTCAAGTACATGGAGAAGTGCATGAAACAAGAATGTCAGGTCAAACATCAAGTTGTTCAGTACTTGCCATTCTACATTTGACTGTATACACAAATAGGTAAGTGAAAATGAACTTTTAGAATGTTGTAAAGGAAGAATGAATTCACATTATAACAGAAATGTAAGTGAAGAGAGAACTAGTATAGCAAGAGAATTTCTAACTTTGTGTTAGGGAAGGAGAAAATTACTTATGCTGTGAATTTGAATTTCTGGGKTTTTGTGTGTGCTACTGACAATTCTTCAATTAAGACAGCATTCTTCTTCCTATTTACTTTATCCTTTAATTAAAGTAGGTACACTCTTTGCCTTTGATCTGAGATGCTGAGAAAATAATGAACTGCCCCACATATGCACACTTTTTTTTTTAATTTCCTGAGAGAAACAGAAGATAGAAAAACAAAAGGGCAAGAAAAAAGAGAAAAATTCACAACAATTCTATTTCAATTTATTTCTTGTTATTAGTTCYTAATCTAAAATCAGCAGTTCTGTATTTCTTTAGCTTTTTTGACAAAAACCAGCAATTAATTACATATAGCAACTTCAGTAGGAATGGCATGTATATTTTCACAGATTTTTTTTTAATGTCTGTTTTCTGTCCATGGTGAAAAGCACAAAGGAAAATAACGGCATCAGTGCAACAAATACAGATGCAAAATGTGCCAGTGTGCCATCTACTGCTGCRTAAGCACTACAGTGTGTGCTTGCTCCAGAACCTGCTAGCCTGTCACCTCAGAATCCTGGGATGTGGGGTAGGGATTATAACCACTCAGAAATGTGAATTTCCTGACTTCATGTTGTGTCACTGCAACCTTAACATTCCTCTGATGCAGCTTCTTGTTGGAAATRATTCCATCTCTCAAGGTCTGTCTTTAAATGAAATAACTTCACAAGTCTTTTTTCCAATTAAATTATGTTATTATATATCTGAAACTAGGCCATAAACACATTTTTTTTACCAGTTGACCAGGTTCTGAAAAGGGTTTCATTATTCTAAATTGACCACGAAGCTTAGCAATCTCTTCCCTTTCCCATTTTTACTGAGAGGAAAAAAAAATCAGATGAGTTTGGATGGCTAGGAATATATGTTGATAGCACTGTGTTTAAACATGAAAAATAGCCAAGACATTCTCATTTAAAAGGTTTTCTCAATAATGTGCATTTGCAGGGGGCTAAAACCAAGTTCCTGCCCTTCCACGGCTAGAAAGCTTACTTGATATCTACATTCAAAACATCTCTAGCTTGCTTGGGAAAAATACACTTTATTTACTTTGCTACATAAATTATCACCAAAAAATTCAAACTGCAAATACAGTCTGTGTTCATAAATGASTAACAAACAATAAATATTTTTAATGTACTTTCAATTTGTTAAAAATTAAACAACATAATGAGAACTGTGTTTGGAAGGGAAGAAAAAATTTCTGTGCACTAATAGATTTATTATCATAGAAGCACATTCTTTCCTTGAAAGTTTTCCATTTGTTTTTAACTACCCAGTTATGCATAATTTACTCAGATCTCAACACTGTTAATTATTATCCCTGAGCTTTTCAACTCATTAAGCCTGTTTATATTTACTACCTT
Organism: Alauda arvensis; assembly: GCA_902810485.1. NCBI lineage: Eukaryota > Metazoa > Chordata > Aves > Passeriformes > Alaudidae > Alauda > Alauda arvensis. The sequence goes on along the minus strand of CADDXX010000252.1, from coordinate 918,763 downwards.
GGCCAGTGTCTTAGAGTCACAAAGTAGTTCTCAAGCAGGTGTAATTCCCTCTCTCCTTGGGTGTGCATTTCCCAAGTCATAATGAAGGCAAGGCAAGGAGCTGTTTTAATTAAGAGCGTTGACCCTTTGCTTTGATTTATGGAGGCTGTTTTAATTGCCTTCCACCACCTAGGCAGAATCACTAAACATGGAGTTTGAGCCAAAGCAGGGACTTTCTCTCCCATTTTCTCTGAGTAACCAGAAGATGGAGCCAAGCACCCACGAACAGCCCTTGCCTCACTCCTGGCCATGCTCCCTGTGCCAGGGGACCAAGCCGTGCYAGCAGTACCTTATACTCTTGGACCATCCCGTTCTGGTTGTCCTCGGGGGGTGGCTGCCAGGTGACCACGATTGCTGTCCCATTCCCATCGTTCTTTGTCACTGAAACGCTCTGAGGTGGAGCACTAGGAGCTGTTTGTTCAGAGAGAAGGATTGCATGGTTACATTTGTCACAGCCACAAGGGAGTTTGTTTAAATGGAAGATGGTTTCTGGGCTCTACAAATGCAATCTTTTGTGCCCCACCCTTCCCTGAGGGCAGATAAAATGATACAGAAGGAAAATATATAACCCAACAACCAGGCTCTGAGTTCTGCTGTAATTCTGCTGTGCAGGCCAGGAAAAGTAACACTCAAAATTGTAGTCTCAGATATCCATTACCTGCATGTCACAGTTCTGGGCACTGAATTCCTCAATGGTCTCAAATCATCTCACACAGGATCAGCAGTTTGGAAAAATAAATCCTATATAGCCCCCAGTCTAAATGTCGGTTCCTCTAGTGTGTAAAAAATAATGAATACAAAACTTATTACATCTGGACTGAATGTGTTAGTATTAACATACCCATACTAATAATTTATGTTTTGAATTTGAAATAATCCTTCTAAGAAGTGGCTGCTTAGGATGAATGCAGCTATACACACCTTTTGAACTATGTGCAGCAATAAACTGGAGYTACACAGCATTTCTAACAGAGGAGGAAAATAGAAAGGGAAAGGTTGCACATCCTTAGGAGAAGCACCAAAATCCCTATTCAGAGGGATTTGGCCACCTTGCACACTTATCATGCCTGTGCAGCAACAAAAGGAAGAGCTTTATGAACCTTGTCTTTTYAGCACATGTATGAGATGGAAATACATAATTTAGTCCACTCTATCTGTTGCCCTCATTCATCTTTCCATTTTGTCTCACTGATCCACATATAAAAGCCTTTGAAAACCCATGGTTTCCATTCCCCCAGCTACACTGCTTTGATGATTTCTGTGGTGTCTGCTATCTACTCAAGATAGTGATTAGCAAGTGCTCGAATCTGACAGAAGTCACTTGTGACCAGCCCATGAACTCAGCAGGGAGGAGTGCACACACTGCAGGGAAGATAAAAAAGTGCATTTCCCATTGTGTGTTGGAGGGGAGTTTTGCACATCCCTCTCTCTGTCTCTCATGCCTGGCTCAGAATATTTACTTCTGTGTCACCAAACAATTCACATAATGATCAGTCTCCCCTGCCACAGACTGCTGTTCTCAAACAGCATGCACTTCAAACAAGATCAAATAATGAACATATCAGAGGAAAGCTGGCCAGGCTTCTACTTCAAAAAGGAAAGATGAAGACAGTCTCGCTCCTACTTGCCTTCTTCCAGGGTCTTTGCAAATTTCACTTCACTGTCTGCTCCCTGAAACTCATTAAAGAAAGGGCGGGCCTTGATTTCGTAGTTTACACCTTTCTTCAGCTCGGGAATGATAACACTGTTTTTGGTTGGAGTCCTCACTTCAAAGATTAACCACTCCGATTCTCCATAGGATGCTGGTGTAGGCCGGTACAGAATTTTATATCCTTGGATATACTGGGATTGCTGGTCCACCTGGCAAGAGAGCAGAACACAGAGCACATCCATAAACAGACAGGAATCAGGGGCAATGCCGACACCGTGCACGGCCCCCTCATGCTATTCAAAGTAAACATCACTGCCAAAGCAGATCAAGCTTGCATTACAGCAAATTACAGCCTGATGCACAAGTGCATTAATCTCTTTGATGCTGGTAGAACTGTGCTGGTTTTCCTGGATTTAGGAAGGCATTAAAGGGGGATAACGAAGTTGTGCAATATGCCTCAGCTCCGTGAAATGAACAGTCTTTGCATCCATGGAGCAAAAGAGCTTGGCACAGGTCAGACTGCTGCCCACCTGAATCTGCAGAGCAGGGCTGGGCACACGGGCAAAGGGAGATTTACAGTGCCACAGCTCAGGGTGATGCAAATGGAGATCAAAGAGAGAGCCTGTCAGCTCGAGAGAGGTGTGGAAACTTCCCAAAACCCATGAAATGAGCACTGCTTCCTGCCTGCTCCTTTTGGAGAAAGCCAATCGAGAGGGTGGCCAGCTGGCACTGTCTGCATTGCTGTGGCTGGGCTCTGTCAGAGGGCAGATCTCTCCAAAGACTTCCCCCATGTCCACCCACTCAGTGGGAGGCCCTCTGCTAGAAGCAGAAAGGGCCAGGTTCCAAGAGGGAACATAAAACTCAGTATGGTTACATGGATGAGACTTGGAAAAGCAAATCAAGCTGATGCTCAGTGGTCCTGAGTGCTTTTCAAACTAAGGCAATTTTATACCAAATGTGTGGAGAAAGAGATCTGAGTGCAATCGAGGGCAGATCCAATTTGTTTGGCTATAGCTGAAACAGAAGGATACCTTACACAACTGATCTGTCATGGAGCATTCACTATATTTTTAACTACTGGTTTCAATTTCTGATTAGTATGGAAGTCCAGTAACAACCACAATAAAATTTTTAAAGCGCATCAGATTTTCCTGTTTTCAAAAATCTCATGCAGTGATATAATAAAACTATGTGCTTGCAATTTTACTCCGAAGAGCAACACATTTCATTTTTAATAATCACATAAAGAATGCATGTGTTAGCTGAAACTGAGGTAATGCTTATTTTTGAAATTGCAGAGAAGCCAGAGGCCACCCAAGAGACTGACAAAAGCTGCCTGTCTGGAAAAGGTTGTTCTGTAAGTAAAGGTCATTTGCTAGGAAGCTCAAAGATGTTTTAATGTATTAGTTAAAACAGGACATTGCCTGCTGCAGGTGGCTGTACTGCAGGTGAGAGTGCAATTACTGTGCAACACAGCAGATATCATTGCAGCATTGAGGAGCACTGSGTGTCAATCAGGACCCCTTTGGGCTAAGGCTATTCCACCTAGTCAAACTGCCTTTTGCTCCTGCTCAAAATATTCTGCTGTGGCATGGCAGGAGCTACAGCCCATGCTGTCCCACCCTATCCCTGCCAATATATTGGAATGTTCAGATGAACTCCTACAAAGACCTCAAAGCTCACTCCTTATGATTTTGTTTCTGTACATGGTATAATTACATCCCCAGCTTTTTCTTAATTCTCCATTCCATTTTAAAACTGGTCTTTGAGTCACATTCCTCACCCTCCGTCACATTCCTCACCCTCCCAGTTCTTCTGCTATGTCCTCCACGTGGCCAGATTCCTGCTTTCCTGCTGCCACAGCAACATCAATATGACATTGCCTTTTTTTACCTCTTCTCCCTGCACCATGTGTACTCAGCACACCACAGGAAAGGAGAGGTTCAGATGAGGCAATCTGATTTGGGGCTGTTTGTCAGTGTGTGTGTAGCATGGAGGTAACACTTTCAAACAGAACTGAGCATTATTTCTCTCTACAGGTGACTGACAGGCAGGGAACTGCCCATGTTTATCTCATTAGGGAACTGATACACATCCTACTGAAAGCAGTGCAAATGATATGGCTTAGGAGGGCTTTGATCAATCCTTTAGCTTCCACAGGAGGACTCTGAAACCCCCACCCTACTGTAAACAGCACTCTCTATGGAGACAAAGATGGAGAAAATGGGTAAAATTTAATGCAGCAGAAAAGCAGAGCACAAGTAGCACCCTTCCCAGAGAAAAACATGTGCAAGCACACAAACTTCCTAAGGTGTGACCCCAGTGCAGTCAAAGCAGGACATCTCAGCAATGCCTGGGACCCCCAGCAGGGTACAGACTGGTACTCACAGTCCAATGAACTTCGATRGAGGAGGAGGAAAGGATGGTAGGGTTGTGCAGATGCAGCACCACGTCACCCAGCTCTCTCTGCACCTGCTTGTGGTCCACACCTTGACTTGTGGGCGGAACATCTGCAATAATGTAAGAKTCCATTCTCACAAGTACACATGACTGTTGAAATCAGTACATCTAAATACAAATGAGTAGGTCAGGAAGTATATGATGCTATCACTAATGAAGCTGACCCCAAGCACTTCCTAATCATGTAAGAAAAAATATAATGAAGCATTTTCTTGAGCAAATCACCAACGTTTAGGTAGTACCAACTCAAGATACTGCACTTCCTTTGACAGAAACGTGAAGGTAATGCTGCACAAAAAGACACACAACACTCAAGGACAGCTCTGGTAAATGGCTACAGCAGCATCTGTTTATTCTTTCCTGCTGGGAAGAGAAAACATTCTAGTGCCCACTGCCAATTCCAAGACATCAGAAAACCTACAAAGAACAGCAAAATCAGAAGCTGTATCTTCAGACAAATTCATGACAATTTTAGTTGGTGTAACCACAAAATAATGTTGACAACCAGAGAAAAAACAAATTAGCCATTTGGCTGCAGCTTCTCTAATGGCAAGAGACTCCTGTAAAGGGGAGGCAGAGCCTGTTGAGGGCTGTCTGGTCATCTGGTATTTGGTCTATCCTATAGCTGGAAGAATTATTCATACACATGGAGGGACAAAATTCCTCTCAAAACACACAACAGTATGATGAAAACACATTTTTTGCATATTGAGCCCTTGGAAAGCACATCTAACTAAAATCGAATGACTGTCAGACGTAAAATTTACAGAGTAATCACTAAGAGGGTATCTAAAACATGTAGTATGGAAAACAGAGTAACAGTTTTGTTCTAGGTTCAYATCTCACTCCTTGATCACCTCATTTTAAACAAATACCATGCTGTTTAAAATGCTATGACTGGAAATTCATGAAAAGTACTTGCAGTGATTGCTACTGAAGGTAATGTGTAGTCAGTGAGTGACAAATCTGGATTCTTAGCAAGCAGCATTGGTAATAACAAAAGAACAAAAACAAAAAAATCCTCCACTGAGTCACTGCTATATCCTCATGTGTTATGTACTGCAAACAGCCCATTATCACAGTATTTCCCTCCTCCCAAAGTTTGACAGCATTGAAGATAAAAGCTTCTGTTTGGGAGCATTGCCTAAATATCACCCTSCTCAGAGTGCAACAGAAAAGCCAGTGCAATAATTAGTTCTAGCTTTGCTAGTCAAAAGAGATGAGCTATCACAATATGGATCAAGCTATTCACAGGCTCAGCCATTTGCACATCTGTGCTATAAAATGATGTGTGGGCTCTCTTGTTTCGGCTCCAAGCTTCCAAGACAAGGGGCTGTCAGTGAAAACACCCAAGAGTGTGRTTGTTAATGTTTGTGAAGTGCAAAGATGAAGGCAGTAGGAAGGTAGTACTGAAGGGATGAAGGCACTGAAGGGAGTCATCTACCTTCAGTCTTGGTTTGTGGACTGAACATGCACAGGACTATAAAACCCTCTAGACAAAAGTGAACTGGGAAATTTTTGCTTAGCTAAGCCACAACTTAACAAAAATGAAATGGTACTGGAAGTAGAGCAGAACCGCTCTAAAGGACTTGACACTTGATTACATTTCTTAAAATTGGAGAAAATTTTATGTATGATTTGTTATTTTCACTGAGGTATTGTGTAGCTCTTGGCCTTTCAGCTCTATGAGGTGCCCAGAGAACAGTGAAGCTTTTCCATGTCATTATAAACCATTCAGGTGAGTGAACAGAACATTTGCTGTTTTTCAGAATCAGGTCAGTAATCAGTTGGTTTGGGACAGACACAATACCTCTTCTCACCTCCAGAAATGAAACTACACTACATGAAAAACAGGCTCCTGAAGCTCTATTCCCAGAAATCACTAAAAGGTTATTAAATCTCTCCTTGGTAACAAACCTGGGAACCTGTGCAATCCTGATTTTCCAYGGGGTTGTGACTCTGCTGTCCATACATATCCACTGAAAAATGTCACCCATCAGGAGAAATGCATACTACCAAAAGACAGCAATGTGAAACTGGTCACTCCCCAGGGGAGATGAGAAAGATTGGCTTTCAGACCAACTACAGAAAACATGAGAAGTCACCAAAGAAAAAGGCTTTGTTTCCTTTAGAGAACTTCCTTTCAAAAACTAACATGTACTTACTTATGCAAACAAAGAAACAAACATACAACACAGACACTCTTAATAAACCAGTGGGTCAATCTCTCCAGTAAGCAGCAAGATCAGAAAAACAAATAAACAAACAAATATGATCTCTATCACTTTTTCTTTGAAAAGGAGTGCTCTCCCCTTCTTAAGAATCTAAGCTTTTCTACTGGAAAAATGCAGGCTTCAGAGCTGCAATGCATTATTCCCTGTACATCATCCTGAGTGTCATTAAATGGCTGCAGTGAACACRAAGATAGTTTTTTAAGATAGCTGGACTCAGTCCACAGGTGGACTTCAGTCACAGCTGGAATCAGTGGATGACTCCTTCATTCACTTCAACCCAGACTTTTCCTCCWCTTGGCTATCTGTAAGCACTTTCTACTGTGTTTTACTTCCAACAGTTCCACTATGGAAACACTTGTAACATACTGCCAAAACCTCTTTACTGGTTCGTGATGCCAAGTTCCTTCAAATTTTTAACTTTTCTCTTTCCTATTGTAGCAGAAATCAACTTAGAYTAGATGCTGCTTCTCTCCCTGTCTCAGTCTTAAGCCTTATTTGATTCACTGGACATAGCAATAACATTTCCATGGAATTTGAGGATTTGTGTGGGAACTCAAAAACCCCAGTGATTACTTTGGTTGCTAGCAAGAGCTATTCTGCAAGTTGTAACTACCTTTGGATAAGAGGTATATAGGGTTCCCTTAGGCAATGCAACATGCTGTCAGAGYCTGTGTTACAGAGAAATGCAAGTTTAAACACTGTAGTTCACTGCAGTTTATATTATAGCCAGGATAGGTAGACAGTCCAAAGCTACCAGAATTCCTGCATCTGGTATTGCTTAGTCAACTTCTGACAGCTGCTGTGGACACCCAAAATGTTCAATATCAAAAACCTACCTTGAGTTTTCACTGGATCAGATATTTGGCTGGGGTCGCTCAGCCCATATGCATTAGCTGCTCTCACGAGGAAGAGATAAATTGCATTTGGTTTTAGCCCTTTCACTGCAAAACTCTCTGTTTTCACATTTTCAGCTACAGTTTGCCAGCTGCTCCCYGATGCATGGCTAAGGATAAAACACACACCAGCAGGTTAGCATGTGGTTCTTTAGCAACACACTGCATGCAAACAAACAGCAAGATCACAGGACRCTCACGTACCTGAAGGCCTCAATTATGTAAGAGGTTGGTGTTGCACCTGAATTCAAATTAGGTTGCCATGACAACGTTACTGTATTCCTGCTGACATCTGTAACCTCAGGCTTTGATGGAGCACTAGGAATCAAGTTCGGGTCAGTGGGTCTTGGTGGCTGCACTGGGACTCCAAACTCTGACAAAAGGAGAGAGAAATGCTGAGTATGGACAGGCATAAATGCTGCTCACATCTGCACTGGCAGTTTCTGACAGAGCGAGATAACTCCTGCATTTCAATTTCTGCCTTTCTGCCATGCATGCTCTCCACACACAGAGGACTGGGGATGGCTGTACCTTGGACCTCGATGAAGGCGCTCCAGGTCGCTTCGCCGCTCGGGGTGGAGGCAATGCAGGTGTAGCGGCCGGTGTCGCCCAGCTGAACAGCAAAAGGGAATAAATATTGGAAACAATCAGGCACTCAGTGGGCTAGAAAAGTAATCACAGCTCTCTACATTCCCCCATGAATATGGATAAATGTATTAGCCAGCAAAAACTTCGCACCAGAAGCTCCTTCCATTGGAAGATACGATTTTAACAAAACAAAAATGGGTGTTTATTTCTGAGCAGTCACAAAAGGATCAGAAATGCTGCAGATTCTAATTCAATGCTAACTACCCTGTGATGAGCAAACTGAAGGCCATTTCCTGCGGCATTTATTCCTTACTCTGCAGAGCTACTAACAAATAAATTGAGAAGGAACTCAGATGACAAGACCCCATGCAACTGTCAACTTTCTACATAAATAATGCCTGGGGATTTATGGGGACTGGAGCACTGGAGAACATGTCATCCTTAAAGCAAAGCTTTAATATTGCACAGGGTACATATGGGGCTCCCTGTGTTAGTATAAATTTCACTCTACAGCAGACCCAAAAAAGAATCTCCATATGCTATCCTCATCCAGTTCTGAAGTTTGGATTATTTGTCCATATGTGACTTAATCACGTTTCAAAAGTGTTTCTTTTCTTTCCTCCCCAAAGAAATGCTCTCCTCCTCAGGTCCCAGCCTCAGCAGATGAACTGAATGAAAGTGATAAAAAATCAGAGATTCAAGCTCTAAGCCACTCTAACTTGCAATTGGCAGCAGGGCAGCTCTAGGGAGTATGGCAACATGATGTATTCAGCCTAATCTCAAAAAAAAAACCCCTCAATTTCAAACCACAGAAAAGATAGCAGAGAATGTCCAGTATGCTGCAACTTCACATTYCTAAGTGTGCGATGCATGACCAGCAGCAATACTGGCCAGGTACTGTAACTCCCTGAGGAAGCCAGGTATTTGACAGGTGGTTAACCATTTTAAGCTATGTTACACTGATGAGTGGGCATGTTTAAACACTGAAAACTCTCTTGAAAAAGCTGTGTTCATGGTGCTATTACTGAATATGCTAAACAAAAGGTTTCTTTATAAATATTTGAATTAACCAGATCATTGTAATCTATTAGTGCTGAAGCCAATTAATGTAATGATTTGTCTTACTGAAATACATTCCCCTTCACGGTTTAAGTACCAAATAATTCCTTTAATTAATATCTCTTTACAGAATTTTTAGCTACTAAATTTGAAATAATGTGCCCTAGGCAGGTGGAAAGCATAAAGAATGCACTATMTGAACACATGAAGTATCAAATATTTTAGTACATTTATGTAACCTTTCATTAATTCTAAACATAGGGCTTACTACATCAAAAATGCCTGGAGGTGAAAGCACCAAAGGAAACAAAACAAGMAAAGCCATTTGGCAGTTCAGGCTACCTTGGCATATCTGATCTGCAGCGCTCCTGTCTCCAGCTGCTTGATGCGAGAGTCTTGGGTGGAAATGAGGATCCCATCCTTTTTCCAGAGGATAGTGGGCATTAAAGTGCCTGTGGCCACACAGTTCAGCACCAAAGTACCATCCACAGCCACAGTCTGATTGACAGGGCCCTGCCGAATGACAGGGGGAGGCCGGTCCGCAATCACTGCCACGAGAAACAACAGCAAAGACATTTCTGCAACTGGAAGCAATTTCCTAATCATCCAAGCAACAGCAGTTGCTCGAGGCTTTGAAACAAACTAAAAATAATTAAACAAGTAATTAAAGTTGGAGGCATGCATTATTCAGGGCAGGGTGCATTATAATGATGCACAGCTATGGGTGTTTAAAATGATRCACAACGCAGTATTCTCAGAGCAGAGAAAGTATTACACACTGCTATCCTCCAGGCATCCTCCAAGTCCCATGTCTTTATGAAGTGATAATGGGAAAAGAAGGGACTGCCCAGATTCTTTGGAAAGGCACAGATTATACCCTTTCCATCCTTCACCTGTGTAACACAGCTCATACTTCCAGCATTTAAAGACAGAGAAGAAGGAGGTAGGCAATCAAGAGATAATCTCACAAATACCTAGTGCTTAAATAACCATTTYTTATGTGCCACCAACTCATCTTGGTGCTGTGTCCTGATTGTTAGATGCCCAGAAATAGGGTAAAACAAACACAAATGGACAGAACCATTTTGGAAAGATTTCTTCCATTAAGTATTTTTTCCAGTAKTTTCTGACTTTTGTGATGACTTCAGAATCACAAAGAAAATCCCACAATCCCATTGTCTATGTCCATTTTAATGCATCTTTCACACAATGGAAATTAAGTGYTATTGAAGGGTTATTTAATTATACCGCACACAAAAATATAAACCAGTCTCAGTATTCACAGGAAAAAAGAATGGATAGTCTTCCATTATCCAAAAAAGAGGTGCAAGTTATCTTGTTGCATTTCAGGGATCTACTTTACCTGTACCATCCAAGATGACATGGACTGATGATCTGAAAATAGCCATAATTTTAAATAGCCATAATTTTAAATGTCATAAATCTGTTCAGCAGTGGCATGGGGCTCACGTAACTTAAAAACTGGTTTGGTAACTGAAATATAAACCTGAAGTTCTGATAATTTGTGTACATCAGCTATTTCTAAATTACTTTCCATAACAACAGACAGGATGTTAGCATTGCTTTTTTTGGCTAAATTCCAACTCCCATAATTTCATTTGCATGTTCAAGTGACACTGTTTTCAAGTGCATTATTTATCCTTTGGTTCTTGTCCCAGCCTGTTGCTACACACTTTAAGGCCATTACAATCTTTCTCTGCAGAGACAGACAAAATATGCCCACTTATAATTTGCATTTGCCAAGTTTCTAAAGAACTTTGCAGTTGGCAAAGGTAAGGAGTTGACTGATCTGTGCTTTATAGGAGAAATCTAATGGCACTAAAACTGACAGCTGATTTAAGTCCACTGAAGTTGATGGCAAGATCAACTTGATCCCAAGACACTATAAAAAAGCATCTATCAGAGCAATCCAGAGAATATAGTAAAGAAAATTCATTTAAACTGATTATTTCCTAGTTCAGATGGCATAGGTCATTGGCAGAAAACTGTTGTAAATTTATTTCTCACCCTGCCATGGCCTTCTCCCCAGTGAAAAAAATGGAAAAAAGAGAATTAGGAAATGGGGCTTTTAATTTGTGAGGAACCACAAGAAGGGATGCAGTCCTATTCCTCCTATCAGTCCAGGGGAAGGGGGAGATAAATAAACAATTGTATCCTACATGTTCACTGCATATTTCTAGTACTTTATTATTTCTGTATTTTCTATAGGGCAAAGGGCTATTTTATGGAAAATCTCAGACAACAGCTTTCCTCTGCTCAAATTCTCTCTCTTATCCTCTTCTGCAAATGCTAAGAGATTAGTATTTTCCCTGTGCATCTCTGCTGTTAAAAATGAGAAGTATTTGTGATAATTGGCAAACTGGCCTCACATCAACATGCATTACTGCTTGTAATCATGCTCCCTGTAGCTTGTTCATATTTTTTTCCTAACTGTTCCTAAGAAGGGATGTATAATTTCTATGTTATTCTGCTGATCTCCATAAAGGTTGATTTTTTTCTTTCCTTGCTAAAACACCACRTTAAGAAACAGGGTAAAAACGAGGTAAATGGAAGTGCTAAGCAAATGGCCACACAATAAAAGGAATAAAGGCAGCAAGAAATCTAAAAGTAAATTAAATCCACTGGGGGAAAGCTCAAAAAAGAGTCAGATAAAAATTAACAGATCTGACAAAAATTCATACACTGAATATACTTACCAAGTACAATATGGAAATATAGAGTTACACATCATCCAGAATTGTAAGCCCCTGACAGAGATGGCCAGAACAGGAATTTTATGTTCAAAGAAACATGCAAKCCACATTTATGCAAAACAGATTTCAAAGTAGTGTCACATCACCGCACTGCTGTCTTCAAATAAAAACAGAAAACTTGGAAATGATAAAATGAATCTATGATTACCATCTGTAACTTCCAAGTAGGCTTTTGTTATGATACTTCCTGCAACATTTAAAGTCTGGCAGATGTAATATCCAACATCAGATCTCTGGACATTGGTGATGGTGAGGTCTCCTGTCTGGGAAACTGAAAATCGGCTGGATGACTGAGGGGGCTGGTATGAGAAAAGCAGATTCTAAAAGATGTACAGGAAAGAAAGTGGGGAAAAAAATAGGTTAAATAAATTCAAACATCAATAAGCTCAACTTTAACATAGCTAAACAAATTAATTTTTTCATATTATACAGAAAACATTCTGCTCTTCATGTCTTAAGCATGCCTATACCACAATGTAAGTAAGTTTTGTGGGATTTTTTAAATGATAAAATAGGTGCAGAGATGCACATAGAATTGGCTTTTGGGATTGCTCTACCACTCTCCAGGATCAATACTGGACTTTGCACCAAGTGTAACAGAGTCTAGTGAAGATGTGAAATGTACAGACACCACAATGGTGCAGGCATCTGTGGTGAACCTCAGTAATTTGCTTTAATGTTCTTTTTTAGAACTTGCTCCAGGGCATTCGTTTGCTTTCATTTAAATGCAGATGGTGGTTTACTTATCTGTATTTTAACATTGGCCTCCCTACAAATGGAGCAGTTTTTTAAAAAGAGATGCTCTCTAGGTCTCTCTGAATAGAGTGTGGTTTATGAAGTCTTATAATAMTGAATTAAATCCTAGGCCTATTTAGAGATAGTTTGTAATACACAGTATTTACCAAAAATMCATTCAGGGGCTCAATTTCTACCTCTGGCTGAACAACTTGTGAATTAGAATGCTTTAGGATCACAGAGGGTRTATTTCTCTCTTTTTCCTGGCTAACTACATTTTGCATTTCCAAAAACTGTCCAAAGGAATGGGACACAATATTCTCCAGTACAATATTCTCTAAACTCTATTCGTTGACCTCCTCTTTCATTTCTCACAATCATCACAAGTGGTCACCACCCAGCAGAGTCAAAAATGAGAGAGAAAAAAATGTGGCAAAATAAATATATACAAAAATAAAAGCATAATATACCACTATATATACCACTGAAGATTATCATCTAAAGTTGGTCAGCAGTCTGGTTGTACTTAGGTATTCAGACAGAAATGTTGCAAATGGARTAAAGAAGCMCATCTCCAAGTGTTCTCAATTTCTCTGCCCTATTGTTTYGTAACACAAAGAACCCTGTCATATACTCTTGYACCACTCATTTCTTCATTCACAGGAAAACCAGAATCCCATATTCCTTCTTTCCTTCCAATAAAGAATACTTTGTGTCACATCCCTCCTTCAAAAGATGACTCTGAAAAAAACCTGCAATTCTCTTGCTGTGCTATATTGTGTTTCACCCACTGGCTTTCAAGRTCCTTTACAAAGAAGATGAAATAATTTTCCCTCCCATTCAAACAAGGAACTTGGGGGAAAAAAGTGACCTATTCAGGTATGGTCTGTCAGTCAAYTGATGGAGTGGGAAAGTAGTTCTCCTCAGCCCAGAACTAGAGTCCCACCCATGCAGTGATGCAGATCAATGCAGCAAAGAGTTTCATTTGCCAGAAACTCAGTAACACATGGCAAACTACCAGCTACACCATAAACACAGAGCCAAACTTTCTGAAAATCTGGGAGTGTTTGGGGGTTTGACCAAACAGCTTAAGTCAGCTCTCCATTTCGTAACTGTTCCCCCTGTTAGGTGAAATAGATTATCAGAGTAGTGAAACTTGGAATGTTTCTAGTTGATTTATTTTTACATTTATGGAGAAAACAGGAGACAGCAAAACACAGATCTGTTCTAGTAAGGCTGACATCACTTAGCACACACATGCCTTAGAAGTAAGGAATAAGTATCCAAGCTCTAAACCTGATTCCCACATCTTTAAAACAATAATTGAAACAGTTTTCTCTCGTGTGAAATCAGAAAGGCTGTTTCACCTGGCTCCCTTCTCTCCTCCAGAAGATGGCTGGCTGAGGGTTTCCAGTTGCTTCACACTGGAAAGTCACTGTTCTCCCCAGTGCAGCCACCTGGTCTCGAGGCTTTACAACAAACTGTGGAGGCTCTGAAAGGAAAACACCAAAAAGAAGTAAATCACACTGCCATCAGCTGCTTTGAAAGAACAATTTGCCTCCCGATTTTTAATGGTATAAACCAGAACAGTTAAGTTTCTTTAATAAGGAGAGGCAGCACAAAGACACATTGGTCTCAAACAGCCACAGCTTCAGCATCACTCAGCTCATCTTTTCAGTGTCTGGACAGATTAAAACATGTGCAACATGAGCTTTTAGTGCTGACCCAGTGTACAAGGAAATAAGTCCCATCAGCCTGATGAGACAACTTGCAGTGCAACAGTCACCAAAACAAACAAATGTGCTACAATTTGGTTTTTAAAGGAGGAACGGGGCTGCAAGCCAGAATGGAGAAATCTGTGAGGGACAACTGGCCCAGAGGTCACACTTAGTTCAGGGCTGCTGAAGACACACTGCTGAGTAACTATCCAGGCTTACACACACAAAACTCATCATCTCTGTCTTAGGAAAGCAGAGGAGAGAAAAAGCCCTTAAGTGCTTATACAAGAGACTTTTGATGTAGTCATGACCTCAACAAAAATCTTGAAGTCAAAAGCCCAAGAAATACTGTTCAAATTATAACCACTTAAAAATCTCCAGTTCAAACACACTGAGAGGGAATGATTTTAAAGGAACAGSAGAGCTAAATGTCTCCCTCATTTACATACGCAAGAGCATGTTCAAACAAAATATATATGCAAATGAAGGCAAATTTGAAACATCTGCTCAGCCTAACATTATAAATACTGCCAGCATTGTTTGATTTATCCTGACTTCAACAACCCCTTCATCCAGTAGTAAGCAGAATGTCAAAAAATCATGTCAGTCACATTAAAAAAAAAAAAAAAATCAGCATAGATGGCATTAGATATCTTGGTGATGCCAGCACAGAAAAAACATCTAGCATGTTCTATAGGCTGTTAACTCTTGTTTCTTGAAAAATTTGCATTAAATCAAAGCTCATTTATTTATTATTTTCCAATTCCTTCTGATCATCTGCCTAAAACTAAATATGCTCTTCCTCTTCTTTGGATTGAGAATGAAGAGGATGTTTTGTATCTGACTTCAAGAAATCAAATTATTTTGATATTTGTTTCCATTTTTGTCCCTTGTGAACACTGTTGTTTTCACAAGATTTTCCTTTAAAACCAGTGTAAAATATGTAAAAGATGTGTTTTCTAAACATCAAGTAGTTGTGGCCTTATCTAGAATAAATTCAGCAACACCTAAGTCCTTTTWTTTTAAAAAAGCCCAAACAATTGCTTTTAGTGCTCCTGTGGGCCAATTCTCACAGTTATCTGTTCCCCATGCCTTGTGTCTACTCCCTGGTGAGTTCATATCTGAATAAATTCTTCCTATGCCCCTCCAGCTTTGAGAGGAATTTTYTGGAGCATAACACTATTGTCTATATTTGGATGCTACCTTTCCTAGCATTTCCTCAGATAAGAAACTCTGCAAGCTAAGATTGACCTATTGTAACTGTGAGACTTCAAAACATTTAGCTCTGAAACGTTCAAGCAGTGCCTTGGAAGAAGATGTGGGAAGACTTGGACATGACAGCAGGTATCATTGGGAAGGGAGGGAGAACTGGCTGGGGGTTTGCCACGGGGTTGTGAGGGGACATGGAGGGGGAAATGGAGAAAAGGGAGATGASGGTGAAGCACCTCTGTTATGCTGCTAGATTCTAGTAACAAGAATAAATTTAGCATACAGTTAAATTCAGGGCTTGGCTGGTTCTGAGTTCCAGAATGCCACACAACACGGAGCTGAGGTCCCTAAACCCTGCGCTAGTGCAGAGGATTTAGGAGGTTTCAGATTTCGAGGACAGGTACAAYTGTAAGGAAAATAAAATGGTTCTGACCACTGGAGGAACAGCTGGATGGTTGTGATTACAGTACCTCAAGATGACCATTCAGGGACCACTTAACACAAAAAGGAAGGGGGAATTTAGTCTTACAGGCAGACATGGTAGAATTTATAAAATATAAATAGGTACATCTTTCTCTGGGTATTAGTCTAAATACATATTTTATATGGATACTACTCTAAAAATATAAGCATATTTCCCATGTGTCTGTTATTCTAAATCTATTGCCATTAAGGTAAATAATAAAAAAAAATCTTATTAGCTTCAATGTTAGAAGAAATAAACAGGGTTAAGTGAAACTATTATTAAATTCCATTCTATGTTAATTGTACTGGAAGSTCTTGCATAGCCCTTTTTTTACTATCAGTTTGATTTCACACCTTGGGTCACATACATGTGGTACTCAGTGATGAGGCTGTAAAAGATGCCAAAATAATAAASCCCMGTGAGAAAAACACAACTTTTATCCYAGAAACATTTTAACCAAACATGATTTTTTTAGCACCCCTTGAAGCTCAACCCATGCAGTCACTGAAGAAAAGAGACATTAGCATTTGACTGGCTACATCACATAAAAAACAGACAGAAAATTTGCAACCCATTACCTTTCTCTTTGCCATTAAGTTACCCATACTTGATGCAGAATTTATTCTGTTCCATGTGTCTTGCCAATAACAAGTGAAAGATGGGAGCTGAGTGGTTGGAGGGCATGGAAGGGGATGGATGGGAAGGGAAGGAGAAGTTCTCGTCACACTGATACGATGACTAGAAGATGGCCAATAAAATTTCAACTTACCAGACACAACTAAAAACAAACAAACAAAAAAAAAAGAAAACATGGAATAAATAAAATTTAACAGACATGAAACAAAGCAGAGAATAAAGCAAAATTAAAAAAAAAGAAAAAAGGATCCTTGGTAAGGACCTTAGAAAGCAAACACATATTCTGGTATATGAAAAACAGGTTTATAATGTTGAACAATATTTTTTATATTTTGATTTTTAAGCAGCAGTCTATACCAAATACTGAAAATAGGTGATAGAGGAAAATGAAATATTGGCCAGGCAGTCTGGGTTCTACTCCAAGCCTTTCTAATGAACTGATGTGGACCCTGAGTAACTTTTTTTTTTCACATTATCATTATTCATTTGCATCAAGATCTTTCTRTGGTAAAATTCACTTAAAATCTCCAGTGAATATCAATCTGCAACGTTGCTGAAATGGAACAGTAACATCTACAGCCTTTCAAAAGCATCCAACCATTTACAAATGGAATATATTTTTTTCTGAAGCTAATAGCTATTAGGAAAGAAAGTTTATTAAAAATTATTGAGATGCTAAGGCATTTAGGCCACACACAAATCTCTTTAGTAGAGGATTGCTGTGTCAAGGTCATAAGGCTTACTATTAAACTATAAATTCAATGTAACCACAATTAAAACTAGTTTGAAAAGATTCTTAACCCTTTTCTTTGTCCCCCAAACCTGAATGTCATTAAAATATTCAAAACCAAACATTTATTGCAAAATATGAAGATTTTTCAACAGAAATGATCAGTGGTAAATTATCAATTATTAAATTATCCTTCAACCATAGTTCAACATTTTGATAAACTTTGAAATGGCTCAGATCCTGGTAACTTTTCCTATAAAACAAAGGCATGTTAGAAAGTCTTCCAACCTCGTATCAGCSATGGAAACAGATTGAAAATAAAAAGCCAGGAGTAATGCACTTTGAAAATGTACAGATACTGACCAAAAAGAAGGAAAAAGTTCATAAAAAAAAGTTAATTGTTGGTTATTACAGTAAAGGTCCAGAAATATGTAACTTTTTAAATGCATGCTACAATTTTTATTTTATTTTTTGCTCTCACATATTACTTTATGTGAGAGTAAACCTGGTCTTGTTCAGCACRGGCACACTTTCATATCGAGTAGCTAAGCACCCTCAATTCACCATCCTCTGATAAACACATGCAGGAAGCCARTAATACCCACTTTGCCAACATTCATTAGGCATGAGGAATCCTGTCCTCCTGTTCTAATAAGTTCAGAGGACTCCAGGTGCATTACAAAAATGAAGCAGGAAGAGAATCAGACAGAATATCGGAATTCGGAACATGTTGAAGACAAGAAGCTGCAACTCCATATGCCAAAGCTAGATCAATCAGATTTGAGTTTTACAAGAGACTTTTTTTTAAAGGAAATAATCTCAAAGAGAGGAAGTTTAAATTACCATTTTCCAAAGATYTGAGTTTTAAAGAATCATTCTGGATGGGCACTAGCCTTCTTTAAATGGTATTTCTCAAAAAAGAAAGGCAGTGTGCATCACTCTGCTCAGATTATCTGTAAGGCTACAGTTCCTAAGAGTGGCCAAGAAATGCTGTACRTGAATCCCTGAGAGAAATCTGCTCTTCCCCAAGATTCAGCTCCCAGGTACTCTTGTTCATGTGTAATTCTATATTTCCCAGTATCTGCTGCTTTTTGACTGAAAAACTCTTCACTAAACTTGCAATTACAATCTGACATGCTCWGGAATTAGAAATTATTCTCCACTAAACACAACTCATTGTACATGAAACAGCCTGATAAGAGACTTAATGGAATGCAACTCTAATTTTTTTTTTCATTTGTTGAGTAGTGCCAAGAAGAGGAAAGTTCAGCTTTCTCAGTAGCAGAGCAGAGCTGCTCAAGTCCTCTACTGTAAACTCAYTGGAAAACACCTAACAGATTGAGCACCTTACTTGGGTGCTCAATTATATTTCTACAAATTAAATTAACTTCTAAGTGCTCAATTTACCCTTTTCTTTTTATTAGGCATTTCTTACTGTAGGTCAAAAATAACCTGTCAAGCAAATCTATTTTTTTGCCCACCTGTGAAAACAGAGGGGGATACTGATATGTGAAAATAAATCCCTGTAGAAACAGGGCTTCACATTGGTTGCAAATCTGTGGAAAGGGCAAAGGGTGAAGTTTCATAGAAAAATCTGAACAATYCTGTCAGAGGGATATCATGGTTTAAAAGAACAACAATGAGAGCAATATCTACAACAAATACCACATTCTTAGTTTGATTTGCAGGCTATTGATATCTAAGATTACTAAAACTGAGAAGCAAACAATTTTTCCTCTATTATAGCACATTTTATTTGRCACCACTTTCAATTAGAAAGTAAATTAATTTTCCCGGTGTTAATCATGGCTTTTCACATGGCAGTTAGGTGGAATAACCTRTTTGAAAAGACAGGAAGTTAGCATGTAAAACCACAACTACCAAAGGAATAATATTTTTGCCTTTCATATAATTTCCTTGGCATGCAAGGCTTTTCAGGGAAGATGTGTCCAGTCACTGAACAAAAACCAAAAGAAAAGTGGTTTCCAGTCTAGTGACGTGATCTTTTAATGCCTTATTCTTTCCAGCAATCCTATCAACCTCACTGGGACTATKGRTATCATTAAATCCACTCACAGGAGWAGGAATTTGCAGTTTTAGGACCTAAACTACAGCCTAGTACAGTTGCCAGATGTTAATGGAGCAGATATTACATTTGACAGATGTAGTTTTGTAGGTTCACATGATAATCAGGTTGGAAGCAACCTCTGAGGTCTCCATTCCAACCTCCTGCTCAAGAGGGTCAGCTACAGGGTCAGTCAGGGATTGATCCAGTCAGGGCCTGAAAAATTTCAAGGAATAACAATGCAGACACTCTGGCAGCCCACTCTGCWGCTTGGCTGTCCAGCCAGTGAAGAAATGCCTTCTGACATCCAGCCTCAATCTGCCTTGTTTCAACTTAAATCCATTGTCTCTTGTGCYCCCTCCATGCACTGCTGGGATGAGCCTGGGTCTGTCTCACCCTGGGGTCTCATATGAGACCTCAGCATTCTGTGTGCACAGCCYACATCTCAAAAAGACACATTGTAGCTCCCCTTACAGAGGTGAATGCAAATGTTGATCTAGTGTTTCTCTAGAAGCCACTGGGTTGCTCATATTTAGAATAAAACATTGCAGCCTTGCCTCCATTTCTAAAGTCTGCCATCAGGGAAGTTAGAAGCTTCAAGTACCCCGTTCTTGATATCTTGGTAGCAATTATCTAAAAAGGAGTAAAATTACAGAAATTTTCATTTCTGTATACTAATGAGATGCTTTCGAGATCTTGAGATCCAAGGTGGTACTTAATTAACAAAGAGTATTTTGTTCAGCATGTTTAATACTCATAATCATTGTTCTCACTATTTACTACTTACAAATATCTTCAGGTGTTTGGAAAATACCCCGTTATTTAACTGACACATATTGAATACTTTTGACTGAAGCTCAGTGTGTTCCACTTTGATTATTTAAAAAAAAATCYTCATGTCTTGCTGGACACTAATAGAGGTTATTCTAAAAGAAGCAAGAAAGTATAACTCTGCACCAGAGAAACTGAACAATCCCAATTTTCAGGCCAGTAATTACACACAACAATCAGGTTCATATCCTAACCCTAGCTTCTCTATAAGTACTTGGCCATTACAACTAATCTAGAAAATGGCAGCCACAATGAAATTCARATTCCTTTCAAGTGTTTTTGTAATACATTAATCCCAGCTCAGGTGAAATATATGAGAGACTGCATGTGCCTGTAGAAATGAGGTGGTAGGAGATGGGGCAGGAGTATGAGCAGATGTGCTGGAGTAGACAGWGGAGTGAGAAGCCAGAATTTCCAATTGGGATTGGCTGGGTGCAGACTAGTGAGAGGGGAGAAACTGCAGAGCTAGCAACAGAGACAGCACAGAGATTGCTGTGTTATCTGTCAGGGAGCTGTCACTCAGCTGTTTGTCATCTTCATATKAAATAAATGGGTGAGAAATTCACAGTTTATGACCTCTATCTGGAATGTGTGGGTACAGAAAATTTGGGTACTACAGTCCCATGTAAAGGAAATCTAAGAGTCTGATTATGTTTAGCAAACTGGTCAAACTCTGACTTTTCATGCCTTAAAAAACACACAAACAAGAAATCCTGAACAATTYCAAACAAAAACTCTGCAAAAAGCTGGCAGATCTTCTGTGCAAAAATGTGTTTAATTTCTAATCCTTCTAAACTCTGAAATCTAATGAAATACTTTTYATGATCAAATGTCTGAATGAGGGCCTCTCTGCAACATGACTACCAGATATTTATGTTGGTGTTTTGCAAAAACTATTATTAACAGAGATRGTTTCAGACAATGTGCCATGTTCCATTTCCTATCTGGTGATTTGTAGGCTATTTGTTCTTATCAAAGCAATCTGAAACTCTCAATATCCTTGATACGCACATCTCTCTGCAGTCATTTGTGGGAAGTATCACTTTCTACAGAGAAATAAACAAAAGCCTGAATCTCTTGTCCTGAAAAAAAAAATATATAAATGCTGCCATTCAGCTGCCTCCTGGCTTCAGCCTGTGAAAAATACAGGAGAGCARCACCAGGTACAGTACAAAAGAACTGGGGTGTATCACTTTTCATCCTCCCTGGGCTCTCTATTTTCAGCTGYCACTTCTTGAGGTCTGAATACATACACACACAACTCGCATTTTCCCGTGTTTTCTGCTSAAGTTCACATTCTTGTGAGAGCAGCCTGGGCCACCCTCACTCACCCTGGAAGCTCTCACAGTTTGTGCTCCCAGGGCACCCAGTTTGACACAGCGCAGCACAAACGTCCGGGAAAAGGTCTCGCAGCCTGGCGCCGAGCGCGCCRCAGCCGCGGAGCCCAGGCAAAATGTTTACACAGGCTTTCTGATGTCTCAAATCAAAAGTGATGGCATGTAACTCCAAACCCCCCACCAAGGGAGTGATTGTGGTTTACTGTATTTCTGATATGTTTATTGTGTTTATCATAAGCGGGAAAATTCTGTTTTAGATTGCTGCTGATTTGTCAGAGAAGCACTTTTTAAGTTTAAAGGAACAAGTGACTACTAACTTCAAATTTACCAAACTCAAGAAGATAAAAATCTGACAAGAAAAGAGATTAATTATTTTCTATAATTGTAACGTGAAGAATGAAATGAAGACAGAAAGAGGTGACTTACTAGTTGGAAAAATAGTTCTGATATTAAGACCACCTTTAGAATTAGTGAAACACATAAAAATGTCTCAGGTTCGCATACAGAAAAGTTAACATGGGGAAAATCTCAGTATCAATTAGATGTTGCTTTCCTCAACATACTTTCAAAAGAGTTTTGTAGGTTTTTAAAATTTGTGTGCATTTACTTTTGTTTATGATTGATTCACATTCCCTCTTCTGTCTGAACACTGAAAGTTGGTCAGGTTGCCCTGGTTTCGGCTGGGATAAAGTTAATTTTTCTTCTTAGTAGCTGGTGCAGTGCAGAGTTTTGGATTCAATATGAGAATAATGTTGATAACACACTGATGTTTTGGTTGTTGCTGAGCAGTGCTTATCCCAAGTCAAGGACTCCTCGTGCTGTGCCAAGTCAGGAGGGATACAAGGAGCTGGGAGGGAGCGTGCCTTGGGACAGCTGACCTGAACTGGCCAAAGGGGCGTAGTATGCTATGGAACATGATGCCCAGTATGTAAACTGGTGGTAACTGGCTGGGAGCTGCTGATCACTGTTCAGGGGGAATTTGGAGGTCCTTCAGCAGGTGGTGAGSAATTGTACTGTGCCTCGTTTCTCTTGGACTTTATTATTTCTCTCTCTTCATTACTATTACTGGCTTTGTCACCATTAATATTATTAGCATATTTTACTTTGTTTCAATTATTAAAGTGTTCTTAACCCACTAATTTCCGGGTTTTGTTAGTTTGTTTGCTTGCTATCTTCTTCTGATTCTTCTCCCCATCCCACTTGGAGGAGAGGCATTGAGGGGCTGTGTGGTACTTAGCTGTCAGTTGGGGTTAAACCATGACATGTGCTGGGCAGTAACACAGAAACAGACTTGCTGCAGTTTGTGCCCTGCACAAAAAGTGCCACTCTCAGGGTGCCACCTACACTTGTCACAGTGCACTTCCCCCAGAAACCTCAGACAGCTTCTGGTAGTCACATCATCCTGACACTGCCCCTGACCATGCAGGGCAGGATGTGTGCTTTCATTYTCAGCTCATGGCTCATGCCTGGCAGGCTGGATTAAACCCATGCCTCTGGACTTGAAACCCACAGGAAAAGAGCTGGCGCCTGTGGGCACTCAGGAGAGCTGCTGTGCTCCAGAGGGAAGTGGTGTGAGCAGGAAAAAAGGCATGTGTCACTGCTTGGTGCTGAAAGGCAAGACAAAGCCTTGAGAAATGTAAGTGCTTCTGGAGCTGCTGCACATACCAGGGAGAGAGACAGGCCAGGGCAAGGCTTTGGAACACCCCTAAACACGGATAGCAGAACACATGCAGCCTGGCAGCTCAACAYCACCAACTCCAGAAACAATTTTAGGGATGAGCTTCAAGCACCAGTGATTCTCCATCCTGCAGCAAGCAGGAATGTGCCTTATCCCAGCCTTGCAGTGGGAGCAACATGCAATTTGTTTCGAGAGCTTRTTGTCTCCCCTCTTGGCATTAAAATGTCTCAAGGCTTCTTTCTCTCTTTGGTGGTTTAAACTCCATCCTCTGCTGACAAACAAGATCTGTGCATTAACCAAACCTCCTGCTTGGGTGCTATTCTCATTTCAAGAGCAATCAAATGCCATTGACTCCTTATGGATTTCTGGCCATTCTGCGATTTAGTTTGAGCTGAGAGGTGTTTCCTTCCTCAGCTCTGTTTCAAAAGGCTGGACAGTAAAATCTGGCTCTGTTTCAGCTGTGTCTCAGTCATGTAGCTATATTATTTTATATTCAGAATGTAATTAATTTTCCCTTTAAAAAATCAAGATGGAAAGGGCTACACAAGTGTGCATGTTTGTCTATATATGTGAGGAACCCACTGCAAACAACAGTGTGTGAAATGTACTCATATGAGACTTTTTGCTTTGCCACTGATAAGAGGGAAAAATTGAGATCATAATCTGTCCTGCAGGATTCAATGAAGATTTCTATGATAAGAAAAAACCAAAAATGTGGGAAAAAAGATTTACAATGCAGCTTTAAAGGTAGCACTCCTCAGGTTAATACATGCAGGACACAKTTTAAAACCTGTTATTGCCTTGATGTGACAAGGAGAAATCTGAAATATGTAGGGTGGAAGACAGAGGGAGAGAGGGGGGATTTAGGATTTTCAGAAGTTCCTCTCCTAATCTACCTTCCCCCCTCCTTCCTCTGGATCCTTCTAAGCCACACTATAAACCAAACATAATTTAGAGAGCACTCTTAGGACGAGTCAAATTCCATCTATTTAAAAACTAGAGTAATGTGGTACACTGTGAAATTCTATTTCCCAGGCTTCTCTTTTCAGAGAAGAGTTGTCTTCCCCCGTGTTTTAAATGAACTGAGGTAATTTTAGGCACTGCTGCAATCTAAGTAGTGGTGGCTACAAATATTTATACTAAAGCCTTTTAAAAGAGTGAAAAAAGATGAATTTWAAATAAACTGTGCAGAAGTACAGAAAGATTATGATAGATAGATACTATTTGAAGAATTCTTAGGAGCTTCCTACTGCATTTTTTGACTTAGAGTTGAAGATAGTAGAGCTGAAAAGGAAACTGAGTGGGATTTTTTCCCCCAGCTGTTTATGATAGCACAGAGTGCTTCTTGGAAAGGAGAACTTGAAATCCATAGCAACCTTCTTATAACAAGTTAAAGCTATTTGTGAAAAGTGGCCAAGGCCCATGATCAACAGAGAGCAACACACACTAAAAATGGAAGGACAATAAATCTCTGCAGTGCACTAACTTGTGATCATTAAAAATGTTGGTTTGGGCATGCAGTACTCAGTGAG
This sequence comes from Alauda arvensis, assembly GCA_902810485.1. Lineage (NCBI taxonomy): Eukaryota > Metazoa > Chordata > Aves > Passeriformes > Alaudidae > Alauda > Alauda arvensis. Next base: position 894,128 of record CADDXX010000252.1, on the reverse strand, counting down.
GAGTGCTCTCAACCAAAATATATTATTTCAAAAGAAACCTGGATTTGTTCTCATGGGGACACCATACCCCCCAAACAGAGACAACCCAAGTCTACACTAGCACCCCAACTTACTTTTCAATAATGTTAACAGTGACATAYTAAAAACTTTTTGTTAGAACTGGCAAAAAATACAACGTGTTAGAATTCCATGCAAGCCAGACTATCCACCACGTACCAAGAATTTTTACTGTCATGGAGGCAGAAATGGGAACAAGATGCTTTAGGAAATAAGGATGAACTGCAAAAATCAAATAAAACTAAAAAATCCAGTGACACTTAGCCTGGTTTTCATACAGTTCTCTGTCAAAAAATGACAGTGCTATCAAAAGTTGCTCTTAGTCTGAAAGGGCCATCAGACCTTGCTGGTGGATGACTGGACAAAACCCTTCTCTGTACTCAGACCCAATGTGTCACCTTAACTGTGTCAAAARAGAGAGCAGCTGTCTAATATGAGAAGGTGCAAGTCCTAAGTGGGCTCTCACAGGCCAGAGAAAGCAAAAAAGAGAACAGAATCTCCTTCAGTGCTCTGTTTAGAGAGCGTGGAGCATTTATGAGAACAAAACAAGAAACCTGGTCCATGCAGACAGCTTTGTTTTTAATTCTCTGTCACATCATCCTATTTAATACTTTAAAGGATAAACAGAAAAGTCATCCCAAACTTTGGGAATTAGTTTGTGGTCATAGAGACAAGAGGAGCATGAAAAGACATCCTGCAGAAAATGRTAATTTATATATAATAGTTCAGCCTGAACAAGGAATTTTTTTTCTTACACTGGAAGATTCTGATACTGAGCCTACAAGGCAATCAAGTCCACATATAAAGACAGCAAAATTCCTTATTACCAGTTCTTAAGTGTTGTTCAGCACCTAGCAACACAGCATTTTAGTGTTCAAACAAAACACAACTCACAGTAAGAAAGGGTACAGCTTATCAAAATAATGTTTGAAAGCACTGTGAATCAGCATTTTTAAATTCTTTGTCTTAAGACCAATTCAGAGATCACTGATGCAAGTAAACTAGCAAAAGCAAAGGACTGTGCTGCAATCACTGTATTACTCAAAGGTTATGAACTTGAGGAAAAATGAAGTGTGTATTACCTTTTTACAGATGTTTAGATAATTTTATAAAGCCAACATGTATTTCAGAATAAATGTAAAACAGAAATACTGTTTGCTGAACAACCAATTAAAATGATTATTCCTTGCACTCTAATTTTATTCATAAACCCAAAACTCTTCAAACTCAACAGCTTGCAGCAAAATTCTACTATTCCAAAGAAAGAATTATTGAAATGTTATCTTTAGAACAGCAGTCACAGTGAGTCTGCAGCAGTGAAACCTGATACAAAAACAATTGCTATTTCCACAGCAATGGGATTTAGGAAATTTCAGGCTCTTGAAAAGAGCCTTCAGATTCTCTTTGCTACTTTTTTTTTTGAGTGCTGAAGTACGCTACACAAACCTGCCAGCTTTAATTCTCTGCACCAAGTGATTAAAATGCACAGTTTTTGAGAACTATACCRTAAACAAACCCCTTCCAGCAGTAAAAAGCCTCTAGCTTCAACTTATTTCTGTAGTAACATTTCTCCAAATTATTTGGATTCCTGTTCTACAAGCTTAAAAACATCTGTCTCAAGTCCTCRTTTCAAAGTATCCAACTGGAGGACAGAATCTCAGAAGTTTTAATGTGTTTTTTTCCTGTAAAATATTGTTGTCACTGTTGTGAGATTCTATGTAAAAAACCAAACCAAGCCAAGCCAAGACCAATTTAGCACTTAAAAGCCATGGAAACAGCTATTAAAATACTTAGAGATTCCTTCTTTTATCCATATTTTAGAAATGCTTCAGAAATCTTAGTGATCATCTCTTGCATCAGTAAGACAAGAACCTTCAGGGCTCTAATCTCTTCTTCAGACAGATTTCTCATTTCCTGCTGATTCACTTTTAAGATTTCTATCCTTTCACCAGAAATTGGTGGCAGTCAAACTCCTCAGATCCTTGATAGAAATCTGACGTGCTATCAGAGTTTACTGCAGTCATTAAGGGGGAAATGGGCTCTTTAAGCTATGGAAATCACAGGAGATGGTCTCCTTYATTCATCCTGTAAAAGGTTTACTAATTAAAAAAATCCTGAAGTTCACTGGACAATCATTCTTCCTTCCTTTTTCAAGGGACTGAAGCCAGAACATGGCATCAAATCAGTTCTTTCAAAGGAAGAAATAATAATTTAAAGAGAGAACATGAAGACAAGTTCAGACTTAAATCCAAATCCTAGTTTTAAAATTCCAGTGGTTAAATTCTCCCCTGAGACTGTGAAGGGCTCACTACAATGCATAATAATTACTGCACACATTAACAGCATTTCTGTAATCCCATACAATTCTGAATTTTTTCTTTCTTGTTTTAATGCTTAATGCAGTTACATTTACAGCCAACTTATAATGWGTAGCAGCAGCCTGACACAGTGGAAACATTTCTATGGTATCAGACAGATGAAAGAGCAAATCCTATTCCTTTCTATTCCGGGTGGTATTCTCAGCCCTTCCCAGAAGCCTTATCAAATGATGTCTTTTACTGTGTGCCTTGAAGCTACTTTGCACAAAGAGGAGGTGGAAGGAGGAGGAAATTCCAGACCTGAAGCATGTGCCACCTTTTCAGATTAAAATTCCTTGTCAGTTGACTCCTACAGCACAATTACAGCCAGGAGCTGCTTATCAGAAGTTCCACTCTCGAGCTACCTTGCAGACAAGCTCTGTTAACCCTAAAATTAAAGACATCATAATCTAAGAAGGCTTGGTATCAGAGATTGCCACTGTAAAATATGAACTGGCCGGTACAATTTCCATAGGAATTCTTCTTTTTCCCTGCCAAACAGATAACACCGAATGTGTTCAGTGCCTTTGAATGGCAAAATTTACATTTTACAGCTGAACCACTGCTGCAGCAGGTTTAGGAGTGGGTTAGGCAGGGCCGTGTACCAAGTACTGCACACCCCTCCAGAGCCACTGCTTGAGCAGGGAGAGCTAAGCAGAACTGAAAGATTCCTGTTCACTACCAGTCTGCTGCTGACTGACCASAGTCACCTACAGCCAGTGTTGGTGTCACTCCTGTGGAGCCCTGAAGACAACTGAGCCACTTGAGCTCCTAAGTCCTGCTGAGCCTCATCCTCACTGTCACTGCTCCCATGGCTCCTGGCCAGCTGCAGTGTGGGGCTGCCCTTGGAGCCATAGCTTATATTTGTGTGTTTCAGAGAGAACAGCTCATTTCACCAGAGATTATAACATTATTCTAAGATTAGATGCCAAAAAAGCCAAATTAAGTACTGCCAATGGGAGCAAAGCAAAAGGAAGTAGGTGAAACCTTTGATTCTCAGGTTTGCTAGAGAGCATTTTCGTGGCTAAATGTGGAATTTGCAGATTCCTGAGGATGCCCTACTTCCATTTGCATTAATGGTAAAATTAATTCTCTTTTAGTACTGAAGTTATGAAGTGTGCATTTTTGGTATTTTTATGTCTCTTAGGAACATTGTTTTCAATGATATACATAGTAATGAAATATATAATATTATATTTCCTACAGTCCTGCTTTGAGGCATAGAACTAAGCAAGTCACATAACAGAAACCTACACAAAATATGAACTGCCTCTTGCATATGTATCAAATACAATACAACATAAATACAATAAATGTATCCAGCTTGCTTAGTGCTASAGCAAGTGAGAAGTCCGCTGGTTCCAGTGATGCCATTTTTTTTGGCCACTTTTTTCCTTTTCTGAARTACTTGGTGAAATAKAATGTGTTGGCAAAATGTAATGTATTGTACTCTGGGCTGCTTCCTGGCATTATGTATTGACTGAGGTATTTATTTAATAATTAATCATCTCCTGAATGAAATGCTTCCACATGTATTTAGCAATGTCTYTGGATGCCTTACAGATGCAGTACAGATTGCTGCAAAATGAAAACAGAGGGCCAAACTCTCCAATTTTAGGTATATGGAAACAACATCAGGATTACATTTCCTTAACTATTTAATTTTCCAAGGAGACAATAAGATAACTTGACAGTTTTAGGGATGGAAATGCTTCTAAGCTGCAGGAGTGAARCACTAAAGGAAAAGTTCAAACTTTACTACGTCAATACAGAGCTCCAAATTTGGTTTATGAATATGGCTGAAGTCACAGTAAGAATACAACATCTGCATGTAGGAAACACTTATGATCCCCAAAGTTAGGAGCCTGTCCAGAGGAAAAMMRTTATTCCAGTGAGCAGCATCTGTGACGCCAGTGCCACGAGCAGGAAGAACACAAAAATGGAACTGATATTCCCTCCCCTYTCTTGTGTTTTCTACAATTAATAGTTTATTACAGCGAGAGAGAGSGGGAGTTGAACTATCCAAGCTGACAGTTCCTAGTCYAGASACATGGYCTGRGCTGGCTCCCAGCTCAGAGGCAGCRCTGCTCCYGAGAGCATCCCCAAAGCAGGGAGCCCTGCAGGGCATGCATCATGCAGGGTCTGCTCCACTGCAGGGCATGCATCATGCAGGGTGTGCTCCACGGAGCAGGGGCAGAGTTGAGCAGGAGGAAAGGGTCCTGTGGGAGCCAGGAGAGCTGCTCAGCACATCCCATCCACACCTCCCTGACAGCTGCGTATCTCAATTGCCCCGGCGCTGCACGCTCCACCTTTCAGTGCCCCAGATAACCCCCCTCARGAGACAGCACACTGGGGTCAGCCACAGTGTGAGTGGAAATGATGAGTAGGGAAGATGATAAATCCTCTCCTTAGTGCTGCCAGCCCTAGGGCCCTGGAGAGCACTSCTTGCAGCCCTGTCTGCTGTGTGCCACGTTTCACTCCCTGCCACAGCCCCCCTGTGCAGACACTTGACAGACAGGGACTGTCCCTTCTCTGACATGGACACACGTCTTGGGTCACCACTGACAGCTCTCATATTCCTCCTCTGGCACAGAGTCTGGCACAGAAACACCACAGCCTGTTGCTGAAGAGGAAATAACCCAAACCAAAGCTCTACAAATAACCCTAACCCACTCAAACCCACGCCAAACCCTTGCCCTGTGCYGAATTTAACATGCCTGCAACAGTGGCAGCRTGAGGCTGTGATTGGCAAAGCTCCCTCTGTTTACAAATAGGCAACAAAAATAACTCAGTTTGGCACAGCAGAACACACATTTACTAAACTCTACAGTCAACAGATCATGTGATGATAACCAAAAGTGCAGAAAAGAGTTGTCGGTTGCATTCCTTAAATTATCCAGAAAAAAACCCCATAAAATCATRAAAAAGCAATGAATCAACCAAAAAATTCAAAGAGCTGTGTGTCCACAAACACTCAGAGTAATGTTATTTTAGTATTGAATCAAGATCAATCTACATTTCTAGATATAGCATAATAAAAAAGCTGGCCCTTTAGCAAAAATAAATAAGTGTTTTAACAAGGGAAGAGGAGAGGACAGAAAAAGAGAAGGCAGAAAAAGTAGGAAAGATGTRAAAAAAACTGAATGGAAAATGCATTTTCTAGAGTATTATTTTCCCTCCCATAAAACTTGGTCTCTTGGACATCCTAATAAATGGATTTTGATCATAATTTATTTCATTACCAACTACAAATTGTCCCTACACATTACAGTTTCTCACATCAATCCCTCTTACAAAGACATTAGTGCAGACAAATGGCTCAGGAGGTAATCCATTCTCACTGGGAAACAAATTATCCCATAACAATATCCTCAGAGCAAAGCTGCCACGAATGTAAATATCTACTGTGTAATGCAAGCACTTAAAAATCAGGATCTTGATGAATCAGGACTTAGGCTGTGATCYTGTTCCTTAAAAATACCAGTTTATTATCAAAAACCTCTCACTAGATTTCTAACATCTACATATTAAAATAATTTTATATCTATTAGCACCATTAAGCTAAATGAGATTTCAATGTTTTTGTTTATTTTGAATAGGACTATGAAAGATTAGGGCTACCAAGAGTTAATTTCCAGAAATGTAACTGCTCAACCATTAAAGCAAATTTTCTTAATAGTAACATTTTATAGGATTAACAGTTGATTCAAGACGTGATCTTCAGAATAAATCACCACTTAAGAAATAACTCAGTCTTTTCCCTTTGAATAAACTGTGCTCACTGCTCACAAGCTTATCCTTTATTCCACAACACTGAGCATGAGAGCTGGTTGTTTTACAAACATAAGGTATGAGTTTTGATGTATAAACATCGTGRTGATGAACAAAACAGAACATCTCAAAATTCTTGGTTTTATGAGAGCTTCAACAAAAGAATCCAATACTTTCCTAACAGAGGGACACCAAATGTTTCTGGTGGAAAAAGGAGAGCAGGTTAAGGACAAGACCCTTCCTGTTACAGTAAATGTGTCAAAATAGAGGTCTGTTACCAAATAAAATACTTTTAAGCCCATACTTCCCCAGAACTCYATAATGACTAATTCCCACTGAACAGAGAAAAGGACAGAAGGACCATCAGTGGCCAGAAAAAAGCATCAGGATGACATCATTGCCTGTCTGCTAGCCAGGAAAGGAAGAGAGGGATTATCTGAATAGTGAACATCTGGATTGTGTATATARAGGCAGTGAAGGATTTTTATACATATTAGTTCACTGAGTTCCACTGAATTTTTATCTTACAGAGAAACAGTAGTGCTACGACACGCTTTTATAATGAAAAAGCAACAGGAATTCCAGTGGTCTGGGTTAGTGTATTAAAAGATACACAAACAGATTTATCATTCCCTGCTTCTCTACTATATTTAATTGAAAAAACTTGGCAGATACTTGAACTTGCAACTCTTTCTTTTTGAATTAAAACGATGCAGCTTAGTAACACTGACTTTATTCTTTGTGTTTCAGATGCAAAGATTGTGAGTGACTTGATTCTGAACTTTAAGAACTGAAATTCAAAACACATTCAGTTCCCCACACCAGTACTGTAAAGACTGCTTAAAAAAAATCTTACATGTGAAGTGTTTCCATCTCCTCAGAATAYAACTCAAGCCAAATTTGTATTTCCACATTTTTTTTATCCATAGATAGATGTTTATACTACAAACAGCAAAATCAACTTTATTCAAGTACAACTTTATTCAACTATACTCTTTGCAAAAAAAAAATCCATTCTTACCTTGAACTGTTAAAGTTGCTGATGCCTCAGCTTTTCCAACCATATTTTCTGCAACACAAGTGTATGATCCCATGTCTCCTGCAGTGACTTTCCTGATTTTCAAGGTATGATCATCACGGATTTCGTATCTTTAAACACACACAGGAGTTAACAATGAATAGGAATCACAGAACTTTATATAATTTCTGTAAAGGGTAAAAGCATGGGGGATTTGCTCTCAAATATTCTTATTTCTGKATTTCCCATGAGGGAAAAAAGTATAGATACTTATAAACTGATAATGTAAAATAAAGTTTTATAAATCAAAATTTAAAATTTAAAAAAATTAGAAAGTATTAGAAAACCTTATTCTGATGTTATTTGCACACAATTGCAAAGCCCTAATGCACAGCATCTTAATTGTTAGGATTCTTTTAAAAAGTAAATATCATAATAGTTATTATTCTCCACCTGAATGACAGATTTTTAAAATAYGGTTGAAAAGAAAAGATTGTTCCAAAGAAGATCAGAATTGCTTGAAAGTCAAGATAAATCACAATTTATTCTTTTTTTTTTTCCTAAAAAACAATGTGGCCTTTTTTCCAATTTCTTACGTTTCATCACCTTTCTCTCTCTTTTGTATAATGCAGTCAATGTGTTTCTATTTATGGTAAGTAGATTTTTCTAYTAAAAATGACAGTTTTTATTAAAGCTTTAGACAACATTATCAAGAAGCTGGATTTGTTGGCCAAAGCCAACTGTTAACAGGTTTTTTCTTTCAGTCCACTGCCCTGAAAGTTTCTTWAACTGATAATTAGGACTGCAAAGTAAGTAAATAAGTATTTAATCTATCTCTATCACAGGATATGTTTATTTTTAATAGGGTGTTTTACTTTTTGGCCTGAATTACAGCAATGACAAAAAAAAAAAAATGCACTGGAAACCTAGTAACAAAAACATGTATAACCAAGGCAGTTTTCTACAGAACCAGACTACATTTTATAACCATTGYAAGTCCAAGATATACTTCTTGATGTTATAATCTCTTTTACTATTTGTTATACATTCTCCAGAACCTTTAGGAATCACAAAAGACTCTTCAGGTGAAGAATTARTCTGTATCTGATATTGCTGGCTGAATTTGGTTATTTTATGTTATATTTGCCACGTGTTGTCACAACAAAAACTTGAAAACAGGCCATTCTTAAATTTCAACATAAAYTGTAAATTCAACTAGAGCACAGTGCTGATTAGAAATGTTTTACTGGATCACACCAGGCCTTTTGTAYTTGAGACAAAGAAATGCTAGCTGTCAATCACTGAATGGCCCCATCATATGCCAAACTAGATGCTATAAAAAAGGGTAACCCCAAGTACTGCACCTTGCTTTTGGTAGCTCCCCATCATCYTTCCTCCACCTCACTGTAGGGACTGGGTCACCTCTTGCCTCACACTTAAACTCTGCACTGTCATCCACAGTTACTGCTAAATTGCTTGGTCTCTTCACAAAAGATGGTCTCTCTAGAGRGAAAGGAAAGGAAAATGAGGATTAATCCATCACCTCAGTGGCCAGATTGCACAGGATTTCTGTGCGGTTGCTCACAGGTGTGTCAGCAGCAGCAAGCATTCCACGCAATAATTTTTATTGCTGCATCTGAAAGGCAAAGTTTTCTTTCACCAGCACACATGAATTAAAACAATCCAAAAAAACCCAGAATGTACTCTCTGTAGTTTTTGTTCATCAAAAGTGCTGCTATCCCTGACTTAAAYTGCAGGACATGCATGCCCCAAGTCSTGGCTCACCAGAGTCAGAKTAATTGCTGCAYRCYTAYRCTCAGACTTTCTGGGATAGAAGGTGATCTCAGCACAGGCTGTGTTATTTTGGTAAACCCTGAGAATTTCTGCAAAGGTATGGATACACTTTCCTACCTGTAACAGGATTCAAAGCTGTAGGTTGCTGGGCTATTCATGCTTTCATAGTTCCACCCCAGGCTGCCCTGCAGTGAGGTTTGCACACTCCCAAGGATAAAAGTGGCTTTAAACAATTTCTGGAATATTCCAGGAATGACCCATCTAGAAGAGCAGCACCAGATGAAGACAGCATGTCCATAAAATAACTGAGAAGGTTTAACAGGAGAGTGTTTGGCAGGTTCCTTTGCCTAAGGCAGATGAACTTTTTGTCTATAAACCTGTGAAAGCTCTGAGGGAGTTGAGAAGGCAGTTGCATGTTTTGACTTGTATGTACTAAAGATATAAATATCATCCCCTGGGAACTGTGAGAGTCTGAAGCCATTGGCACCATCAGGAAGTGTGAATACCCAAAAATACACCACAAAGTTCTCACAGGAGTACAAAACGACCAGACAGAGGGATAAAGAGACAATCCCATGCTCTTCATGTCTCACATTTGTATTTGAAAAGAAGTCGTTCTAAATATCACTCTGGCTTTGCAGACAYAGAGATTCAATATTACAAAAATTTAATGGTTCAAAAAGGAAATGTGAACTGAACAAAACCTTAAAAAAAAAAGCTTCCTTTAGTCTCGAGGATGTCCAGACCAGCTGGACACTTGTGCTGTAGAAAACYTAACTTTGCTGGCAAGGGTAGGAAATTATGTTAAATGAAATAGCAAGTTGATCTTTAAGCTGTCAGTTCTAGCCTGAGTTCATATACAAGAAGTGAGAAATAAARCAGAGATCTACAGACATAAATCTAGCTGTGAATTAAAAAGATACAAATATAGACAAACCCCTACCCTGGCCCCTTCCTTGTAGGTGCCGAAAAAAAACAAACCCTGAATGTAAGAAAAGAACATCCAGATTAAACCTCAGAGTAGGAATAGTTTGGGGAAGAATATTTAACTTAACTATGCAAGAGAAAAAGGACTGATGTGGCAAGTCCAGGACTGCTGCCCAACTGCAAAACCCACAAGAGGCACATTGTTCTCCAGATCAGCTTGCTAAAGGAAGAGTAATGGACTTCCATGAGTTTTTGTCTGCCCATTTRTAACACTCTTATTCAAATGCAGAAATGGATAAGGGAAATCAGCACTGATTTAAGAATCTGTCTTTGTCACATGATTATTTGGTACATACAAGGAAAGCTTAGGAAGGATCACTTTGAAATTTTCTAATATTACAGTTTCTGGCATGCAATCCTCCCTCTGATCTAAAGCAGAGACCTAGAAGCAAAAGTTCAACCTCTAAATAACCAAACCTCATAAATAGAAGATTAATGTAGAAAAATTTCAATGTATGAATTCAGCATATTTCTCTTGCATTTTCAGGCATATCCAAGTCTAAATTGAAAGAATAAGGTGTATTAAAGATTTCTAGAGACAGGCTGGTTAAGACATTCAAAGCTTTACTGSCCCATTTGAAAACAAAATCCCTCTGGTTTTCCCAGGCTGAAAATCTGAAATATGTCTGAAAGGAACAAGAGATGAAGAAAAAGCCAGACAGAGCTCTGCCTGCAATGCACCCCTCTTACAGGTGTTTAGTTCTTTTTCTGCCTAAGTCACCAAACAGTCCAGCCTGTGACTCCCTGGTTGGCAGCAGACTAGTGATGAGCTATTAAATGGTACMGTTAAATAGGAGCCTGCTGCCAGGACTTTACCCTTGTATTTACAACTTACTTTCAAGTTTACATTTTGCTTGAAAGTTCTGAAAGTCTATTTGACAATAAACTTCCTCCCCTAGTGCTTCAAAAGTGTTTACACAAAACCAAAATAAAGCAGTACAGGGGATCACAAAGACTTCCTCAGCTTCTAAAGGGTTAYACACCACTTTCTTCCTGGATATTCAGTCTGAACAATTTTAAGTTGGCATAAAACCTTGTTTCATTAAGGAAACCCCTGCTTCACATGAAACTCTGAACAGGTGTTGAAGTTGCCCGAGTCCTAGCTCAGTGTAGGGAAGGCAGGTAAAATTTCCAAAGACAGACAAGACAGCTCTTTAACATGAATTTAACAAAAACAAAACCACCAACTACTAGTACTGCAGCAGCACTGTGATGGAAACCAGTGTGCTTTGAACCAGGGCTTAGATGGTCTCATCCTAAAAAAATAAAACACCCTCTTTTTTTTTTTTGCAGAAACATTCAAGCTATCTCAAGCCTCCTCTACTTTAAAGTAAAACGGGACATATTTTGAAGGAAAACCACCTAAGTTCTCCTATGCTGAGGGAATACTGAGAATGCACTTGGACCTAAAGTTTCCCTCCTGATGTTGAGACAAAACGTGCCATTTCCAGCTAAGCTCAGCTACCTTAAATGAAAACRTATTTTTTGATGCTCAGAGGGACTAACAATAGGATCACTTGAACAAGCAGATCTGTTGTAGCTTTACAACACTCAGCATACACTCCTATATATGAAAGTATAATTATTCCAAACAGAAATTCAGAGTAATTCTGATTCTCTCCAGTGAGATGGAAAAACTAGGCCTCTGCTTCTTAAACTTGTTCATTTTTGTTTTGCTGGTATTTCACAATAGTGATCCAGTCATGGACATTGGAATGATTTTCAGTTTGAGAATTAAATACAAAAGYATCTTATAATAGGAAAAATTGTCCCAGGTAGGCTGCAGAGCCATTACCTTCCTTCTATTTACTAGACCACAACCATRAGAAAAACATTTTCAGCACTGAAAAGGAAATGGATGAGAATAATCTTTAGAGAAAGGCTTACTAGGAAAAACAAAAGATGGACATTTTTATMAATAGAGTCTAAAAGGAGTTCTTACCTAAAACAGTGAGCTCTGCAACTTCACTTTCACGTTCTCCAACCATATTTGTTCCAACACAAACATATTTGCCAGCATCATTCTTTCTTGTGTACGTGATCATCAGCTTTCCTCCTCTGATCTAGGACAAATCAAGGATAACAAAAATACTTCAATATGAATTATCAATTTAATAATAATAATATCTTGAAAAATATTTTGTTACAGATAATGAAACAGAACAAGCCACCTGCAGTTTTCCATACCACATAAAAAGTGGAAAAAAATTACTATTAGCCAAATTTCCTTCTCTTATGCAAAAAAGCTTGTGTTTTAGTTTTACATCAGAAAATCTCTGAGATTTGGACTCTGGTTAGTTTTTTCTTCATTCTGTGTAATGTAATGCTGGCTCCTCACCAGCTTGTTTAATGCTTGTTAGCCAGCAGGACTACAATYCCTTCCCATGTACACCTGATACAATCAGGTGGAGAGTAAAAATTAGCACGAGACRTAAATCTCATTTTCACATCAAGTGCTGCAATTACTTTTTCTTGACAAGAAATATGTGCATGCTATCCTGCTGCTGGTCGTGCTCATTATTATTCATGAATTTYGTGTTTGTTTTTGGTTTYCATTTCTTWARRAAGTGAAGGACTTTATTCTTTAGTTCTTCACCTTAAAATAAGWAAGCAAGTTAAAAGGMTGATAAGCAGSTGAGCAGAAGAAATTATATWCTTACTGGGAAATRAATAACATTCTGCTCTTAATTTTGAATTCAGCTTTTGGGAGATAATGGAATTCCAATAACCTCCAAATTAGAAAACACACTTACCTTTGTGATTCCAAATCTTATTATGTTATATAAAAATGTACATTAAATGCATATGACAATAKCTGATCTCCCTTTAAAAGGATTTATTCCCCCATTATATTGAGCAAATGGTTGAACAAGTTTCACAGTTCACCAAAATGCAGCAAAATTTGTGTAGGCAGCTGCACGTGAACCACGTTTACTTTGATACAAAAAAGAAAGTTCCTTAATTACAGCAAATACATTTTGAAGYGCACATAYRCTCACGAGCCCAATCACTTCTGAAAACCACTGCACTTCAAGGCATGGGTGGAAGTAGACAATAAATAAAAGCCACATATGAAGCTAMATGAAAGGCTCTAATGTGGTCAGTGACAAGGAGGAGAGTGTTCTCAATATGAGGTATTTAGCTCGAGTTGCCTGCAGCTAGAAATCTATCCCTGGAAATTTGACATCTTGAGCAGTGTTGGGCTCTGATTGTCATTGTAGGGTGTACAGGCACAAGGATGACAGTCAGTTATTGAGATAAATGGACACGCACATGGAGCGTAGACAGCGTTGCATACAAATTTCATTCTGTTGCCTTTGGCACTCATTGCTTGAGAGCACAAGAGATATGTCCTTTATCATTCAGAAAGATGGTAATGCTGAAATTTCAGTGGAGATTTGAGGCATGAGGAATGAAAAAATACAGGTGACCTGCAAACACACATTTTCCAAGAATCTCATATGCATTTTTAGATTGCTGACTGCCTGAACTGCTAAGCAGGGGAAGAGAATGTAAAATATAACTGGAAGTCTATCTATATTTATTTCTGTTTTACATCTCCCTAAATCACAGAAAGCAACTCATTTTCAAATTAATGTATGCAAAGGAATTAAAAAAAACCCCAAATTTGGAATGACTTTCACTTGCATTTTGGGGTATTTGTATATCCAGATGCATATGCAGAAATATATATCTTTTAAGTAAATCAATATCACACTGGATAAAACCAAGAAATGCATTTATACATMACAAGAATTTGCCAGCTCATTTGATGATTTCAAACCCAGGTAAACTGAAATCAGTGAATTTYGTGCATGTCTTCAGAGCTGAAATCCAAGTGACATTCAGTAGCATTTGTGCTCCTCTGTTATTTTATCACTTGAGAAAAATCCCATTCAAATCCCCCACAATATGACACAACTGCAYATCTTGCACAAACTGTAACCTTAAGCAAGAACAATCCTTGTAGGAACCGCTGCAAGACTCTCTTCAAAGYACAGATGGAGAGAAGAATTAAAGCAGAAACATGGAAAACTAAAAAGTCATTGAAAGCTGCTTTTCTTGCAAGTTATTCAACATTTAGACAAAGGAGACACAGAGGAAACATTCCCTCATGGATGTTGAAGCAGACTTCCTAAGATGTGACATGCATGCTGAAGGAGGCWGTGCTTACAACATGGAATTCTGAAGGCATGTGCAAAGGGGTTTCTTTTGTTTGGTGGGTTGGTTTCCTTAAAACATGAGAAGGGTTTAGAASTTTAGCTACAATGACGGTTATCCCACATGGAATTGTGATAGATTACACAGCTACAAAAAAACGTGCCACCACCRAATGTGGAATTACACATGTCTGTAACTGGAGCAGTCACAGATGGCCAGAAGGAAGTGAACTTCCCTGGCAGGCAACTACCAAAATTCTTCATTGCATTTTAAACAATTAGGTATCCACCAGCTCAATAACACTGGCCAATCYCTTCAGTTTAATATGAGATTGCAAACAAAAACTGCARCTCTGAAAAGTTTGTGTTGTCTGTGTGAAGTGTTTCTTCTCAAAAGGCAATCTCAGAAATACCTATGGACTATAGAGCAATGGCTTTAAGTTTAAAAGTACACAATGGAAGACATGCATGTGGAATTTGGTAGGAACACATAAAGAATTACTGCTGAATTTGTCTTACTAAGTTCATATCCAGTATTTAGAGCTGTAAACAGTCAAATCACCTTTGGAGACAGCACATGAAATCTTGCAAATTACAACTACTCACAGTCCGCATACACATAACAGTTAATGAAGGCATTTTAATTWGAGTGCTCTGGCTCTTCTCATGTTTTGCCCTTGCCCCAAAATACACCAGCTGGACTTTACAGCAGCAAATAATATAATGGTTTGCAAAAGTGACAGGCAGTGAGTGTACCATTACATCCCAAACCTCCTCAAGAGTTGTGACCATGCTGAATACCAGAAGTCCTTCCTTTCTAGTAAACAAGACACACAAAACAGTTTTATTCCACTGTTCTAATAGATATAGGTTGTGTCGTGGGAAAAGAATGGCTTTGCTAACTGCCAAAGCTTAAAGTCTAATTCTGAAAGTCAGTGTCATGTTTCARCTATACCAAAATGAAGCCAAGGCACTTTTTGACTTTTCATGCCTCTTCAGGATTTTGTTCTGTGTCTACCAGCAAATCTATTAGGGATTTGCAAGTAGGATAACACAACTATAGCATTGAATTCTAATAAGAGAAAAAATTGTGAKCAGCATTTCACAGATGATCTTCAGATGCCTGTAAGATGCATGGATTATTGTATGYATGCAAAGAAAACACAGAATAGTATGGCGACTTACAAAGACTTTTGGAAAGCTATTTTCTATGACCTGTCTGCCTGACCACATTTTGCTCCTCATCAGTAAATTGCTCATTCAAGCAAGGCCACTTCATTTATTTCTTTAAACAATAGTTGGAGATGTTCATACAGAAAACTCTGGGCACCCACAGAGTTAACTAGGTCCAGAATTGTAAATTATGGCCACCCAGCAGCAAAAAATCATATACAAATAATGAATCAACTCAGTCAGCCAATAAATCAAATCCATAAAAACTTACCCAAGGGTTCTAAAACATACCACCAAGAATTCAGTGTAGCTGTACACACATATATTCTTATTCTGAGACCATATTTTATATACCTATGTGCGTTGTGTATATGTGTGTAAATTTCTGTACATATAAATCCATACCCATCTGTCTGTGTTATGAAATATTTTTATGTATGTGGGTGATTCATTTACTTTTCACAGCAATGTGGTATGAAATATGAGACAGAATGAAACCATAAGAGAAATGTTTGGGGAATCCAAATATAAATGTGAGGGACATTTTTTTTAACTTTCTTTCAGTTCCTAGTTTATTTCTATTTAATAAATGAAATCTGTTCTGTTGCAAAATAATTCTAAAGCAAACAAATTCATAGGAAAATCAAATTTAGACTGCAGAATGCAATACTAACTTCTGTTTGTATAGCCAGGGTTTCTGCATACATGATATCCCAAATTTCAWATATTTCAGTCCTCTACAGTACAGCATACACAACAACCCATTTTCTTTCATTTTCTAAATTAAAAGTGGTGGGCATGTAATCCTAACTTATCAGACACTGCCTTTGCTTTCAAARTGCACCATCTAATTATGAATAACAACCTAACAGTCAAAGTTCAAGGTGAGTCCAGGCAATTGTAATTAATAGTGTCACCAAGTAAAATGGAGATTTTCTTTCTTAGTCAAGAAACACAGAGTTTGTTCATTTCCCTCTGTCTGGTCCAGCATCCCAAAATATCCATATCATAACTCACCACTGCAGGTGAGGCTGTAAGGCATGGAATGTCAGCAATAGAAGGCAGTTTGAACAAAGTAGAACAAAAAAAGAGTACAAATGACTATCTAACTATCTTAATTTCCATTTAAAAACTTGTATCTTGTTCCMAGCCTTGTGAAGCCCATGTATTCTTCCCTACCTATTACAGCATGCCTAAATATCAGACACCAGACATCAAAATGTGTTTGGAGCAGGCCTTCAGCAATGATTAAAGTTTGCTCTTGTTTAACTTCAAAGTTCAGACAGAGTCTGTGTCCTGCTTTCCGTCCCATTCTCYGGGACCCCAGGAAGGTACATGCTGCCTCCTCCAGATCAAACACACAAAAAATTCTATTTGAAAGTAGTCTGAAACATTCTTTCAAGTGGTCTTCCTGTGCTGTAAATCTGTCATGACAAAGTGCAAGTCAATTGTTCCCCCCTACCATACAGACCAACAAAACAGCTCTGCAATACAGACAGGCCTGAAGGCAGCCTGAAGGAAGGTGCAAAATGCACAGGAARGTGGCTTTATGTAAAAATAAGGCATTAGATAAAATGACAATAGATTCCAGCTGCTGCTTCTGGCCCCCCTGCCAATCTGATACATCAGAGGCAGAATCAGATTCAAGTCCGTTCATAAGACTCCTTYTCCCACTTCTCTGTTTCCCACAATATTAATGGCTGTAACTACAAGATGGTGGAGATCTACAAAGGCTTAAGGGTTATCTGTGTCCTGAATTGCTTGGTGAATTCAGAGGCAGCTGAGAGTTATTCAGCCCTTGGCATCATCACAAGATACCAAATATCAGAATTACTTTATGTGTTTGAAGCTTCACCCAACAAGACTGCAGAAACAGCCAAGACACATGCAGAATTTCATAAATCAAATTCAGAAAGGGAAAATCCATGCCTCAGCAGATGTGATTTTCAGAAGTTTAAAAGTGTAGCAATTCCAAATTCTAGAAACATTTGGCTTTTGTTAATCACAAAGGAAGATTTAATTGACAATAATCCATATTGGCTCACATTAGTCAGAACTAATTTCTGAACAGACAGCTATGTTTATATTGCAGTATTTGAACCAGTAAAATACTTCTCTGAAATCCTTTCACAGCTACAGTACAAAACGTTTTCTATGCAATGCTTCCTTTCTTATTATAAACCAAGATTAAAATCTTACAACACAAGCATGTCACAACTATCTTCATGGTCTGAAATCTCTTCTACAAAGATCATTAAAAAAAAAAAGAAAAGAGAAGAAGCAAATGCTTCATAAACTGTTTTTCACATCGTTATTTATGAAGTACAGAAAACATATTAAACTCAACTAATGGAAAACACTTAGGCACATTCTATGGGTCACTAAAATTATATCTGGAACTATCAATCTTTCTGCACTATCCAAAGAAGGCCCTGCATGGGAATGATGTGTTTACAATGACAACTGTGAAATTTCTGTAAAACTGTAAATTTAACCCCATGCATAAATCTCCCCTGGATGCACTGGTGCACATGTAGCTTTCACTACAATCAGTGATTGAAATCAGAAGTAAAAGTGAACTTGAACTGAACTCCATGTCTGGTATGTCTTCATTTCTCTTCCCTTAAGCAAGTCAGATGATTCAAAGTATCAGTTACACAGGAATTTTCTTTTAAGCATCACCACGACTCTGTTATTTACACACCTCMAAGGATAAAATCTCAGACTAGCCAGGGTTAATTTTCCACACAAAATCTCTCAGTTTTTAATCACATTACTTAAAGAATCGCAAATGTAATAAGGAAAAGTAATACTAACAAACCACAAATTTTAAAACATATAAAAACATCCTACCTGGTAACCATAAAAGAAACTACATAACCCAAATCCCCAGAGGAATGTAACAGCCTGTTTCCCACTGTAAAAGACAGACCAAGGTCACTCTGAAGGGCTGTGTGAAAGTCACCAAGGATGAAGKCAAAGGCCCACCTACATCACCAGACCTGACTCTGCATGTGGCAGATCACACCTAAACCCTGCAGACAGCATCAGGGCTGGAGGGAGGAGAGTACAACCACCACGACTTTCCAAAGGGGCCCAGACTCTGCTGCTGACTCCAAGGGGATTCCACCATGGATTTAAGACAACTGTGTATCCTGGGGTGCATTTCATCAATAGAAAATTTCCTCCTTTCCCCTAAGAAAAGAGCAGGTGTGCAGAGCATGAGTCTTCAACAGTAGAGTCCTAACGTTCAGTTTCAAACTTTAGAAGGATGGGTGGGTAAAACTTCAACAAGACTTGTRATCTGATGAAAGACATTTCTCAGAGTGCAGATTTCTAACAGCCATTGTGCTAAAATATGGGTTTTTCAATGTTCTTATGTAGGGTCTTCTAAAGGGAACTGTTCTGACAGGACTCAAGTGCTCAAGAGATCTGAAGTGGAAGTTCTTGGGTCTTCTTCTASCATGAGCTCCCACAAGAAAACAAAAGGCCTTCAACATGCAAAAATCAAGAATCTCCTTGATTGCAAGTACAATTGTGAAGCAACAACAAAATCCTCACAGTTTGAGAGGAGGGAATAGGAATGAATTATTCCCATTTTTCTCTTGGCTGGTCTGTGCAGCAGGCCATTACTTTCAGCTGTGYCTTCAGCCACTCCGTGACCTCCTGAGCTGCAGCAGTTTTGGCTCAGACTCCCACTTGTCTGGAGGAGAAGGCACATCCCCCCTGAGCCTGGCTGCCCAGTGCTGGCTCCTCGCTCACGGGATGCAAATCTCAGGCTCCCGGATCCTTCCCGTGACCGCCGCGCTTCCTGCACTAAATTGCCTGTGAAAGCTTTCCTCCCTGGAGCTGGCACTGCAGCTTCCCAAGGGAAGAAGGATTTTCTTAGTTCCTCTGGGGGTAAACCTGAGCTCTTTATGGCAGAGAACAYGAACTGAGAACCAAACTAAGCAAATAAAATTACTCACAGGTGACTAAAAGGCAGTGGATTCTTTCATACATTTCCAAATTYGTATTTTGACAGTTTTAAATTTTGAAACAGATTTGACTTCTCATTTAAAACGTTTTCTATAAAAACTTTATAATCAAATTAACTCCCAAARAAACTTTGGCCCTGCAAGCTAAACACTACAAATAAGTGTTTTGTAAAAATAACCTTGAAAAAATATAAAATGTAACATAACTAAAAACCTACTGATTCTCTGTCTTTTGACCAAGATGACATGGCATGGAAATGAGACCACATTTCAAAAGAAGGATACAAACCCATGTTAAGTTCCTATGGCATTCATCTCTGAGTGAGTCTAAGGTTAGTAAAACTCTTTTATAGTAAATGCTGGACACACAAAGTTGTGAAAACATTAAACCTTTCCCATCATTTGTGGAGCACTGTCAAAAAGAGGAGCATATGCATTGCAATGCTGATTTTTCATGAACAGTTAAACACAAAAGTCATATATTAATCTGCCACATTTCACTCTTCCATCACTGTTCTCTACAGCTCTCGTGACTACAGCACATGCAAATCATAAATCACACATTTCCTTGTATTTTTTGTGGTCTGCACACAAGCCTTGTGTTACAGGACTGAGGCATAAGCCTGCAGTCACAGGYAACCACAATCAAATCTTGAGTGTCACTTTCATTATTACTGAAGGACTGCTGAAAAACCACTGGGCTAGACATTACAGCTACAGAAAGGCCTCYGCTTGGAAGATGCTAAAATTTAAACTTACAAAGAATGATGAGAATGTATGCACAGAGAGGCAAAGAGCAAATCCCCCCATTTCCCCAGCTCACAGAGCAGCCCAGAATCATTATTTTTGCACCCAACTTTAGATCCTCCAGAGAGACTCCACAGGCAGGGAATGACCTGCAGATCTCAGCCCGTTCACAAACGTTCCCTGTTGCCACAGAACTTCACAGCACAGGCTGATCTTCAGCAACACACAGCGAAGCCAGCAGCTACTCGGGGTTTCTTTAACTCCTGGAATCAGCCAGCCCAGGCTGCAAGCAAGCAGAACRAAGCCTACACTGTTCCCATTCCCTACATGCACGCTCCCTGAAGGTTTCCCAGTGCCATCCTTTAACCKCGATAGCCCCTGAGCACTGCTGTTCATGGGCTGCTGCCAGGCTGGACACTGAGGAACACGCTGCCCTCTGGTCAGGCTCTTCCCACTGAGCCCTTTGCCTTTGGAGCAGCAAACCCTCCCTGCTCAGTGCATGAATGGAAGTGGTTCCCCTGTGCAGAGGCAGGAGAAGGGAGAAAGCAAAGCCTGAGAAGCGGTGCCTCTCGCCTCGCGTGGCCTGCTCGCGGCTGGGGGCTGCCCCAGCCATTCAGGCGGGCTCTGGAGCCCTGCTGGGATAATTGCTTCCTTTGCAGCAATTTTTTTTTGCTATTCCTTGCTATTCTTTGCAGATGCCACAGTGGGTTTAAACTTCTGGCACCATTCTTGCTGTTGTTAAAGGGTCATTGTAAACTGCGCCAATGGAAAAGGCTGAGAGAGCAATGTGGCGGCGAGGGAGGGAGAAGCTGTTCTGGACACTGAAAATACTAGCTGCTCAACTTCTAACATCTGTATTTACAAAGCAAACTAGCTGGCCAGGTTCTGTATGGAAATCAGTCTCCTGTTTGCTGATGTTTGCTGTTACTGGAACAGGCTTGTAATAATGGCAGAGAAATTGAAATTACTCTGCACTTTCTTTTCCTGTTTTATCTTGTGTCTGTGTGCACGCCTTTTTTAGAATTAGTAATATTAGTGTCCTGTCATAAATCAGAAGCTTTGACATCTTCTGTATGAGCAGTGTAAAAAGAACATAATGAACAAGTAATCTTTACAGAAAACTAAAAATGTYACTTGATCAGATTTCAGTTCACTTGGTACAAATTACTTTTTTATGACAGTGACAAGAAGTTAAAAACTGCACATACACTCCCACAGTATACTTTCTCCCCCAGAACACAGAAAAACTCACTCTATGCTTCCAAAACATAGAAATACCAACTCTGAAATAACTTAACTTTTAAAGACATTACTGGTTCTTTGCCAGCTACTTAGCATGACAAACAAAAAAGTTATATTTTGCATTTAAAAGACTCACCTATGTCACAWTCTGGCTGAAATTTTCAAAAGGAGAGTGCAAAATTTAGGAGTCCACGGCTGCTGGAGAAGGTGTGTGGTAGTCAKCATTTCTGCCTGTCAGATGGACATATTGAGATGTCCAGGTAGCTGAATTTGCAATTCCACTTTCCAGACCTGGTCCTCAAAGCTGATCACCAAAAGGTGCTGCCTGTAGCCCCTGGCATGCAATGCAGCCAGTGCCACCRTGGCCCACAGGGGACAAATGGGAGCTGCCCTCCACAGAAGTCTGAACTCACCACTTGTGAGGCACTCCCTGACTCCAATCAGTGCCCCAAATATTTATAGAAAATAGAAACATTTATAGGGAAAATATTTTAGAGTAGCATTTCCTTGTGTTGTAAGGAAAATGATGCAAAAACATACACTAAAGAGTGCCAAGGAAAGCTGACCCCTGTGAACAGGCAAGGAAGACAGTGTGTAAAGGACTRCCTTGATAACATCCATGCAAACAAGAGACCTTATCAATAAGCTTCCCTAGTCTTCTTGTCTCCTTTTCTAACACAAACATTAACAGGATCAACCCTTTCTGCAATACATAAACAAATTACAGTGTGTCACATCAGTGCCCTGATGTCTGTGCCAAGGCAGAAGCTTACAGAAGAGTTTGTGGACAATAAAGATCACAGCTGCTTATCTTAGAGGATATAGATTCCCTGCCTGCACTTATTTATCCAGAAAAGCTAAATAATTGGTATGTGCTACTCTTGCAAATRAATTTTTAATAGAAGACTCACAATATGGTTTTTCAAACACTGAATAAACATGCAGAATTAAGGAGGAAAGGTCTAAGAATTCTCAAGTATGATAACTATAAAAAGAAATATTCAGTGAATCACAGAAATCATCAGGTGTGCATTGGATTTTGCACTGTACTGTTACTGACTATCCTTTCAACCAGACTTTTTCTAAGACAGCCAGATTGTTGACTTTGGAAGACAAAAGGAAGCAAAGTTCTATGGAAAGTGGAAGTCAATCATGTTTTCAGAAAGCAATCATTCCAGAGAATGCTTGATWAAGAGTGAAAAAACATGTTCTGATSAKTCTCTTCTCCTTTCCAATAGTTCCATGTGTTATTGCACATTTGACCAAAGTACCATAAAATCTTAAATAGTTTTGTCATTTGATGAGATTCACTTTCCAGTGCAATGAAATACTGCAAGTTTTTCCAGACCTAAGGTTTGGCARGAAATGTTTGGTAGCATGTAACATGGATATTTTTACTGTATTTCAGAAAAATGCTTAAATATTCTTAAGTTTCTGAAAGCAGGAATTCTGGACAATCCTAATAGATTCAAAATCTTGTTCAAGATCTGGCAGGCCTAAAGCATAAATGCTGTATTACAGATATTATTACTGGCACTTTCAAACATGCATGCCAAGAACAATCTGATATGCAGGCCATTCTACGCATGGAATATTCAAATATTAAAATATTTGCTGTATTTAGAGTTGCCTTTAATAATGTGTTAGATTTGGATCTTGGCTCATTTTGCAAACTAATTTCATAGCAGGAAGAGGGATTTAATGAGATGCACACTTCTGTGAGGAGCAAAAGAACATAATTTCATTAAATGTGGACTTGGAAGAAAGAAGATATACATACAGAATTCCATTGGAAAGGGAATTTAGATGCTAAATTAGGTAGGYTCACAGATATCAGAGTGGCTTCAAGTGTTTCTTCTTCAGTACAATCATGTGGTTAAATGAACAATACTTTGCCTTTTCAGAAGTCAACTGTCAACTTCAAAGGGAAAAACCATTGGATCACACCTAACTGGAGTTCGCACAATTGTTATTAGCATTAAAAGTTTTCAGACAAGTCTAAGAGAAGGAAAAAAAACATACATCTAACTGAAGGGAGTAATTTAAAGCTGCTACCAAAAAGATTGTGTTCAAAGCACTGATGGAGAGCACCTGTCCTGCCATCATCTCAACTCTCCCAGCTGAATGTAAAGTGGACAGAGATAACTTTGTATTTTATTTGAATGCTGCAGACTGGTACCTAGGTATAATGTGTGTAGATTTATTTTAAAGACTGCATTTTGTAGCACGTATGAAGCCAAGAATACAAAGATAAAAAACTAGTGCACTATGGGCTGCTTGGTGTTAACAGTAATCTGCTTCATAAGCAGAAACAAAAAAATYCCTTCACATCCTCCATACCACCTGAAAAAATACATCACATTAACTTTTAAGAAACTTATCAACACTAATAGTATCAATTCTCCAATGAGAATGTGTGGAAGTCCTTTGAAACCATGTTCAGAGAGATAATTAATCAATTTTGGCATCTCTTGGTTTCATTATTTCATGAACACAAAACTGATGGCCATTAACAGCATCCAGAAATGGCCTRTCTACCTACCAATCCAGAAATGTTTTATCTACCTACCAATCAAATTGCTAAGGTGTTTTATCAGAGGAAAAAATGAAMCCTGCAAAGAGCACATTTAGAAAAATAGAATTGTTAAAGTTGGAAAAGATCTTCAAGATCAGTGAGTCCAACTCACTGTTAACGTACAATATATTCAAACAATATTGTAATACAACTTRGAAAATCTGTGTCAACAGGCTTCTCTTATAAAAGAGTTCTCTTGGCTAGGTATCAGTGCCACAGACAAGTATTTGTAGATACTATTTTCTGGATTAACAAGACAAATCCCATTTTAATTATAATCAGCTTATTGTCCAACACAATACCTTGGTAAGAAAATTCCAAATAAATAAAGGGTCCTTAACCTGTCAGTAACTAGAACTTATCCCACAGAGCCAATACTTATGCTGACATTTTGTCTGTCACCACACACTTCTTTGCACTGTGCAGCAGGTATGAAYGTGCCCATTTTCAAATTGAAATAGAAAATGTTTCTTTTAATTTTTGTTTGCAGTCATATGGTTGCTGCTTTATTAATTAAGGAAAATCAGAGATAAAGCTGGAAGCTTTAAATGTTCACATCTATTTTAACACAAAATTAGGAAGAAACACAATTCACTCTCAAAAACCAACAAGACATGTTCCTATGAGAATGCAATGAGGGACTGAGACTTCTGCTCAAGTTGTGTGAAACAGTGCAGGTTGATAAAGGCTCCAAAAGCACAGGTATCCCTAACATCAGGAGCTGTAATGATGTGTTAACCTTGGTGACAGTCAGAAGGGAAGGGTCAAAGRTTCAGCTGGCATCCCTGGGGGGGGATCCTTCAAGGTGAATTTGAGGCTCATTTTCAGGGCAGCACAGTAAAACTGACACTGCAGTCTGAGGAATGTACATGTTACAAACACGAGGAACTGCATTTTTCTTGAATTTGCTATTCATAGCAGTAGCAAAAAATGGTCTTTGTTGAGATGGTTAAAGTAGGGAGAACACAGTTTGCTACCACATGAGATAGCAAAAGATTTTTAAAGATCACATCTCTTTTTGAACTGAAAATAATTATCAGAGCAGACTTGCAGTTTAATTCTTTCTGCTTGCTYCAGCTACTCTTAATTTTGTGTATTCTAGAAGTTATTTCCCCATGTCTTACTTAAAAKGTTCAGATTGCTAGAGTTAAGATTCTCCTCCTGCTGAAAACTCATTACAACTACCTACCTTTATTAACTTTAAGAGATACAACAGATGACCTCTTACAACACAAAAGCCTTGGATTATTGATGACAAAAGCAGAATAACATTTGTCACCTCCAGTTGCATAATTTCTAATATTTAAAAATGACAATGCAAAAGATACAGGCAAAACATGGGAGTCTTCTTAGCAGAAAGTCTCATTAGAACAAAAATTGAGAATCAATATGCAGTATGTCCTGAAAACTCCAGCTGGAAGACCTTAAGTAAAGCATCTTAATGACAAACCAGCCAATAAAAACAAGTGAAGCAGTAACAACATGAGCAACAAAGAAGTGAAGAATGTCAACTCATTTAGCACTTCAACAAGAGGCTTCTCTCTTGCCATGAATTTTACTACATACTTTCCTGGAAAGTATTAGTCTTGGGAAAGACAGTGGTAGGACACAGACTGATTTCAGTAATGCCAGAATTCCATCCTGAGTTTAGGATGTGTGCAAAGCATATTTTAGTGAAACATGCTAACCCTGCAGATTTCCCAGGAGTTATAATCATGCAAAGTACCTGTAGACATTCCTAAATTATTATAAACCCCTGAGATCCTTGAATACAAGTGGCAATAATCTCAAAACCACTCTAAGGCTTCAGTATATAGCTTGAATGACAGAGATGTTTTCTATTTAATCACTGAAAATCTCTGAGTATTTGTAGCTGGGCTAGATCCTGCAAGTATTATACAATCACAAACATCTGGAGTGGAGCATGGCCTGAATAGGAAAGTGAGGACATGATTCTACTGTTTTGTCTACCAAAAAGGTGCCTATTTATGATTTAGGATGCAGTAACTCTTTGCACTTTGCAAGGTGGCACAACACAGCTTTGTTGCAAGTGTCAGGCTGCTTTATGTGTATGAATGAATTCAGGTCCACAACTCACGAAATGCTGAATAAGAAGAACTGAACAACTTCAAGGCTTGCCCAAAATCACACAGGAAGATTGCAGCAGCCCAGCAATCTGCTGTGCTTAGCTTGCAGAGTCTCTGCCTCAAGGCAATCTTTACTGCACATTTATTTTCTCCACAGGAAAATGTTTTGCAGCACACTTGTAGAACTCATGTTGCAATGACTGTATAGYCTCATGGTAAAACCAGATCTTCTGTGATTTATCCAGTGTAAAGGTCTGCCAGAGAGCACAAACACTCATTTCTGGTATACCTACAATGCACCATGAAATTGCTTCAGCTGCAGTTACCTGCAGCTTCTGTGGTAACACTTTACCCTGAACAAGCAATTTTTTTTTACTTGATTTTCAATTAGGTCTTACTCCTAATGAAATGCTCAAACTGAACATCACAATTCAAAGAAGTCCCAAGAGATAAATTATTTCATATGAATAGGGAGAGCAAGATGTGCAGAGTTTGAAATGTGAGGCTGAAGGGAACTCCGAGCCATCATGCCAACATCTTTCACTTTCAAAAACTTGACATTCTGAATGGCATAGACACAATGATGCAAAACATCCACAAACTTACAGTTAAGTGATCTTGATTCATCATCCCTTTGTTCAAGGGACCAAATTTTGTATTTTGTGAGGGAGGGCAAATTACTTAAGCATAGGTATCTCCATGGCTAGTTTCAAAATTCAGTATATTCCATGTGGCAGTAGAAATATTTTGAGATATACACCAGGAAAGCTTTTCACTTTCTCATGCCTTACTTTTTTTAACAGCATTATTTTCCCTGCCAAATTTGGGGGGTTTATTTACTCTCAAACSTACTCACTTTTCTCACTCTCTTCTCTCTGTGTAATCTATTCTCCCCTGTGCAGCCAGAGCCAGGAGGCCAAGCAGAGGCAAGYAGACAACTGACAACAGCAGCAGACAGAGGCAAAAGCAAAGCTGCTGAGTTAGAAAAAACCAAGATGGGTATAAATAGATCCAAGYATAACTAACCACCCACACTTCCACGTTAAACAAAGGAACAACCTTCATGTGACCATGAGCCAAACAGATTCTTGTTAGATAATGATTTTTCAGAAGGAAAAAAAAATCTATTAATTGCTCAGTGCAGCATGAGTATTAGCAAGAATTATCCTACAGCTAGATAAAGAAAGAAAGCAGGGGTTTTTTGTTGTTGTTTTTTTTTTCCCTTTTTAAGGAGGACAACCTCAAGCAGGCAGACTTGGCCCTGCCTAATGTTACACAGGAGTCTGGAATAACACCCTGCAATGTGTGTGTGAATCCCACACTGCTGCACGTGGTGAATATCTGAACTTGGCAGCAAGCAATTGTGAGTATATTGTTACCTGGAGAGAGAGAAGTACTCTGTTGGGTTGAGGAAACCCAAGAACTGAAAAATTATTATTTTTGAAGTGCTGTGATTTGGACTAGACTTTTCATATAACCAGAAGCATCACAGGAAACTCAGTAAGGCAAAACTATCCAAACAAAGTGAAATAAGCAAAAGTGAAGTTGACAGAACTTTCAAAAATAGCCCAAAAAATCAAAGCAAACCAAACAAGAAGCTCTAATCACTTACAGCTGTTCAAGCCTCCAAAAACGGGCACTGTTCTTCTCTACTATTTTTATTCTACATATTTCTTTTGATTACGAGAACATAATATGTGCAAACTCAGCACACAGATTGTTGAGGTTTTATTAAACATGCTTTTAGAGTTAGTGTCATTTTTACTTTACAAAAGTAATTCCTAAAATAAGCATGATACACAATAAAGTCTCAGTTAGCAGTTATCCGATATTTAGATTTTAAGTGACAACATGTGGCTGCTGTGGTGTRCAAGCAAGTAGGAATATCAAAAATGCCAAGTACAATCAAATTTATAAGGTTCACTAGAGACTTTCAAGAACAAAAATGTACCTTTTTTTTTTCTCACTCCCATCCCCCAGAATGGAGGCAGTTTCAGTATTTGGAAAAGAGCAAACACAGTGAGGAGCTGGGTTCCTTCACTTCACTGTACAGACTTGCCACAAATAATACACTGATTTCTGCAGGATATCTATTTATGAAAAGGTTTTTCATGCTTTACAAATGGAAATATCTCTGTATAAGAGCATAAAATAAACCTAAATACAGTAAAAATAAAGGCTGACAGATCCAGAAGGGTGCGTGAAAGAACCTTGGAAGGCAGAAAATCTGTAGTGCTGTTTTGCACATTTCATCTGTAGGGGTCCTAAGTCCCATGTCCAATGGAATCTACTCTGAACACTTTTTCTGCCTGTTCACAGGTTGCCCACTTCCCACTGTGAGTCCTAATGTGTGCCAGACTCATAAAAGCTTAATTTTTTCCAATATTACTTTGCCACTCATTGTTTTTGCTCCTGAGGAGGAATGAGGGAAGGCACAGCAGTCACTAAGGGGCTGGGGAAAACAGTGCTGCCAGAAATGAATTTTTAACTTGCAGGAGTATGTCCACACTCTACATGTGAGACTTCCCTGCAGCTGGTGAAGGGAGGGGAAGGGAAGAATTAGCTTTCTAAGCCCAGTCTTCATCTTTATTGTCTGTAATATAAGCAAAGGCTCCTTTCCTGACTGCTTAGAAAAACTAACCAAACAAAAATGTTTCTTTTTCATTAGCAGAATAAAATGAATGAAGAAATAATTTCCCTCCCACATCCTTTTTTCATTTCTCTCATTCATCCAAAAAACCCCCAACAACGAGACTGTCAGCCAAACAAAACAAAGAATTTACTTTCTCAGCATAATAAATCACCTTTGCTCCTAACCATCCAAATCATAAAGTCCTACACACCCTGGATAGCTCAAGTAACCTTGTCTGAGATAACAACCACCTGGCTTTTTATTATTTTTTAGGGAGAAGCTTCCCAGACACCATTTCTATAATTTCACATGGTCCCAGAGGTTCAAAACTCTCAATAAGCCATTTTAACAAGAAAATCCTGATAGCCTAATATCTAGGCCTGTAAATGTCCCAAAACTCAGATATGTAACACATACTCTATTTGCTGCAGGCATTGATTTTCTTTTACTATCTAGGTCATCAGTTCATGACTAGGGACAAAAGAAATCCRCAGAGAGTTTTGACTCAATGAGAAGTTTCCAAATTCCTCTAAGTCCACAGAGTATCTGCAAAAGAGGCCCATTCTTCTTTGCTTTACTTTCACAATGGAAAGTAGAAATTGGTCTAAAATAAAGCTGACTGTAGTAAAAATACACCCTCATTTCACATTAAAGAAGTGCTTTTCACTACTGCTGGGTGAAAGAATACTGAGAAACCATAGTTTTGCATGTCCAACGCTGAAYTTTTTAAGTGGTGAGAAGACAAAAATAGCTGGAGCGAAGGACATCACTGATGCAAAAGAACATTTTTGAAAGTTGTGAGAAAAACCAGAAAGAACAGGTATCTTACAGCTCTGGGGTCAAATATGATCAGCAATAACTTGGTTTAAAATGCCAGCAGATGAATGGCCACAGGAAACCTTTTAATCTAACACTGAATTATGATGAGTTTTAATTCCAGTACTTTTGGTTAGTGTGAACACAGTCTATAAATCTGATAACCTCACACAGTGGATGACACTACCACCAGGCATGCCCCTGGGAACTCAGGAGGTCAGCTTGGTGCTAAATGCAAAATATAGTTGCCATGATAGCCAGCACAAGCCTAAAGATCCTGATGTTCTCCTCAGCCCCAAGAAGTTTGACCTGCCCTGCATCATGATACTCCTTCCCTTTTCCCTAATTCCAGAGATCAACATTACCCTTTGGAGATGTCTGCTGGGAAGACATACCAAGTGTCAACCTACGCATGGTTTACCCTATCCAGCACAGAAGGGTTAATAATGAGCCATTTAAACCAATTAGAACAATGCTGGGCATTGAGCATGACCCAAACTTGACACTGGTGGGCTTTTTCCTCACCATTTTCTTACAGCAAATGGAGAAAAAAAAGAAGTATTTGGGACTGTTGACGTGTCCAGAGGAGGGCAACAAGGCTGGTGAGGGACTTGGAACACAAGCCCTGTGAGGAACAACTGAAGGAGCTGGGGTTGTTTAGCCTGGAGAAAAGGAGACTCAGGTGACCTTGTCATTCTCTACAACTTCCTGAAGTGTGGCTGTGGTCAGCTGGGGGTTGGTCTCTTTTTCCAGGCAACAACTGAGAGAATGAAAGGACACAGTCTTAAGCTACACCAAGGGAAATAGAGGTTGGACTTTAGGAAAATGTTTTTTACTGAAAGAGTGATAAAGTACTGTAATTGTCTGCCCGGGGAGATGGTGGAGTCACCACCCCTGGATATGTTTATAAAAAGACTGGATGTGGCACTCGGTGCCATGGTTTAGTTGATGGGTTAGGGAATGGGTTGGACTTGATGATCCTACAGGTCTCCTCCAGCCTAGAGGAGGAGAGATTCTGTGATTCTGCAAGAGCTGCACAGAAGAAGGGGACATCCACATGGGCATTTTCAGGCCATTTGCCTTGGTCTGGCACACAGGTAGAGATACCAAGCTCCTTCTGCCCGCAGTGCCACGGGAGCCATGTGGCCGCGCTCGCCCCGTGCGGTGCCGGCGCGCTCCAGCCTGTCCTGCAGCAGGGCTCGTTAGCCCGGGCTTGGCGCCACAATAACCACTGCCAGATGGCTGCCACAGCCAGCCCAGAGCTCACATCTGCCTGACAACATCTGCACAGCCTYGCTCCTTCACATGGCAAACCTGAAATGCAAGCTGCGAGGGGAGAATCTTGTAATAGGTTAGGATTTCCAGTCCACACTGACGCACAGAATTYGAGCTCTCGCTCTTGGCAGCTGCAGTCAGGGCTGGAAACTGCTCATGGATGTGTTAGAGATGAGAAGCTTTGTTTCAAAGGGCTGAGTCTGAAAAATGAAGTGAGGATGGTCAGACTCCAAGTAGGACGGAAGAAGCGAAAGGGGAAAATGGATGCAAAAATGRAAGTCTGTGGGACATTTCTCCACATTAGCCCGGGCTATTCATCAGATCTTTTACACCCTTCCAAGGTGACTGTGGTGCTCTGCAGAAGGTGGTGGTTTTTTATGGCTCAGCCAAAACCCCAACAAACAATACACAAAACAATGTGACAAATGGTAAGCAAAGACTAATGGACTAATGAAAAGATAATATAATTTTGTTTTAAAT
This sequence comes from Alauda arvensis, assembly GCA_902810485.1. Classification (NCBI taxonomy): domain Eukaryota; kingdom Metazoa; phylum Chordata; class Aves; order Passeriformes; family Alaudidae; genus Alauda; species Alauda arvensis. Next base: position 862,980 of record CADDXX010000252.1, on the reverse strand, counting down.
TACATGGGAAGTAGCAGTGCAGCAGAAGATAACCTACATCTTAACAGAGAATGGTAGGGCAGATGCGGAAATCCGAGTGGTTTAAACACAGCAGAGGAAGAGGCAGGGGAAGAGGCAGGCATGCAGACAGAACTGAGGGGAAAAATGGGAAGGGTGTCCTCATGATAAGGCAGGAGACAGCACAGGYACTTGGCACAGAAAAGAAGGAAGACATATTTTGAAAGATTCATGGAATCTGGAGAGCAAAGAGATTTCAGCAGGAGCAACAGGGACCCTGAAACAGAACTTCAAGTGTGAACACAGAACAACAGTGTAACGTGGGGAAAAAACAAGGAGAAGAAACAGCAGGATGTAGAGGAATTCTCACTATCCTCTGGGACAGCTGTGCGGTAACAAATTGTTTTTCACAATTTTTTACATTCTTTTTTTCCCTCCTGGGGTGCCAAGCTAACAGCAGCTCCAGCTGTGTCACCTGGGGAAGWAATATTAAGAGCAGAATAAATATAAATCATTAACAAAAAAATCKACTCTGGAGGAAGCCACCATTGTAGGGATCAGCAGATGAAGTAAAAAGAGAGGTAGAGTGGGAAGCCACTGCTCCCGGGGAGTAAGAAAAAGGACTTGGAAGAAAGGAAATTGCAGCACATATTGGGAATCAGAAGAAAAAATACACTTCTCTTTCTAACCCTCTTGGGGCCTATAGGAAATTGCTGCTTGCCCTTTAATCTGCCCCAAAAAAGAAAAACAATTAAAATGAAATAAATCCCTGAACTGTAAGTTCTTGCTCCCTGCCTTCCCCCCACCCCATTGCTTTGTGTGCTGTGCACCAGGGCCATGATCTCTCATGCAGCTCTCCACAGCAGAGAYAATATTACCATTAGAATTACAGCTTTATAGGAGTGTGCATTCTTTTGCTGTGTATCTGAAATACATAATTTGGGGAAACAAAGGTGTTAAGGGATTAACAATCAATAAATCAATGAAAAAGAGAGGAGGCCAGGGGRAAAAAAAWGAAGAGAAATGGAGAAGAAAGAAATAAGGATAAACATCTTGAATTCATTTAGAGTGGCACCACAACAGTATGGTTTCTGTCAGGAGCATTGCTGTACTAATGGGTTAAGACTGTTACTCCACACAAAATGCCCCAACAAATTCAATCAGGTTTTTTTTCATTTCTCTTGATTCACTTCCCCRTTGCCATTTTTCCCTGCAATTTAATTTTAGAAAGAAAGAGGGAATTAATTTCTGCTCTTTCCACTGTTCCCTCCAATACTCACAACACTTTCTCTTTTCCTTTTTAACTGACAGTCATAGCAATTTCTTCCACTTTCCTTTTTTTCTTTTTTTCTTTTTTTCTTATGATCAAGGTCACGTTGGGATCCACCTATGTAGTTTTAAACTTGCCAAAGCACAATGAGGCTATGACTGGTCTCTACCAAGAAGAATGAACGGAGCTCTCTGTGACAATTCATTAACAAAAAAACTGGGGCAAGTACATTAAACATCTCCCTGTGGATGGTGCYGTTAAAGGAAGTTTTCCTGTCACAACAGAAGATCAGAAGGCTTTGTTTTCATATTCTGAAAAACATTTTCTTCACTCACTCATGTAAAAATAGCATTGTGTAAGATGCAATAAATGCAGCTCATTTGTGATGTACTATTTAAGGGCCAGGAAAGGAGATGGGAATTGAAAATTTAGGTTGCAGCTCATCTAAAATAAGAGTGTAAGTCATTCAAAACTGTTGATGTCACAAGACAGCCACACAAAAAAGGAATGAAAACCTGTATGCATTATTCATCTTGTAACTTTGATCTTTAAACCTAAGAAACTTGAACAAGGAAAGATAAATGGCTTCTCAAGCTTTTTCTTTTAAAAATCAAATGAGGATGATTCAGGATAAATGAGAGATAAGAGTTAATACGAAAGAGGGAGAAATTGCAATCACTGTGCTGCATGGAAGTTTCAATGCAAAGGCTCTGCTTTTTGTATTCAATTACAAAGGATTTCTTTCTTAGGTACCAGCATCCTTTTTCATGTATATGTAAAAGATTTTACCTATTAAAATTTCATGTTCAGTATGCACAGCTTTTTTCTTCTACCACCTATACCATGACTCGATGTGAACAATTAGGAAGCTTTCTGAAGCAGGGGCCACCAGTGGTCATGGGGCAGGAACAGACTCAGGGAAATCCTGACCTCCAGACCTGGCTCAAACATCCGCTTGGTCCGGAGCTTATGCAAGATATGTACACTTTGTCCCACTGGGAAAGCACTGATAATTACAGGCACTCTGACTGCATCCTGATTTCACTGAGGCTTAGTCAATTATGCAGGCCTTGCTGCTAAAACATAAGACAAATTGATAGCTCCAAAAGCACATGGAGGTTGCCCTGTCTAGATGGGAGAGCCCCAAAATCCTCTTTGAAYGCTCTGTGCTCCTGAGAGTTTGTAATTATTGCCAGTTTTTGCCTAAAGATATGCTCAAAGGCCCCACCATCTTGGTTAGATTACTGATGTCAGCATCCTACAGAGAGACAGTCACATTTGGGATTCACAAAGAAGACAGAGCAGCAACACAGCTCCTCGAGGGAGGCTCTGAGCAAACCTGACACAGGCAGACACTGCCACAGACATCACAAATCACAGCTCACCAGCCATTYCCAGCTACAGCAAAGCCCAGGGAAGAATGTCTTGGCTTCCCAGCATGCTGCAGGAGGGTTTGCTTATCTGAGCTTCCAAATTGTTACCTCCTCACAGRCAGATATCACTAATCAGGTGACAGAGCCAGACAGGCTGGGTGGGTGCAAGCACATGAGGAAATGGCTGGGGAATGAGGTGAAAATTTCATGGTGGGGTGTGTGTTAGGAGGGCGGCAGGAACACCATTTGAGAAGTAGTGGGACATTTCGGGGGTACAGCAGGAAGGTGGGTGAGAAGGGAATGGAGGCACAGTGAATTAACAGGCTTACAAGCAACCAACATCCACTGTGATCACTGTGAGTGCCCGAGCAAGTCATTGCTAATGGCGCTTGCAGCCACTGACACTCTGCCAAGTGCATCCAGACAAAATACATTTGGAAAGACCAAACCCAGTGATTACAGCAGTCAGCAGAAACTGCACTGATTGCACTTCCTCCCTCAGCCTGAGGGAATGCAAACTCACAGCTTTTGGCACCAAGGTGACACACGTGGCTAYATCCTAATGATGCTGTGCTGCCATGCAAAAAAAAGATGGCTAGACTGATGGGGCAGGGAGCAGGGCTGTTCCTGGGGAGGATACCTGGAGCCCTGGCCTAGATCCTTGCTCCAAGCAATGGGTGGGTCTGAACTTCACCAGTGCCAAATGTGTAAACACCATAACGGCTGGAAACAGCACCAGGAGCTTCCCCACCCTGGCGTGCTCCTTGCTCTCTCATGGACAACACCTTTGCACCTTCTTCCTCCACCAAGTCTCAGCTCCAAGAGGAGTGCCACACAGCCTCTCCTAGTGCATGGATCATATAAGAAACTGGATAAACACATTTGAGCTTTATACTGTGAGAAATTAGGGCTATGCACAGGACTGAGCTGAGGAACTCCTTTTCATATATATATATATATATATATATATATATATATATATATATATATATCAGGAGGGATTCCTGATGCCACAGTAATCCCAGGAGCAAAATTAACTAGATGAGCATGGAATCATTCCAGTTCTGCTCTGTCCTGTTTTCCATTTCAATAAATTAAGCTAAAGGTAAGTGTTTGCTTCTCAGGCAAGACTGTTCCAGCTTCATTTGCAATATTTGGAGAGGGATTAGTCACATCAGGCATTTTTTTTCATACCATGGTGTACAGAACACACATGAGGGAAATCAYGTTGAGCCCCAATGCACTGAGAAAACTGTTTATAGACAACATACTCAAGAGCAGAGAGAAAAAAAATATTTTGGTGATGATTCTTTACCAGGTGCACCCAACAGACATTTGTGCACTGAAGAGCCTACACCAAGTCTCTAAAACTGGGCACTACTGGGAGTGCTGCGCTCAAATAAAATGTCTGCTTCTATAAACCCCACACAGATAGCTCAGCCCTCACCCTTAACTTTCATTTCCTATTTGTTCCATTCCCTAGTTCATGACCTGAAAGACATATACAGCTTTTTCTCTTCAAAGCACATTTATTTTCCCTACAAATGGACCCAAAATATGAAAACACCGATTTTTATTATCTCACCTACATAATAAACACATTGATTTCCTAAACTCTACCTGGGACAAAATAATATTTTCTCTTTATTGCATTCCTGAGRAAGTCATGCTTTAACTTGGATCTTATTTATCTGCCATTTATCTACATCTTTTGCTTCAAATTCTCAGTCAGGAACAGAGCTTGCAGCTCTGTCTCTCTGGCACTCTTAGTACTCATTCTGAAAAGTCACATTTTTCTGACTCACAGATGACACTGCCATTGCACAGGAGAAAAAGATCCTTCCATTTTTAAAAATATGGTTGTTTCATGGAGATACCATCTTCTAGAAGAAAGTATAGATATGAATCAAAATAGATGTTAAACATCATTCCTTATCCAGAAAAATACAGTTTTAATGTTTATTTTAAATCTCCTGTCAGAWAGGAAAGCATTATAACAAAATGCTTCACACAGCCTTTGACACTTACAGAACTCTTGAAATTGTAATGAGTCAAAGATCAACAAATCTATAGGAATGAAAACAACTGGAAATGCTTTAGAAGYGGAGCCACTGAAGSTTTTTCATTGATTAAATGCCCATTKGTATTACATATGCATTGAACATAYAGTTTGACATTTCCTGATCTGCTAATTTCATGGTTTTAAAAGAGGCAAGTTACACTTGTATGATGGAAATTTACTGCCACTGAGTCAATCAAAATGTTGCCACCACATGAAGGGAGGTATTCATTTTAAATATAGTCACTTAATTAAAAAGAAAAAAAGAAACCTGTCACTTAAATCCTATCAATTTCATCCTTATTTCAGCTTTTGTCCTCTTCCAGGTTTTTTTTCATTCCTCTTGCCAAACTGAAATAGAAATGCCTTTAAGGAGATAAATTAATAGAAATGGAAAGATTCTAAGTCAGGTTTCACAATTAGCATTTCACTCCCATCTGCTTTTAGCAAGTTGTCCACTGCAGGTCCCAATCCCTCCTCCCCTCCCAGCCACTAGCAAGATCATACAGATGGTTGCAGAGTTGTAAAGAGGTACACCTGAATGCACTTGGCAAGATCCTGCTCGAGCTGTAAGAGGATGCAAATCTGCATTAGAATGCTGCTTCAGACTCTCTTGCCCCTGTGAGGAAGCACCACAACATCAAGAGTGCTGCTGAGGACGGTGCCAGGCACGAATGACATGGATGGACAGGGCTAAGCTGGGCTGTGGCAGCTCTGTTTATTTACACTTCTGGAAACAAAATCTCATCTGGGTACCYGAAACGAGTGTGTCTCTATTCCTACATCAAAACTCACTTTCATTTGCTCGTTATTGAGAGGCAACAGTGATAACAACTGTGCCAGGTRACATGGTGAAAGAATACTTGTGTGGGTGAGCATTTGATACAAACACCAGAAAATAAAACCAAACTGAGGGGCTTTATTTCATCCTAAGAAAARCTTTAATGACTCCAGGTGACACTGCCAGTCAGTGATAGCTACTCTTGTTCTGGGTATGTCTTTGTTCTGGCACCTGGAACAGTTTTCATGTATAACAAAAGAAATGTACTTAATAGGCAACACCTGAAAATCCTTCAAGAGAATAAACTATAGCAATAAAAACCACAAGTTTAGAAAGTGCTTCCTGGAAAAAAAACACAGGTAGCACTGGATTCTTCTCTTTATCTCAGGTCAATTGACTTGTCACGGTTGGAAGGAGATTTGAAAAGGAAATTGCAAGTTCTTAGCAAGTATGATTGGAGGAATAGAGTTAATAGCCAGCAATCACTGGAGGTTGGGTAGGGTACTTAAAAATTTAAATGTATGCATACGCCACAACTGCAGAATGTCTGGGCTTTGTCTTGTTTGTAAAAAATCTATGGAATAACAGGCAATTTCAATCTCAAACCAAAATGGTAATTTTGGTTACTCAGTTGGTAACTCAGGTTGCTGGGGTCTAAGAGTACTTCCATTAGAGATTTYCCTCATTTTGGGATGTGATTGAGGCATGCAAATGGTATGTGCCTCTAATCCTGCTTTACACTAGMAATCTTCCCAGTACCAACAGGACAGAATGTGCTTTCAGATGATACAGTTTCCCTCATGTGGAAAGATGTTTCTACTACCACCATGTTGGCAGCAAATAAATGATTTTTCAGCTCTAGTTTTCRCTGACATTTTGCAGGACATTTAGGCTCAGCAGCTTACTGTTTCAAAAGGATAGTTTTATSATTTGAGAAGCTGCTTTACCCATACTCTTGAATAGTTGTGCACTGTATTCAGTAAGCTACAGATACAGTGAGTATGACAACATCTCTAATGAAAAAACAGATTTATTTAAGATGGGAGGATAAGCCATTATCTCTCTAAAGAAATGTGTCTAAATCCCCAAACCCTTTTTATCCTTTCTAATACAATGCACAACTTTTCTCTGTGTGTTATTTTCAACAGAATTACAAAACATCTCACCAAGACCACTTGTCATTTCTCTTCCCAACCAAAGATATTACACGCTGCAGAAATTTGAAGGAGGATAAAAGGCAAGAAAATTACAGGACAGTGATGGGTRTAATGAATTCCATTTCCACAAGCTTTTAATTCTTCTGAGGAAGAGAAGAGCAGAGGTTTTGCATAGGCCTCTTTAACAARCAAATGCAAACCCTGCAATGAAGTACTAGGAGATGAGAGGTTACATTCCAAGCTAAATGCAAACTAGCCCTTGCCCGTGAGGCAAGGAAAGGACACATCCTAGAAAGGGCAGCACAGCCAGAGATGCCCACAGGCTCAAGAGACAAGAAATTTGGGAGTAGTTGATTCTTGTGTTGTTTGGAAGAACTTTTTGTACTTACTGTAATTCTCTCATCTTTGTCATCTAGAGGGGTGCCATCTTTCTTCCATGATATAGTGGGTTCTGGGTGACCTCTTGGGGGCTGGCATTCCATCACTGCAGGTTCCCCCACAGCCACCATGACATCTGATGGGTTTTGCCTGAAGTCATCCCGTAGAACTGAAAGAATAAAGGAAATGAAGCAAAAAAATTACTCAATAATATACTAATAGTGCAGCAAAGTTATTTGTATTGGTCTTTAATTGTGCCTGTTGTCACTGCATTTTACATTAACAAACAGATCAGTTAATCAACAGAGCTGGAGAGGGATTTTTTACAAGAGCATGTTGTGAGAGAACTAGAGGTGATGGCTTTGAACTGAAAGAGGGCAGGTTTAGATGAGACATTAGGAAGAAATTCTTTACTGTATGGGTGGCATGGCCTTAGCACAGAGTGGCCAGAGAGGCTGTGGCTGCTCAGGTAGAATGTGACTTGGGGGAAAGCACAGCAGAGGCTGCTTTCTSTCCCCTTTTTCCTGAGACACAAGGTCAGCCTGCCAGTAACTSAGGTTTACAGTTAAAGGTTGGCCACTGGCCATACAAATTGTACCCMTCCCTGATTTTAGGGCAAAAGGTAATGTGCTAAATAAACTGCTCAGTTCTTTGATAACATTGCAAATCATTAAACATTTGCCCAGCACTAGCCAAACTCATCTTTGCAATTTGGTTTGTGTCATTTGAAAAAAAAAAATACTAAAAACCTTTCCTGATCTCTGGTAGTTGTTACTTAGCCTAAACCAGGACCACATCCTTTATTTAGAAGTCAATTTTACCACAAAGATTTTGCACACAAAAAAACCAATTTTATTGCAGCTTCATTACCAGAATTTGTTTCTTCTCATCAACTGGCCAAGCCCAGGCCTAGGAAACTCTAGTTTCCTCCAGTCATCCACTAYGGATTTTATCAATAGCTGTGTGATTATTTTTCTTTCTGGGAAAGGACAGACATCACCCTGTGCTCAAGAGACCACTACACAGGGACAGGGTTTAACAGAATAGTGGCATTCCTAAGCCTTGCCAAGTAAGTGGCATTAGGTTTMATCTAAAAATAAATAACTCAAATGATAACAAACATCACATTTCAGTCCTCTCCACTGCTGTTCCTCCATCCATACTGAACACAGGTAATGGAAAAGCACACTATGCCCAAAGGACTCTCAGGATTTTTTATGTCACTCTTGCTACCTGCAGCAATCTTGTGTCAACAGTAAATAATGCCAAGAAACTGCAGCAAGAAATATATATATATATATATATATATATATATATATACACACACACACACACCCTCCAAGGCATGGACCCCAGCTACATGGACATTTACTACTGAGCAGGGGTTAGTGCTGCTAATACAATATAATAGTGCTAAAATAATATAATATAATAATAATATAAATAGAATGTAATAATAATATAAATAGTGCTAATATAATAGTGCTAAAATACTGAGCCTGTTAGTGCTGCTTCAAGGGGAGGTGAGATTTATTGTCAGCTGTTAAGGAATGTGGTAGTTCTTACACATTGGCAATGGGTACAGTGCTACCACCAAGCCATCCCTCTCTGTAAGGCCTTTCATGCTCCTAAGACCTTCTAAAATGGTCTGAGGGCACATGGATCCCCTGCTTTGGGACAGAGGTATAGAAACCTTCCTCACACCTGCTTTTAATACACAACCAAGAAAGTTYCACATTGATACAGAAGTGTAAGCAGGAATCAAAAACAATAAATAAAGACTATTTTGCCACTATTCTAGATAAAGGACATAAATTTCAGACATRACAAAGAATATCTGTGTGTCAAAAAGACTTAAATATAGTACAGATCTCACCRAACATTTGAATATACTAATCCCCTYCTACACTGAAGCACTCACATTTCTGGTATTTCAGTTCAATTAATGAAATTTCTGGATGCCTTGGAAACAGCTACTCCTGCTCTGAAAGAGGCTAGTCAAGGATAAAATGTCTCTATCACATTATCAATACAAAACAATAGAACAGAATTACAGGACTTAAAGAAGTTAGTATAGAATAATTAAGATTGGAAGGARCCCCTGGAGGTCATCAAGTCTGCAACAGTGAGATGCTTTTGGATGACCATGCTCTCTTGGACAGATTAGGTCTCTTCAACAGACCCAGTATACAGAGTTTATTAAAAAAACCAACCCAAAAACCAACCCAACAAATAAAACACATGTACCTATTTCCTAGTGTACAAAAGCCTGAGGAAGCATGCTCCATCAAAGTGCTTCTGTCCCTAAAAAGCAAGACTCATGGAYATTTTCCTTCCATGAACTTGGGAAAAATTGAAAATATTTTCAGCTATAACATCATGTTTTTGAAAAGGGAAATGATGTCATTTTTAGTTATTCAGAAAGGTAAGTCAAAAGACCAATCCTTTAAATTCCCTTCAGCTTTTCAACAAAACTTCATGAAGTTCAGCCCACATTCTCTTGCATCTTCCTTACTATATTCCCTTACATAYTGATGCACCAAAATTGCATTTCCTATTAATTTTTGGTTATGGAAGTGTTACAACACTATTCTCATACACTGAAAACGTTACAAATCTTTGTTCCACTTACACTGAATTTGGTGTTAACAGCCAAAGACAATTTCTTGTGCTCCCAAGAAACCCTCAAGCCATCCAGACACATGGATCACTATAAATCACATGGTGCAAATGGATAGCTGGACACTGCTTCTGCTCAAGTCCAAGAWTTTTTTCTATTTAATACTTTAGAGAGTTAATCTGGCTTGGAGCCACTGATCTCATTACTACTTATTTTGTTTTTTTCTTTTCCCCCACTTCTTCAAATTAAAGAGCATTAAAGAAGACAAAGAAGTTACTAACCCCTCCCTCCCATAGATCCAGTTCCCAGTGCCAACAGCACATGAAAGTGCAGAAGAGTTTGTTTGCCATGCCACAGTTCTGTTGCAACACAARAAAGGGGTGCTTTGACCATGAGTAAGAAGCCTCTTATTACTGCTGAAGATTGTATCACTTGGATAAATTTAAGAGACACATTAAAAAAAGCAGCCTGAAGTTTAAAAAAAAATTAAATCAAGCAATCTTAATAAAGCATAAGTGYTTTTCAAGTCTGAAAGACCTCATAAATCTAAGAGAAAGGACTATCAGAGAGCACCTCAGATGGCTTTAGCATCTTTGAAGCAACAAAGAAGTCCAGCACTTACATAATAAAACCAAATTACTTCTCTAATTTCTACACCCCTTAGTCTTAAAATAGCTTGACAAGCAYAGCACCTTGCCTGCAAACCAAGCCCTTTCACAAATTAACCAGTTCTTAATAGAATGCCTAGGAAGACATCAAAGGTCCAGGCCACAGATACTTCAAAACAAGTATTTTTTTCCTCATTTACTATGAATTATTTTGGCTCTCAAATCACTTAATGAAATGCTAACAGAATGTAATCCATTAGAGATTACTCCACAGATAGTCATCGTAATTATTTTTGCAGCTGTAGAGTAGATACATGCTCTGTTTTGTTTGCCCCAGGCTCTAGCAATCTTGCTTGAAGTTATAAATCTAAAATTTTCATCCCTTACTGAAAAAACCTCTTTTTCTTTGCTGTTCCTCACAGTCAAGGCTGACTGTAAATTGAGAAAACATTTCCTTTTTACGTTATATYAGAAATATACTTTGCAATCCACTACAGCAAATGCTTTCTGTCACCAAATGGTGAAATTTCACCTCTTTCTACACGTATGCAGCTGGAATGAAAAAAAAAAAGGTATTTTGACAGGACATTTAATTTTTTTTCCATTTTTTAAAGAATCTTCATAGATATATAACACTCTCGTCCCCATTTCTGCCAGGCTTTGGTTAAGGTTTTYTAGCATTTTACCTAATATTTTCTGAAATCCAATGAAGGATGATGGCAACCATCATCACAGCACAGCTGGGACAACTCCATGATCTTGCTGTGTGAACGTGCTGAACTATTCAGATTCAAAATCAACTTCTGCAGCTCCACTTAGAAGTCAAGTGCTCACACAACTACTTTATATTGTGTACTCTTCAATCCACTGAGGAGTTTTACTTTCCCCAGAGCATCTTTCTCAGGGAAGAAGGGAAATGGCAACCACTTGGGGATAAATTTTTATTTATAAGCAACATGAATTTTTATTGACAAGCAGAGATGGCACCAAAACAGTGCTTTGCAAAATGCAGCACWCAGTGCTTTCTTCTTAAGTTCTCTGTTGCCTGCTATGAAGAAAGAGTAGGGAGACACTACTGGCTCAGASAGGARGAAGATAGGCAGGATTTTTTTGCCTATTAAATTCCAGATAATTCAGAAAGATTACTYTGCAGTTTATCTTTAAATAACTGTCATTTGAAAAGGATATATAAAATGCAAGATAAAATAAAMCAACCAGAAAGTTCTAGTCAATACTTGAAAAGAATGAATTTGTAAGGAACACACCAATTACCATCAGACATTGTGGATATCATGCCTTAACAGGTGGTATMATTTGAGATCTGGAAATCAGAAAATTTCCTGAAAATGTTGATTACAAGTCTGTTCTAGTCCAGACACTTCAYGCTAGATCAGTTCAAAGCAGTGCACTAAAATATATCTGGGATCCCTATCAACCAAGATCTTAAAGCCATGGTCACCCAGGGAACAGAGGAAGAAGGAAATGATGCTGCTTGTGCTGCAAGTTTCTGAATCAGACCAAGGCAATTTTAATCCATTTTAATTCTTATAAAAAGGGGCATCACTCAGACTTGCTTCCCATTAACTCCCTTGCACCATCCCASACAAAACACACTATTTTGCAAGTCTGCTTCTTAGAGAGAGACTGGTGAACCAAAGTATGGCATAATTATTTAAATGAAGACATCCCAACAAGCTCCACTCTTTCAGCACGAAGAGAATTTGAATCTCTCTTTGAATAGTAGCATGTGCCTCAAAAATGGTGGAAAAAGAAAGTGAAATAAACAGAAGAAATGATCATCMCATTTCTTTGAAAAACAACTAAACCTTAACTAATGAGCAAGATTCCAACAGCAAACAAAACYCTTCTGACATCAAACAAGCTAAATACAACCTTAGTGCCCCACTGCCCTGCCTTTTGGCTAATGTTGTTAAAAGTTGTAATAGATTTTAAATCTTTTTAGTACCCACCAATTCTATTATTTTCATTCCTTTAAATATATAAAAAGTATTTCTGTGTTTCCCTTTTCCTCCCCAACAAAAGAGCAGTATTTACAAACGAAGTTTCCACCTAATACTTCATTTGAATAATAAAGTGTGATGAACTAAACAACAAAAATGTGAGCTTGCTTTAAAAGCCTATAAGATAAGGAAAAGGAAAACAGGATTCAGGAGGTTACATAAATCTCCTAATCCCATGAAGCTGTARTCAAAGAGAAACTAATTATTGTTTAGTCAGGATTGAGCTGTTATTCAAAAGCAGAACTCTTCCTGTAATCTAGGATCAGAARTGATCCCTTTTCCCCACTACCTACTGAACTTGTAATTCAAATTTACTGAGACACACCAGACATTTTTGGCATTCAAATATAAGATGGTTGTCAGTTGGAACAGTACTTCAAACCAGGTGCTTAATTTTAATTACAACTAACTTAAGCATCAGCCAGAATTATGGTACCTTGTTTAAAGACTTTGCTGGCATGAAATTTATACAGATGTCAGGATATAACTTTTAATACATGCATGCCACTAACAGGAAAGTGTTAGAGCACCTAATTAAGGAAAAAAGAAACAAATAAAGGTATGCATTATCAAACTTAAGTCAACCCATGTGTTACCATATTATATTTTGGGCCTCATTAAACTGTTACCTGGTTTGACCAAAAAACTTAATCAGTTACAAATGAAAAATATTCTTTTTGAAGAGACCTCCCTARAAGTCTCCATGCAGTCATAAAAACTTAAAGGAAAAACTTATTCCCTGAAAAAATGCTTTCTTTTCCTTTCTGAAGGTGTTGTTAAAACCAGGTCAACATTGGTGCTAACTAAAATAAATAGCCATTAAAACAGAAGAGAAAGAGTAGGGCTATAAATAGCCAGAAATTACTGTTGTGATCATCTAACAAGACCACTCATGTAATGCAGGCAGTAATTTCATGCAGTGACCAAGTCCAGCACTGCTGTATGGAATGCTTCAAAACATGTCTGCACTACTACAAGGCTCCAGAGGCTGGRAGTCACAGCCAGCATGCCTAGGGCTCCTCACTTCCATCATCCCCAGTTCCCTTATGTTTCCTACCTTGCAGCACTCTGACCTCTTGCTGCCTCTTGCTCAGTCAGACCCAAAGCCTTCTGCAGGCCAGCAGATGCCAATCAGTTCAGTGTCTACATCTTTAATATCCCTCAGTCTTCACAGAGCATCAAAAACTGCATGAGAACTGGCCACAGCCCCTCTGACTGCACAGTCTGAGAATTCCCAGCAAACAGGCTTCCAGACAGAGGAGGCTGCTCCTAAAGCAATGAGCACCCCTTGGCACCATCACACCAGAGATCCATCTTAATCCTTGGCTATACATTCTTGACAACACATTCAGCATCATCCGTTCATATGGTGCTGTCCTGCTCTGCTTTCAACTCTGCCCATTAGCAAACCTTGCCACTTCAAAGTCTGCAGAAACAAAAGCAGTTTCAAATCAAATGGCTTTTTACCTAGTAGTCATGTATTTGTATGAGTTAGTTCAGACCTTTACCTGAGWCCACATAATTGAGATCACAACATCRTGCATTTCTATTTCTCTATTTCTMTACATTATATATTCTATTTCTRTACATTATAMAATTTCTATTTCAAGATCTCCCTTAGTGAAAGGAAACAACCATTAAAACTCCTCAGTAAAACAACTGTGTTTTTTCTACTTTATTACCACTGAGATCAACTAATTCAGTTTGAACAGCTGGTACATAAATACTTCTTCCATTATGTCACTGAAGGGTTAATGAATGCAAGAAAAGATTTCCAAAGGCCTTTCTTTTAGACACTGAAACAATTTAAGAACTGCCTTTTATTATTATGCTTGTTCTCATATTGCCAGTGATTTATTTTTAAACTTGAAATGACACCAYTTTCAAGATTTTGGTACACATTGTAAGAGGCATACAGAAATTTCAACAGTAATTTGAATTTGGAAGAGTCAAGAGCGCTGAAAAATAGCATTTAACTTAAATGAATGAGAAAGAATTACTCAAAGAATTAATTAAAGAGTGAATGGCATATATAGGATGCTTAAATTCAGAAAACTTGCATTCCTACTACCCACAGAGTAGTGCAGAATTTCCAGCAATGGGAAACTGCCTCTCAAACACACAGATCTGCTAAAGATTTTACTGAATCTCACACCAMATTCTGCTGTAAGAACACTTAACAGATGAAACATGTCAGAAAGCGGCATTAAGTTCACGTTACCAGCCTGTGTAATTTAGTACTAACATCATTAGCATCACCTGGCTGATGACACCAGCAGAGAGCACCGACAGTCAAAGCACCAAAGAAACACAGCTTTGTTTTAGCACTGATAACAGAACCAAGACAACAGAGTTAAATATAAGTGACAGATGTATAAAACAGCAGCAGTGAAATTAGACCACRCTTCTAAATGTACTGTCTCCATTACTATAACCTTTAAGTTGTTTTAAAATGGATTCTCTCTGAAAAAATATCATTTTGACTGATTGYTTTTTCTCTGCCCAGTGAAAAAGGACCTGGGGGTGCTGGCTGAAAGTGACTGAACACGAGCCAGGTTGTKCTCAGGTCACCAAGAAGGCCAATGGCACCTGGCCTGACTCAAGAATAGAGTGAGCAGCAGGACCAGTGATTGTCCCCTTGTACATGGCAAGGATGAGGCTACACCTTGAGTCCTATGCCCTATCTTGGGCCCCTCAYTGCAGGAAGGACATTGAGGGGCTGGAGGGTGTCCAGAGAAGGGCARCAGAGCTGAGAAAAGKTCAGGAGGCACAAATGTGATTGAGGAGCAGCTGAGGGAGCTGGRGGTGTTCAGCCTGGAGAAAAGGAGGCTCAAGGGACACCTGATCACTCTCTACACCTCCCTGGTGGGAGGTTACAGCCAGGTGGGGGGTTGGGTTCTGCTCCCAGGTAACAGGACAAGAGGAAATGGCCTCAAGTTGCACCAGGGGAGGTTTAGGTTCAGTATTAGGAAAAAGATTCTTCACTGAAATGGTGCTCAGACACTGGAATGTGCTGCTCAGGGCAGTGGTGGGGTCACCATGACTGGAGGGATCTAAAAGATGTGGCATGGCACTAAACCATGGCACTTGGGACATGGTTTAGTGGTGAACTTTTCAGGGCCAAGTTAACATTGGATTCAATGAGCTTAAAGGTCTTTTCCAACCTAAACCATTTGATGATTCAACACAACATCATCAAATTAGAATGTCTATCTATTGAAGGTTAATAATTACCATCTCTGGAAAAGTGTCATTCCCTAAGACACTCAGCAATACATGTCAGCAAATAAAAAGACCAGCCTGCTTCTAATCCATTGCAGGAGGAAATCAAGGACTGCTGCACCAACTGAATCACATATTTAAAAGGTGCTGATGGCAAATACATGTCATATGCTTGAATCAAGCAATATGTTATGCTGCAAAAGCAACTAAATATTTAGGCATTTGGCATTCAAYTTATGACTGCATAGAAAGACTTTAAAATAAATGTATTTATTGTCATTCGTTACTGTCATTAAGAAATARTTGTTAATAGAAGGAAAGGCATGCTTAAGAAGAAGGATCAAAAAAGAAAAAAAAAAAAAGAGACTTCTGTAAAAACCATTGGCTGAAAATTATTGAAAACCATTGCAAAAAATTMTGGAAACCACTCAGATTGTCTGAATTTATTTCACTCATTTAAGATGTGGGCTTTAAGTACTGCCTGGAATCTTACAGGGTAACATAGCTGTCAGCCCATAACAGTACCTCCATGTGTGGAAAGGCAATTGTAAATGGATTAGATGATGAATTGAGAATCAATTAAATGACCAAATCTGATAAATCATATGAAGAGTAATTTTAACTCCTGTGAGAAAGGGCAACTGACAGGCCTCAGAGAGCATCCTGCAGCACTGGGAAACCTAATTAAATCCTGAAGGATCTGCAATGCCTCAGGCATGCAGCTCTGAGAGTATCCCTTAGGTTGATTGAAAATTGAAAATAGATAAGGAGAAGGGACCTAATTATTAATTTGACTGACTGTGTAGGAAGAGCAATCCCTCTCAATGTCTTCCACATATTATGCTCCAGGACAAGGCTTCTACTAACTGTAASTAAGAATTTACCTCCTGGAAGAAAAGATTAATTTCTACAGACTGCAGAGATTATTTCCTTTCACTTGTCATAAATATTAAATATTTTCAGGTATTTTCTGGTGGTAGTAGTAGTATTTTACATTTTACATTTTATTTTGGGGTTATTTGAATCATGCTGGATTAGAGACAATATTTTCAGCATGACTAACACAGCATATTTCCAAATTTACAGACACAAACCACGGGGTTTTAGACACAGCTCAGCCAAGAAGCGCCCTTCAGAMACCACAAACTACTCTTCATGAGGCAAAGAAGGGTGTGCATCTTTATATCCAGGGATTTTTCTGCTTTCTGTAAAAAAAGATTTTTCTCTCTACACGCCAAACAAAGATTCTGATGTTTAGTTTGCAAGGAGCTGCTGGATGCATGGGCGTTCCTTGACATCAAATTATAATGGAGAAAAAAACGCCACAGATTAAGAAGCTGCATGTCTTGCACATCCAAATTAGATCATGAAGACAGAAATTGCATCGAAGAAGAGATATAAACACCAAAGAAAGAAAAAGGGGAGAAGACACTTCACCAGAATGCCAGTGTTTTCCTTAACTACTCACAAAACTTACTGCATGAGCAGAAGAGTTCTTTTTCAYGGAAGAATACAAGAACCAACCCAGAAATGCCTCTGTCATCTAACTCAGGATACTTTCAACAAAAGATCCGAGTTAGGATGGCAAATGAAGCTAGACTGCAATTGATTTAAAAGGTGTTTCTCTCAAATAGTAAGCTACACTGGCCTGTGTTGTGAAAAACTTACTCTCTTCTCATTGTTCCTAAAATAGAAGCCCCCTCAGTGGGCCAAATCTGAAGGAACCTCGTGAAGTTGTAGCCTGTGCTGGTAAAAGAGAAGCAACTGCTCCAGAGCCTTGCCAATGGAGCTGGCAGCACTTTTCCTGCAGTACAGGAAAGACTTAMATGGTGATGAGACTTGTATGTTTGCTKATAATCATCCCTTCACTCTGAAGGAGTAAAAAACTTACCAGAGGAGACATGTRCAAAGAAATACAGATTTCCATGCCCTTGATAAGAATGTTTCTGCAGTACTTGTAAATCTGCATATGCCCTATGTTAGTGTTCTGCTAAAGGTGCTGCCTCCACACAATTTTAGCCCCATTCTTCTGCTTAGCATGCAAATTCCAGGGTGTTATAACTGTACCACTACCATCAACATTTTTTGAAAGGACCCTATTTCCATGAAAAAAAATCCCCATTATGCTCTTAAAGTGGTTGGAAAAAATGACATTTTAATATCAGAGAATATACAGTATCATTATCACACCCAAACAGCCAAGTCGCTTCTTTAATATTCCGGAAAATTATATTCCCCCATTACACACGAGGTCAAGCCTGAAACATCAGTCAGAGGGGGCAAGATGCAGGCCCTTCATATGGCTGAGTGGCTCACTCTAAATAACAGCAGAGCTAAGAACAGCATTTGTTGGCACCACGCACTACAGCAAGGCCACACAGCTCAGAACTGAACTATTACATACACWCTCATTCTGTTCTATTGTTCTCTTATTGTAGACCATTTTATTGTCTTGGCTGAATCTAGAGACCACAGAGCTGCACTGTCTTTGTTCAGCTCCCCAGACTGCTGTACAGCAGGACATACCTCTGTTAGACAGGAGATGTTTCACCAGTTATACCCTGTATTCCCCAATGTGTGAAAGKATCATCCTTGTGGCAATGCTAGCTAAAACATTCAAGACGTAAACTGACAAGGGATTGCCATGGTAGAAATGGATAAACCATTTCAAAATTACATTTATGCCAGATATCATATACTTATTTCAATTACTTTTGCTAGTTTTAGAAAACAATGCAGGGAATTACCTCAGGGGRAAATGGCAGACAGCCTTACACAGAGGTCATAGAGAAATATGGTCTTCATCTAATTCAATTAACTGCTTTCAGTTAGATCCCAAATGGTACAGGCAAACATTTGTTCTATTTCAGGCATAATCTAAGAAATGAATCATTCTGCTTTCCCACTACACAAAGGCATGGCAAAATATCACACACTCTATTATTTTACTGTTCAGAATTTGAAAAATCTCAGGACGGACGTCTTTATGATTTACAGTGACATCTCATAATTTAGGAAACCATCTGAAGGCATTGAATATTGTAAAGTTCTACGAAGAGCATTACAAAAGCTACCAAAGTTAATAGCTAAAACAATGAAAAATGGTTTTGAAAGCAAACAGACACACCAAATTCACCAAGCTGGAAGTGTGAATTGCAGCTTTCGGAGATTTATACGCTATCGTAAATGGCAAAAGACAGTAAAATCATACAGAAAAGTACTTCTGCATTTGGACTCTCATGCTGGCTTCAGTCCCTATGAGATATTCCAAGGCAAAGTGCCAGCTGATCAATATGTTAGTATTTAATGTGCAGTAAGTGCTACTGAGGAAAAATCAGAGAAACACTGCCTGTTAGCAGAGTCTGCTGTACTGCTGGCAGGAAGGAGTGCATTGAGTCGTGCCTCCCCCCCTGTGGTAAGACAGCAGCCAGAAGTCTGGTTCAGAATTAACAAAAGGAAACAGAGGGTGATGCTCAGTGYGAACACAAACACCCATAAAGCCAGGCAGATTTCATTACTGAAGATTTTCATTTTGATTAAATGCTTCCTTTTATAYTGGGTCACATTCATTGTCTTTTACCCCGTGTTTTCATTAAGGCTTTAATACACAGGGAACATTAAGTTGCATAACTTCAGTGTTGCAGGTAAAGATAGCATCTTTAATAACAGCTACAAAAGAGATGTTGGCATCCACCAGTGTCCAACTTTGGGATGCTGTGAGGCACAGTGGGTTGGCAGGGGTTTTGTGGCATGCAGGACAACACATCAGCACTCACCACCAAAGYAAAAGCAGAGTGGATCACTGCCAGGTGAGCTTACACTGTTTGCAATAGAACTKCTAAATGCACCCAAGGCAAAGCAAGCCAACACAATGGAAATTGCTGTGAAAGGCACAAAGTATCAAGGTGATGAGTACTCATGGGGGAAATACTGCATTCCCCTTTCTTTCACAGCCTGGGAGAAACTGCAGTACAATAATGCAACTCTTCAAAAACTTCCCAGGAAACTACAAGGAGACAGTAGCATGAMATTTTAGCAATTTGACAGTTATCTTTTTTCCCTTTGCTTTTGGTGCTTCTACCTACAAACGATGAAACTTAAAGTCTGGACAAAACTCAACAAGACCACACACTTTTTCTTGATTCCATATGAGCATGGGTACCCTTAGCAGAAGTGCCTACACTAAATTTCCCCTGCCCTTACAAACCTAAACTGAGGAGTGTATGGTACCCTGCAGAATGACCTACCAACTCTGTTAATTCAATTCCTACCTGTGCTCAGCAGCCCCTCCAGGGTAATTTCCTAGATTTTCATTCCGAATTGTTACAGAAAGAAAAAACAAATGCGGTATTGGGTGAGACCAGGATCCTTTCATTTCTCCATGAACACTGAATCAATTTTCAAGTCAGTTCAGTGGTCTGGTTCTTTTCTGCATGTTTAGGCACAAAAARTAAGCTTGAAAACATGAGATTTGGTCTAAACTATCAGTAGTTGCCAAAATATGAATGCCACATCTTTTCAGGAGAGTTTTAAAAAATTAAATTMATTGCTATTAATTTTGGCAAATAGGATACTTAGAAGCCACTGAACATGCAAGATAAAACTACTGGCATATTCTAATAATTCTCTCAGAATCAACTGATTTAAAAGGAGGAGGGGGGGAGGCAGGGAAGAAACCCCCAAGAAGTATCTGGATTGCCAAAATCCTTACACTTGTTATTCTGATATACAGTGTGACAACATATTTTTGTTGTTACAGGACTTTCTAGTAAATGAGAACTCCAGTGGGTGATGGATGAAACTAGACCAGAAGATGAACACCAGGTTCCAACAGACTCATCTAGAGTCTTCCTGAAACATGCACAGTGTGGAMATTTCTTTGCAGGAAGAATGTTTCTCTCCATAAATACACCTCTTTTGGGTAGCACTACTTTGAAACTCCTTTCTGCAYACATAGCAAACCTACAGTAGAACTAACAACACTTGGTATCATAAAAATTCCTGAATAATATCCACTGTAACAATCTCAGAAATGTCAGGTAGGTTTTAAGTTCACATTACAGTGTATTAATTGCTCAGACTTTGGSCAGTGATTACAAAACCACTGGGAGCAAGAGAACTAAACAGGCAATGTGAGCCTTATCTTGTCAGGAAAAGAGAAAACACAAACCAGCAAATAAGAACCTTCAAAGTCACCATGTTCATTCATATTTGAGAATCTAAAGCAAAAGAGATACTGTCTTTGCTGAAAAAGGTGTTTTGCTGCTGTTTGTGTGCCTGAATGCAACTGACTGGCACCTTTCAGGAGACTCCCTACCACAAGAAGTCATTACTCAAAAGCTTTCCTGAACTTTCAGACTGAGGCACTGCAGTCACTTCAGGCAGAAAATGCTTCTCAATAGTAGACACTCCTAGTGTTTATACGAGCTGTAAGGTCCATACAAGTACTTGGTCTTTGCTAGATTTCTTGTTGGTTTTACAGCAATGAGACACTTGTCTCAGAACTGAAATATTCAGATTATTATATAGTACCAAATCCACAGTGTTYGTGTGCTACTGCTACCTGTAAAAACCTATTTGTATATTTTGGATTTTTTTGGGGGAAAAAGAATATCTGTGGTGTCTTTACTGAAGCCACAGAAGCAGTATTATACAACCACAAATCCACTGTATTGATGGACCTGGTCTAAAWTGGGAACCCTTAGGAGTGTAACAGTAAGCAGGGGAAATAAAGGGACTTACAAAGAGCTCATAAAAGTTCCACTGGCTATCAGAAGTAAGAAGTGTTGCTAGGATTTATTCCCATTATTGTGTACAACTTCTCTTATCACTGTATCTGTACACATAATGCCTGGGTAGCTTTGCTATTCTAACATGTAAAACTGTGTGACAGACAACACGATCTMATCTCTCAGAGGAAAACAATTTAAAGAGGAAAGGAGTAACTCTCTACATATTCCTCTAAAAAAACCCAGCAACAAATACCTCAATAAACTCTGCCAAGGTTCATGGAAACAATTGGGATTTGTATATACATCATTTGGATATGGGCCATTATCAAACTATCTAGAGAGTTAATCAACAGAGGACACTCTCAGCAAAACAAGACTGATGCTACATAATCAGAAACACCAGAGCTGTAAACAATGGGAATGCACATTATTCCCAAACAGTATAAATAATTTAAGACTTCCAGAACTGAAATTAATCTACATACCATTTGAAGCACACAGAACCACCAATTCAGACAGTATAATGAAAGGTAAGGGAAAAACAGATGGATAATTAAAAAGATTTTCACTTTTCAGGTGGGAATAGTCTTAGCTCTGCACTGCTGGTAACAAGAAATAAATATCAAGAAAATCCTATTACATGCATGCATATCTTACTTTTTTTTTTCCAGAAGGGATTATTGGTTTTTTTTCTTTTTTTTTTTCCTACAGTCTGATTGGACAGTGAACCTGCTCTATCCATCAACATTTTTTTGATTAACTCCTCATCTCTTTGAAGCATCATTGTTTTTTGGGGCAGAGAGAGGGAAACAATTTCATTTGACCATATTTGAGATGAGCATTCTCCCTTTAAGCCCCCAGTGGCCTAGAAGTCAGCACCCTTTCATCCCCAGATGAAGTCTCCACAGCATACTTCAAAGGARAAAGATACTTATAGTGTCTTAACCTTTCCTTTGAAACTGAATCTGTGCATCCACTATCATCTAGCAAGGCTAATTGTGTAGTATGCAAGGGAATTACTATTATTTCAATATAACCCACCATAGAGAAATGATGAAAGCTGAGGCACTGTTGTAACAGGCTTTACATAAAGACAGCACCACAAACACAAAGGCAAGTATCTTGCACAAGTACAACAGGAAAACGTCCCAAATTATCTGTATAATCTAAAAAATTACATTCAAGTATCAGCCAGCTTACCCTGCAAAGAAAGCCTTGGGAAGAGAGAAGATAAAGTGGAAAAAACAAATGAGAAAAAAAGAAGGTATGTGATTTCATGGTTAGATGTTACCATAGCTCTTTCATCTCATTACCTTGCTGTACACTCTGTATTTTATGTTTTAATCTCCTCACCCTCGGTGAGTTTTACATTTTCCTGTAACACAGATCTAAACTAATTCAAAAGCTGATTTAAGGTGAAGTAGAAAAACATGAAAATCCAACAGAGGGACTAAGATGAACATTTCATCATTAAAAAAAAMCCARAAAAACAACAAAAAGATTTTTTCATGCAGGAAACAACAGTGGCATGTGCACAAGTAGAAGTATGGCCTAAACAGTTTGGAAAACTCTTACTGCATTRAACAGCTTCTACTCTAAGAATGCAAAGGAAAGGTACCTATTTTAGAGACAGCTGTAATTTTTAAATTAGAAGAACAGTAACCTTCTATGCCTCATCATGAAAACACATGAGTTCCATTAATGCAAAAATGAAATGGAAACATTGAAACTTAATTTCRAAAAGGGCTTTAAGCATGTCCCAGTGTTTCTGGAACAATCATAAGTTTAGATATGCCTAAAGTTTTCTTCAATCAGAGAGAGATCAGTCAGTTCTCCCTCTAAATGCCAAAAGCAAGGAAAAGGTCTTGAATCTGGTAAAAGTTCATGGTCAGGTAAAAACCCAAACCAAGCCAAAAGCACACCAAAAATCAAAACACAACAGAAAAAAATACCCTGAAAACCCTTAAATAACACTAACAATCATATTTTTGACAGAATAGGAGCTGCCATTTTTATTACTTCCTTACCCAAGAGTGGAGGGGTGCAATTACATGACCCWCATTCAGCACTGCTTTGTGTCACCTGTGATTTTACACCAGGGACCATCTGAGTCAGAAGGAAGCAGTTGAGCCCAAATTCACCACAGCCTAGAATGCAATAAGAGGATCCAGCCCCAAATGAGGTCCCAGGGATTGAAAACAGCTTTGTCCCCTTATGAAAAACATCATATGGTATTTATTTTTGTTGTTACATTTACCATATGAGGTTGGAAAATAGCACATGAATACTTTTTACACACACACATTTATATGTATTCCCACACTGTCCACATTGTCCATCAAAACACCTTTTGTTTCTCATGTTCCCAAATAAATGTGAAGTACTAACATGTGTATGTGTTGTTTACCACTAAATAAAATGCATCTAGGATGTATACATGTTTACTTTAGGGCAACAAGYCAATAACAACCAGTCATGTTTTTAAAGGCAGCCAAATTCTTCAGAAATGAGMTGGATGTTACCTGGTTACTTCAATGATTTTCCCAGGTGAGTCTATTAGTGGCACCTACACTCAGCAAGCACTTTAACAATCACCCAGTACTTTTAAAGATATCTGATGTCAGATACAAAAGCTTCAGAGGAARCAGCTATGAAAAAGAGCACAGAAAATAAGGTTACTTACAATTATACACAAAAATTAATATCTAGCACGGCATAACACATTACTGATGTGGTAATTAAAATATTGTATTCTGAAAKATAAATATATTAGCAAGCCAGAAGGACCTGGCCTTATTTTATTACAGTTTAATAGAGAGGAAATAGAGTTAAACAGATGGCACTCAGTGTTTCTCAATGAATTCAGCATCTGTGAGTACATGTTGCATAAATGCCAATTAAAATGTGTCCGAGTAAATTTAATTCCCTTGCTGATAGAATGTAAGCCAACCTAGCTGGCTAAAGATCAAGGTTAACCTTAATCGTCTGCTCAACTTGCTGCAAGTTGCTCTCAAATTGTACAGAAATTCCCAGTGAAATCATAAACCAGCGTTCCTATTGATTTGTATTCATTTACATTCATAATTCTCTTCTCAAGTGTTGGGCCAAAGCACAAAGGGGGAAAAAAAACACAGTACTGTGTGAATCGTTTGACAAATCTAAACTGAAGAAATATTTCTTTGATTTAAAAAGCTTCTGCAGAAACGTTCAGCAGGACTTCTCCTTTGGGTAATTTTATGAAGTGCGTTTCTTTTTTCAGAAGTGACCTGATAATTTTTATGAGCCACACAAGAACACTTTTTAATTTCCTCTTCTCTATTGCGGACAAACTACCACTATCTTATATTAGGTTGTCATCTGAATTTTTCATAGAATGCAAAGTGAATTTTGATCATTACAGGATCAAATACAAATAAAGAAAGTCTATRCTGAAAAGTCAAAGCAATACTGGTATGCAACCCTATAGAAGTTCTAATTTAATTTGGCATTTTAYTGTGCTGTAATAAAGGAGAGAAGGACAGAAAAAGACACCTTTGTTATAAAAAGACCCCAAAGGCAAAATCAAACAGCAACCAAAGGCAAAATTCTGAAAACTTTGAKATTTCAAGACCATATTCACCCATATTTCAAGAATTAAAAAGTGCAACCTAGTGGGTTTGTACCCAGGAAAACTGAGCATCCACCCCCACGAGAGAAGAGAAGGCATTTTTGTGATGTGCTGAGCCATCCTTAAAAATGTGGTACCATTGACTAAACTGGGGCAAATGTACACCAAGCTAAGCTTGGATCCTTTGCAAAGCTAATCAATTAAGTCCCTTTATACATAATCCATGTGTGCAGTCTTTTCCCATACCAATTATTTCATGCTGGTGGCGTTCTGTTGAGGGAAAAGGCAGTCAGAAACTATAAAACATACAGCCCAACAGCAAATGAAATTAAATGCCAGAAGTGCAAATTACTGTCTAGGAAATGAAATCTGAACTATTCATGCATGTATACATACTAGCAATAAATTAAATTATGGCAGTCAGGGAAAAGACCTAAATGTCATTAGAAAGAGTGCAATGGAAACAGTGATGCCACAATCAGAAAATATAAAATAAAGGCTTTCCTTGAAAGTGGGAAAGTGGGAAAACAAATGGTTTACCACTGTTCTCTACAATAGCAGGAAYAAAATTATTCACCAAGACCTCAATGCATTTTTAGATTGTAGAAATCATACTGGGTTTTGAACAGTTSACTAATTCAGCAAAATCCACTTCCTGGGAAGTTCTGCAAGACTGGCTGGGGAAGACACCATTGTGTCTTTTATATCAACAAAATGCTCACAAGGAGCCTCATTTTCAGACCTATTAATCAGTGAACTACTGAAGCTCTGGCTGAGGAGCACTTTGGAAAATCAGGTCCCTGAGCATTTTAATAATCACAGACAGTGTTACTGGAGAAGAAATTAAAATAAAAACACCCAACACAAAGCCAAGGTCAACAACAGACATGCTTCATAAATTAAATTATGAATTGGGTAATGTCAGTAGAATTTTCAAATATGAACTTAAATACTTAGTGACAGTGCACAACTCTTGACTGCCTTGTGACTTGTACTCCTTTACTGCAATAGAGCCCACAGAAGGAACAGTGAAATACTAAAATCTTAAGGTATTTGGGTGCTGTAGTACAATATGAGACTGACTATATAATGTACTGGGGAAAGACTCACATGGTTAAAGATAAGAAAAGTTGCCATTCAAAATAACACTACTAGGTAAGATAACTTCTGAGCACAGCCAGCATTCAGCACAGGGGAAGGCTGGTGAATAGAAAGACAGATGGACAACTTGAGGGTGAGCAAACAAACAATGGTGTCCACGTGAGCCCTTCCTGGTCTCCACCTTTTGGGAGAAGCATTTTTGCTTGACTTAACTGAAAAGAAGATTTGTGGGRAAGTGCAAATTCCAAGGGGTAAATGAACAGCCCCCAAACATCCAGATTTGTTTTAATCCCCTGCAGGAGWGCACCAGCCAAGAGGCAGCAGAGGCCTGTGTGTGGTGTCCTTTTGTACTTTGGCTGTGCAGTTATTATCCCTGATAATAACTGGCTAAGGTCCAACCCTTTTCAGATTCTTCCTATCCTTGCACTTAGAAGTTCCACCAAAGTCAGGATGGGTCCATTCCCCRATCAGCCGAAAGTCCCACACATCACAGCAGACTACAAGACTTGTGAGAGTGGATTCTGGGCTTCTGTGGCAGAGGCATCTCCATATTCTCAAACAAGATTCACTACTGATGATTCAGACATATTTTTCACAAAGCCCTTGGAAAACAAAAGGCAGAGCACCTAACAGGATGGATCAGGCCCTACCAAGCAATAATACTCACAATGATTGTAATAATACTTGGATTAGATTCTTTACTCCAGCTTGCAATGTGCAAAATAATACAAGTCAACAACTGCTGTAATTCTTTGCAGTTCCACAAAGAATAAGCACTTAAAGATTCAGCTTTCATTGTCTCCTACTGCAACTATTGCTCTATTTATTCTGAAGAGGTGACCTTCTAGTAACCTTGTACAGTGGCTAGAAATGAATGGAAATTTGACCTCACTTTAAGACCTCCATAAAAAGAATTATACCACAATGATTTTGCATCTTTATGTCAGCACGTCAGATAAATATTTTATYTGGTTGCTAACTGGATAATGTATTTTCAAAACAACTCACAATGCTGAGTGCATTTTTTAAATATATTGCTAAATGAAGCACAAATTCAACTAATTTTAAAATATTTAAATATATTTGACATTTAAGAAATATTGGACGTATTTTCCTTAATGCAAATGCATTATGCATTTAAAAAGTTTTAGCTGCCATTAGGAAGCAGTATCTATGAATAATACATCTTTTTCTGATGTCTTGTTGCGTACACAAAAACATCAATTTGTACCTAGCTTAAAAGAAATCTAAATTACAGGTAAGCCATCTAATATGCCCCTTACTACCTTTTGGCAAGATTAGTCTAATCAGAGTTTTTCCACTAAATTACCCAGATCAACAGAAACCCTGCACAATTATATCCTCCTCTCTAAAATAGCACATGATCTTTTCTCCTGTGAGTAATTGCCAGGGTGGAAAATTGCAGTGAGGATGATGGTACAGATGTTCTTTTTCAGTTGACCAAACAAAATGAAAGAAAACAAGGAATTCCTGTTTCCTAATGAATTCTCTTTAAAATCCACTGGTTTACACATATTTGCATACACATAAACACACATAACAGGAATTTTCAACAGATTTTTCCAAGATTGCATTCTTCTGTTGATGGTGCAGGAAAAGATTAGGCTTTAAGGAACAGAAAGCATTAAGAAAGCATCAACACGTGAAAAACAAATGTTCAGTGTTTGCAACCTGCAAGAACCCACACTGGGATACTTCTTAGATGAAAGTTCTTGAAGGGGATTTCAAAGCAGGATAGTTACACTGGAGCCAGGCTTTTTTAGGTTGTGAAAAGACAAGCAATCTTAGCACAGATAGAATAAAAACTAAAAGGATTTGCCTGCCCCTGTTGTTACTGCTAGATTTACTGATCCCCATGGCTGAAACCAGCAATTGCACTTTAGAGGGATGAGGGGAGGTCACGGTGAATGCTGTCCTCTGTACTCACCAGAGACTGCTGCAGAAGGGACAGCTCATGAAATTTGTTCTCCAGATCTCACAGCCCCTTGCCCTCCTCCTTCCTGCTCTTCTCTTCTCTTCCCACAGGTACTCCTCATCTCCATGCCTCTGGGAGCTGTTCTCCATTAGATGCTTATTCAGTGAGATTTGACCAAATTGTGGCCTTTTTTTTTTTTTTTCCGTACCATTAACTATTTTAAATTGTACCCAACACCCATCATTAAGCTACACTGCTGTTAGAGGATTTTTAACACTTAGGTTATTTCCAAAACTGCCTTGCTTACTCTCAAATACAAAGCAAGAAAATAAAAAAGGCCTAGCAATTACTTAGCACTGGTTATATCAGTACCAGCCTTCAATTATGGCAATACAGAGTGATGGAGATTGAGATGGAGATCTCCACAGAATTCAGTCATTTAAGTGACATTATTCTGCAATATTACATGCATTGTTATGTGTGCATATCCTGTGTAATCTCTAAGCAGGAACAGGGATGGAGCTGTTCTTCCTGTCAACCTCAAGAATGTGTTTTATTTACCCTCAGCTGGGATAAAGTAATTGAAAACATCTGACAAGGGTTTTAACAGTAACAAATAAATAATTACTGAGAGTTACAGATGGAAAGTGTAAATACACTATTTTTGAGCACTTCCTAGTGTTACCTATTGGGAGGAGGGTCAATTCCCATTTGTTCCCTCTACAGAGCACATAGCCAAAATTGCAGGYTGGGCTCACCCTTGTTTTGCAGTTCAGCCTTATGGGCAACTGAGACAAAAATACAGCATCCTTTGGGCTACATTTGTCTCTAAACAACTCTGTCCAGGATCCCTCACACAGAGCAGGTTCCTGAGATGCTGAACAGCTCTCAAAAAAGCAAATGACAGAGAGTCAGAAAACCCAATTCATTTCTATGTAAAAGCCTATCACCCACAGGCTAAGTTGGTGACTACAGGATCTATCATCCTCTTTCAAGTATTTCCTGCAGGAGAAAGGAAGAGAGAAGGGCAATGTAGAGAGCAACTTATTCACTGCCTCATAATGAAAGAAAGTAATTTGGATAATCTKTCCTTCTTCCCCAGTCCAAACCCCAGCTTGTGGTGCAGGATTTTAGCCACTTGTGTCTGGTTAAGCATTTCTCTTTGCCTCACCCTGGCTTACATCACTGAGTACCTTCAACAACTATGTGTTTAAATTTCAAGACTGTCATAATAATAATACTTAAATTGCCTCCCATAGAACACTGAGAAGGAAAGAATATTAGCATTGACACCCACAAGATATATGTTGGTGGCACACACAGGTTACCTCTCACACCCAAGAGGTCAGCAATTAAGTTTATTTCTTCTTGTGATTCATGGAGAAACTTTTAATGCTGCATTTCTGAACAATGTCCCAAACACTAAGCATTTGGTTTATGTAAGCAATAAAATTGGCAGCTCCATCCTATGCTTATTTGTGAGTTGTGCTCTCCACAAAAAAAAAATCAGGCATCCCACCAGAGTAATTTAGTTTGCAGCAGATTTAGGCTTCAAGCTGCTTTAAGTATTTGGTGTTGAAAATCATCTTGTTTTACAGAGATACTGTCAAAATTCTTTCCCTTACCAAACATGTCAGCATTTAATTTACTAAGTAGTTCTTGTAGCTTACAATAAAACTATCACATTCTTGATGCCACCACGTTCACAGAAACAGCTGGATGTGCACACTACAGAATTTACCAGCATTCACACAATGCTMCATGACACAAATGTTGGTTCTTCCAAGAAAAGTGAAGTTTAATCAAGAAGTATTTAATTAATGGTACCAAAAGGAGAATGCTGGGACTTGGGTTCATTTACTGGTATTCCATGCTTTTGTCTAAAAGATTGCAAAAAATCAGCAGTGTTAGAAAGGGATCATGTGGGATTATTGTCCAGCTCCAGAAATCTGTAACACCACATAACCCAGCACCTCAAGTGACAAAACCATTCATCAGCATTTACAAATCTGGGAACAGRACCATGCTGATTGTACTGTGCACACCTGCCTTTACTTTCTCTAGTCCCAGGTTCCTGGCTGAAAAAAACCACATGGCTTCCCACACAGGCAAAGGTCACAAAACATTAGAAACATGAAGGCTGTATGAAAACCTCAATTAGATGTAGAGCGTGACCTAGATCTCGACACAAATACTGAGACGTGGATAAATACTGAGAGGATTTACATCACTGAGCCCTTCAGAAACTAAAATGGGTTTATGTTAATGAAAATCCTTCCATCCTCCTCATACTGCCACAAGTCTACTCACATATGTTAAGAAATTTATCTTACTCGTAGCTTTCTGTTCTTAGTGTCCTGTGTTTGACACAGCTTCCTTAATCACATTATCAATATGTTAACCTGACAAAATATTAACAAGACACTTCCACTATATTTTTATACCCACATTAAGTTCTGAAATGAAAGTCTGCAAACTAACCTTTAAACAGATTTAAATCATACTGAAATTAGACAACTGAGATTTTTCTGTGGCCTGTTTATAACATGAAAAGCATTTTTTCTGATATGGATCTGATCCTTTCCATTCACCTGTTTTAATGGGAGCATGAGGTCAATAAAAGATGCAGATTTCATAAGAAGTACCATAACTGGAACCCCATCTTTACATTTGCTCTCWTACTATCAAATGCTGCAGAGAAAATGCCTGTCAGATTCCTGGGGCAAATATATGAGGACTCCACATCACTGACTTTTTTGGCTAATGAGGCTGCTGCCATACCTGGGTCTAGGCTACGGTTTTATATGTGCTCAAATTAAATTTACATTCTTTAACAAGCTCCTTGAAGCCCTGTTGACATTAGGTGTAGTCTAATTACTGCTGAACTTTAAAGTTTAAAGTAATCATGTTAACTTGAATTCAAGTCAGATCACTGAAGTTCAGGAACAACTACAAGAGATGACGGAAGAAAGAGGACTGCAGTTCAAAATATTCACAGAGATGTACTACACACAAGGAATATGCTTTTCCACAGGTTCCTGCGTTTTCAAAATGCTTAAATATTAATAATTTTCAATAACAAGACAAAGATTTTTAATAGTTTCAGAACCTGCACCTATTATTCAATTCCGACYACAAGCTGAAGAAATAGTTTTACTGCCTCCCATCCCTTTCTCAAAGACAAAATCCCCAAATGAAGAATCATCAGTTCCACATGCTTAAAAATCACATATTTATATCCACATATACAAACAAATATGCACATCCTCACTGCTTGTTTGTCAGCAGTCCTGAAAAATCASGAGATCCACTGGAAGCCCTGGCACCCCTCCCAAGATCCTGACAGTGGCTGCGTGTCCCGATTTCAGATGAGGCCTTGGGGTTCTAACAACTACTTAAGGACCCACACAAGCATCTGATTCTAAGCAAACCTGCTTGCAAGTATATTGTGGGATTTTTTTTTTTCCTGGTGGTTTGCTGTTGATTTTATTAAAATAATTTGAAAAGCCTCATTCTCAGGCCATCTCCTATGTAATTCACCTGAGAGCATTTTTCAGGTAAATYGTGGCTGCTCCTGTGTTGTGGCTGTGATTCTGTAACACTGCTGCAAACTGGTTGCAAGACATTGGAATGTGGGATTTTTATTTAAAGACAGGTATGGAGAAGAAAAGAAGAACTGCTAAAGTAACACCAACCACCAAACTTATGCCAATAAAGCAAAAATTCAAAATTGAAGATGAAATGTAATTYCTTGTTTACTGCATTGAATAATYATCTATTATTTTATATTTGGGTACACTCATAGATAGTACCAAATTTAAAAGCATTGTATAAAACCACCTCCAGAAAAAAAGACAACTGTTCTTATACAACTGCTTGGTTTGTTTCCTTTGGTGGAACAGGTYAGCCTCTTAAGATTTTGAAGTGGTTAAAAACTGTTTCTTGAAACAAACTTGTAGCCCAAGGGCAAATGCATTCTTATGTGTAGTGAGTGCAGTGTGTTTCTAACAAAACCAACAAACTTTTGTGCTAAAGTGTTTTACCACCACTAAAAGATGATTCCTATATTGTAAGAAGTTGTTAATTTTACTTATTCTAGTACGTACTCTTATTTAAAAGACTGTTTTTTTTTAAAACTCCTACTCTGGTCTACATTTAGTTTTGCATCAGGCAATTATAAYTGAGTGATCAAATAATTCTCTGAATTAAAATTAGGCTTACACCAAGACAAAAGGAGTGAATCTTTGTAGCAGCAGCATCTCCACAGAAAGAGAGCCAAAGTAATAATTTATAAAACTCAATTCCATTTCAGTGACACTAAAATAACAGAGGGATTTATGAATAGTTTCACTCCTTACTACACCCAGATTACTGTGTCATCTGGGTAAGGCTGAAGACTTAAGAGTATTTCACCTAAACTAATAAAGCTATTTACTGAATCTGAACTAAGTGCTGAAGTTTACTTCTAATGAGTGCTGACTGATCTTGGCTAAGAAAGTGAATTAGAATACACATAGCTGAGCCAGACAAGTCATCACTAGTCAGTAAGTCCCCAGGGACAGAATGAAGAAAAATTGTTTCTCAGCTTATTTTTTTTCTGAAGGATCACCACAAACGCTCATGTTGATAGCAGCACTATCTTGACATCCTTTCAGAGCTGTTCTTAGCACTGGTAGTATCTTGCTGAGATTTTTTTTTTTTACAAGTTAAAAAATGAAGCCATTTTAACAGTTCATTTTGTTTTTATCTCTCCAAACACTTCCAAGCCACTCATCGCCCCCACGTTTGCAAGATCCCAGTGTTGTCACACAAAGGATTAGTGTGCAAATCCCTCAGGGCCTGCAGGGCTCCATGTCAAACTGCTGTGCAGGGCAGCAGCTCTGGGGTGGCAAAAGCCCTGCTCCAAGGGGTGCTGGACTGGTGGTCTGAGGATCCAGCTGGTTTCACTCTGCTTTTCCTGACACCGTGAACAACTCAAGTGACATCCCTGTGTCTCGGTCTCCAGACAGAACAGAAGCAGCAATTTCTCTCAAAACCCATGTCTAGAAAGCCTAAATAAAAACTGCCTCCGTGAGCATTCCCAATAAAAACAAAGTATCACCAAAAGGTTCAAGGTGTTGTCATATCTAATTGCCTCTACCAAAAGCATTCCTAAGGATTTTTATGAATGTCACCAGCACTGTCCCTCTCATGAAATGAAAATAGAAAAAACAGTCTGAACCCACCAAGCACGAAGTACTCTGTAGTTTAAAGTTTTGCTGCTTTCACTCAGTTAAAAGTTCATGAAGCTCACAAAGAACAGCAAGGCAGAGGGACAGAGCTCTGAAGYTGTAACTT
This sequence comes from Alauda arvensis, assembly GCA_902810485.1. Classification (NCBI taxonomy): domain Eukaryota; kingdom Metazoa; phylum Chordata; class Aves; order Passeriformes; family Alaudidae; genus Alauda; species Alauda arvensis. The sequence goes on along the minus strand of CADDXX010000252.1, from coordinate 829,781 downwards.
GATTTACAGTTTCATGTCTGCTTACATTTGCGCTGCTTTAATTTGGTTTTGGTAAATTTTACAGCCACTCTCACCCCGTAATTTTCTCCATAGTTTACTTGCCTTTAAAATAAAGACAATTCATGTAAAGTGTTATGGAGAAGGGCTGCTAGAGCCAGACTAATCAGGCTTTCTGTAACACTTTTTAGGTTTTTTATTTTTTCAGGGCTTTTTAAGGTTTTGATTTTTTTCAGAATGAAAGCAAGACAAACCCTTCCAAAACAATATTTAAAGGTTGAGTCTTATATTTCATTTGTGTAAGTTGCAAGCTACAATGACATTTGGCTAAAAAAAAAACCAAACCAAAAAACCACGAACACCAAACAAAACAAACAAACTAAAACCATAACAAAAAAAACTCCCAAACCCCTGAAATCCATACCCTCTGTTTGGCAATGACAGGTATGAGAGGCAGATGATTTGGAATACAACACTGCTGGGACCACATTATTCTACTGCCCATATCACCCCACAGGAAGCTGGAACACCTCAAAGGCTATTTTAGAGACATCAAAAACATTCACAGCCTAATATCATGATGATAAGAACAATAAAAAAAGCAGTATCTCCCTTCTGCTAAGCCTCTCTGTGCAAAGGACACAGCTCCTTTGCTCCCAGAAGATTTTCAGCTGAGCCATGTATTTGCTTGCATACTCATAAAAAAGTATCACCTGCCATGATTTTTTTTAATACATTGTGAGATGGTCCTGGTTCTTTCTAACTATGATTTTTGTTACCTTTTTCCAGATTAGGACCCAAGACCAAAGAATTTTGGGTRAAAATAAAAAGCCCCTCACTGCTGGTGAAGTGTTTGAAGGAGGTAATTAGCCTGCCCTTTGCATCCAAGCTCCAGAGGACCTGGAAAAAGTAGAAGGAACTGGGTTTTCCTCTAATTGAAACCTAGTATCCAGATAAACTTGCATACATCTAACCTTTGTTCTCTCACTACAAAGCTGCTCAATTACACATGGAAAATGGGGCACAATAAAAGCTATGGCATCTATTCACACCACAGGAATCCAGTTTAATTATTCCCACTAGCAGATATGAAGTGTTTCCTAATGCAAATACTGGACTCTCAGAATGCTGACATCAAGGAGCTGCACTTCACAGGGATGAAGTAYAAAAAGGCTGCATTCTACACCCAGTTTAAGCACAGCATATTCTGATGATTCTGCAATGGAATTGAAAAGGCCCAGTTTTCAGCAATCCAAGTTTTCAGCAAAGTCGTTGCARATTTTCTAATGTGAATATGAATATGCATATCAGATTACAGCTGATATCTGAAAATCCAGCTATTTCTGTAAACAGCCCAGGAACATAAAACAGTACACTCTGCATTTACTCATTCATGGATCTGCCACTGAGATACAAGGACCTTTCTGCAGGCCTCAGGCATTTTAGTGCTTTAAAGAGTGTTTTAAACAAGAGAGTAAATTGATCTGCTAATGGTTTCATCAACAAGTCAAAAGTTCTTTATGGCACAAAATTCAGAACTGAAGATTCAACCTAAGTCAAATTCTTATCTTTKAAGTCCCTCCCAACCCAAACCATTCTATGRCTTTGATTTATGGCAAGCACTGAATGAAACCTTTGATTTTCATCCCTGCTCTCTGCCAGTGCTCCCTGTTTGACCTTGCCCATGGGCACCTCCATGTCCCCTCTCACCAGCTGCTCTCACAGGTCTCTTTTCCACTCTCAAGTTATCTCCAGTGTCTTCTCAGGTGAGCAAAAAAGAGGCAGTCTCCAGGCAGTGACTATAGGATGGTAACCTCAAGTACTGCAGAAACACAAATGTATTATTGTCTGTGTTTTTAAATAAATAGATAAAAATAAATATGGGGGGGGATAAGGTCCTGAATTTACAGGCTGTCCCTTGAATCTTCTCAGAGTCTGTGGATTCTATGTGAAGTCCCYTGAAGCAGAGACTCAGTGCCAAAGCACATCTGTCACGAGCACGAGCTTTTATTCCAGTGACAGAATAGGAAATGGATTTTAGGAAAGTATCTGAGTATTTTCATTAAAAGCATCTACCATATGATCCTGGGAGAAAAAAGGACCATGATAAGGCTAYATTAAAAAAAGAATCACAAAGTTTAAATTCAGAGGAAAGTTGGGATTTACAGTCCTCCATTCTGTGCCAGCAATCCAAACATTCTCACTTATACCAGAAATGGTTTGGTTGCAGATCACACTTATAAAAGTAAATTGATTCTGATTGTCTGTGGTGGACAAAATACATGCATATGTAAATTATATATGCATATGTATTTCTTCATCCAAAATCCTAGAGCTAATGTAAGGTCTTTGTTGAGYACTCTGTTCAAAGGTACACTTAAACACAAAACACCCTTTTAAATATTACATTTTTAACTTGATATATAMTTCAGAAAGATGTTGGATAAATGAAATGTTTTAAACAAATGTGGCAGATTCACCAGTTTAACTTCTGTGCTGAGACATACACACATCTTTGCCATCCACACAGCTCAAAATTACTACCATGTGCCAAATAAACTTCCACAGATGTTCAGCAGCAGAGTTCAAAGAAACTTCATTGTGTCCTCYTTGATATACACCAGCCAAATATACAAAAACAAAGGGATGTCAAGATATCAAATGAAGTGTCCATTTGCTCATGTTCAGATACATGAGAGATGCAGGGCTGCTAATATTCTTTCATTCCCATTACTTGAATTACATTCAAACGATACTTTGCAGTTATTTGGAGCTTCCATCATGAAGCATTCCAGCTAATCTATGGCCTGTTCCAAAGTGACTTTTCCCTGTGGCTTTTTCTATAAAAAACCCTGGATATTCCTACATCACAGTACATGTGTGAAATCCTCCCATGAGAAATTTTTGTGTGTCTCTCTCTCTCAGAAWTATATGTATTATTGAGAGAAAAAAGAAAAACACTCTTTCTGGGGTGAGGTCACTTCTTGAAATTTGATCACAAAAAAAAAAATCAGTGTTTTTGCATGGGAAAACCAGTAATATCCTAGAAAAGGTAAGCCTTAATAAGGCATCACCTCTGCTTTAATTTTTTATTACTCTGAAGGCAATTACWCTGCAAATTCATGTAATAAATCTAAAAATCTTCTAATTTATGTAACTGCACATAAGTTTAGTTTGTCATGTCCTGTTGACCACTTACATGTCCCATACTTGTGTTCCCATTAATGCATTTTCCCTAAGGCCATTTCTAACATTCCTGCCTTTTGAACATTTGAACATCTCCAACTACTTTTTAAAAATAATATTTTAAAAAMTCCCACAAAACTTTCTACCTTTACCAGGAAATGTTTCTTTTCTTTCTCTTCACTGTGGATTTTCCACTTACCTCTCTATCCCTAAAACACTCCCATGCACACTCTCCAAAATTACACTTCCCTGAGGTACAGGACAAGCAAGATTCAGTCCCACAATAGTGACAGGTTTAAAGTCTAATATTTCACAGTCTGTCAGGGCTGGAAAGAAAGGYTTTATAGCATTTAGTGAGCTACAAATTCCCTTTCCAATAAGAAAGATCCTTCTCCTACTCTGTTATTCATTCTCTCATTATACCCATGTACACACATACAGATATAGGTCTAGACATATAAAAATAGATATGCACCCAGTCTAATACATATCTCTTTGTATACATCAATAACAGGTAGATTAGACAACTTTTAAAGATTTCTACAATCTATTACTTACAATTTTCCTTTATTTTCTGGTATCACACAGGTGGATCTGTTCCATAGGAGGGAAAAGATGAGAAACACCACCAATGCAACTGAGAAATCATTCAAGAGAGTATTCTGCAGCTACATCTTTCTTCCATGGAAGTTTTCTGGTTCATAGCAAATTCACTCAACATGAAAGATGTAACCTAATGGTTTTGTACTCCTTTYCTTAGGACAAACTGCAGAAGTAATTTAAAGCTTTCACACCCAATATCATCCAAAGCTTTTGCCAATAAAAACTAGCACTAACCCTTCATCCTTTCTTCCTCTCTTAAATCTAAAATTTCCTCTCCTGAAACAGAGACTAYGGTTACTAAAACAATAACCATTTTTTGTGTGTTTGTTATGTTTTTAGGTTTTTTTTTTAATAAAATGAGAATTCATTAGAAAACACAATTTTGTGAGCAGTGAAATTAATGAGGTCAGATCTCTTGCAGACTTCTCTCTCACAACCAGTTACTCCAGCACCTAACAAGGTAGCTTTCCATCAGTTAGATCATTTCCAACATCTCTGTTCCCTGGAGCCTCACAAGGGCTGAACTCATGCAYGCTGCTTCCTCCAAAGCCTCTCATTCTCCAGCTGTCTTACCTAGGTGCCTGCATTTCAGGCAATTTGTAGCAATGTCTCAGAAACCAGGCCCTGTCTTCAGATTTGGCTGAAACTGGCCATTGAGTGGGAAGCACTCCCACTGATGTGGCTGCACGTGTGCACGCACACCCAGTGTAATCACATCAAGCTCATTTCCTTCGGAAACCGGGCTCACAAGCACTCACCAACAGCAGATGTGAGCACAGTTATGAAAAGCAGCTGCAGGAGTTYTCCATGAAACAAACAAACATAAGGTCAACACACATGCAGGTTCCTTTAGAAAGGCTCAACTGCCTTTGAAATATTTACATAAATATTTTAAATATCCTCTTTCTGTGGGGCAGAGGACATACATCTTGACATCAGTTCATGTAAGGCATGTTTCTTATTTTCTCTGGGTCGAATTCTTCCCAACTGAAGTCAACAGAAGCTTTATCTATGACTTTTAGATCTACAGTCAGGATTTCTTTCTCTAAGTATATTGATATGATTTATCTRGGTGTGGTCATACTCCTCGTTCTCTGACTGCCCTTATATCAATAATTCTTTCATATATATTTCATGCAACCAATATATTTGAGCTATTCYGAAATCTATCACTGACAAGCAAGAAAATCTTTGTAACAAAATGAATTGGAACGCAGAGACATTTGGAAACAAGTATCCCCWCAGAACAGCCCTATGGTTTTAACCAGGGAGATGAACTTCTCACTGCTTCTGACAATGGAACACAGTCTGGGCTCTCTTCTGAGAGCCATTTAGCAAATACTTTGTTACATCCAACTTCAAAAGCCATCTGGAAATTATACTGRGGCATGTGTCATCCTGGTAACAAAGGAACAGAAAACTCTGAGGGCTCCTGAGGGGCAACAGAATCCAGCCCTACTGTCTCCTCTTTCACCATGCAGGAGACATTTAATCCAGAGAAGTCCACAGCACACCCACCTTTTATATTCCTCAGTTCTCTCATCTGCTTCAGAAAGCTCGAGAAGGAACCAAAGCAAGGCTCTAATTAACCATCCCCCTCAAGACATCTCATGCTCAAGAATCTCTGCCAAGTATTAGTTTATGCATGGTTTGACAATATTGGGTGCCAGGACATCACAGGAGCTACATTTCCTTTTCAAGTGTTCCTTAAGGAAAGCTTCCTGCACTGAACTGCCACAGTTCAAGTACTTCAGTTAACAACAGTACCACTTGCTGGATTTATACCACTTCCAGAGGTAAAAAGGGTTGTCTTAATCCACGAAAAATGCAGTAAAATGTAAAAAATTGCAACAACATTTTGTAATACTTTACTACAAAGGGCTCAGTTTTGCAGTGTACTRACCAGTTTCACAGGAGATGAGAGGGTCTGGGCTGTTACTTTTAGCTCTGTGGCTGATCCCTGGATGAATAAAAGCCCCCTCTCCCAACGGGTTCTAGAAATAATAATATTTTTTTTTAAATGAACAGTCAGAATTTTAACAGCTACCTCAGTTATGGGCTGCTTTCCCAAATCTCCTTTTTGTATAAAGCAAGACTCAAAAATCACCTTGCAATGCAGATCTGGGTGAAAGTTAAAAGAGATGAAGAGAGAAATGCACACACTGTTGAGTGCAYTGTCAATCACATCTCCTCAGCCTACAACCTGAAAATAAAGACCATTACTAGGATTTACAGTGAAGCACAGATGCCCTACACTACAACAACTTCTCAATATCAGAAGACAAATAGSCAAAGTTCAGTACAAACCTTGGTGATAACCAGCCACAGTTAACTGGGATCAGTTGTCTGAACTGAAATTCAGATAACTGAAATTATTCAGCTCACTCTGAAGTTTCCAAACACTGCTTTGCTCTTTCAAAAAGAAAAGTGCCATGTACTTTTAGTGGTCTAGTTTGGTAGAACAGAGAGTATTTTTCCAGATTTGAATGAATAAAACCAGTTGTTGAGACAAGGCCTCTTAAACTGAGTGCAACTCTGTAAGTGCCTGCATTGAAACACCATTCTCAGCTTTATTCCTTTCTCCCATTCACACCTGACCTTTCACAAATGCTGGAGGCTCAACTGGATTATTATTGAGAATTTGAATAGTAACCATTTCTTAACAAAATGTGAGATTTAAAGTACTTCAGTAGAGATGACAATGCAGCAAGAGCTTTGCCTGGTAAAATGCATGCCACCCCCAAGTTGAGCACTTGCTCTTCCYCTTAAGAAGGGGAGGGAAAGGCAAGATCAAGTCACAAAATGAAGATACAAAATGCAAACATCAGAATTAACTCCATTTAGGATGGCCTACTACAATTTTAATTGCATTATCAGCAAAACACCACTCATAATCAATGAGGCCACCGAATTTGCAGAGACACAAGTGGAGTACCCAGGTTAATTCTGAAGGCTTGTTTGCTGCAAGTGTTTATCTGATGTATCAGGAATATTATTAGAAGGAAGTAATCATGGAAGGAGGTCGATCTGAGAAGTTGGTCAGCAGTGTCCCTGCTTGAGAGATGTTATCAGTGCTCCTGGCTGAGAAAGATTACTAGTATCCCTCTTCAGTGTTTGGAATTCGAATGGTGTTCTAATGACATATTCTTGTCTTTTCTTCAATTCAAATTCTAATTTTGTAAGCACAGGCCTATTATTTTTCCTTTGCTAGAAGAATAAACTAGGTGTCTACAATATTGTAAGATAAGATAAGACTAAGATGATCTGACAGTCATCAAACACATGATTTCCTAGAAAGATACCCCCATCACGCCTTGAAACATGTTAATACTGTCTGGTGACTTTTGTCCTCCCAGATGTGTTCTGGATTCTGGAGCCAGGGGGTTGTTTTTAGCTTGAGGCTGCTGTCAGAGCAGTGAAATGCCACCTCCAGTGCAGCTCACAAACTGACACACAACTGCATGTACTGGAGAACACAAAGCCACACCACAATGCCAGCAACACCACTCTGACCTTGCGAGACAGCCATTTATCCCACTTAAAAGTTTTGCAATACTTCCCACAGTTTATTTGAAAGAAGATGAAAAAACCTGCCCCCAACTGTTTTSCCTGGTTTCATTCTGTATTCTCATGCATACAGAAATTATTAAAAATTGTCCTAGTATGCATTTCTCTGCAATAAAATTCACTTTTTTTTTTTGTCATCAAAAGGCTAGTCCATCCCCTATCTAAAGAAGAAGTAGTAATGACTGTTCATTTTTCCTAGCTTGCAAAAACAACCCCAAATCTAAAGTAAAGTTCTGTTTCCTTAAGTGACTCCTTAAAGCAAATACAATTGATTTTGKTTTTTTTCTTTTTTTTTTATTTCTGCCTCAGGATTGGCACATTCTGAAACAGCTTGCCAGTGCTTGGCTGCTTAGTTCACTAGAAAGAAAAAGTTAGATGATGATAATAATAATAATAGTAATAATAATAGTAATAATAATAGTAATAATAATAATAATATTTCAAAAAGTAATTTAAAAAACCCTCTTTGGTTCTGACAAAAGATGTTTTTCTCTCCTAGAAGCCTTCCCAATTTGTTGTGAGCCCTGATGCCTTTCTGCATGGATAGCTCAGACATCTCTGGGCTAGCCCAGCTTTTGCAGTCCTCTCAATTTCTTTGCTCTGCTTCTTGGATGAAGTTCCCAAACTTTTACACTCCTAAGCACTCTCCCAACTCCTGCGTTTTGCCTGGTTGCTGGGCTGATTCTGGCACCGTTTTCTCTCAGTTCCTTTCCAGCAATGAGTCAATCCGTGGTGCAGCACAAGTCTCAGCACAGCAGCTGCCTTCATCTTCCTCTTACTTTAACAAGCAATACTCAGCTCAGCATCTCACACAAGGCCAAGCTTTAAAACGAGTTGTAGAGGTCAGCAGCRGCTTTGCTGCCTTTTGTCTGGGGCTCACCATTCCTTCAAGGCTTGTTCCTTCTCTCACAAGCAGTGTTCCAACAAAGAGATTCCCTTTACCTTCCAGAAAGTTTTTAGATGTAGGTGCCTACTTAGATGGCAGAGCCAACAGCTGAGAAGCTTTCAGCAGTTTGATAAGACAATATGGCACAGCATACTTGAAAGATGGGAGGTTGCTTTAGATTTCATCTGCTGAGAAACTACTCACCTGCACAGTGAGGTGAGTAGTTGTTTGGTTTTTTATTTCTCTCTCTATTTTTTTTAACCCCAGAAGTCAATGTGGCCATGGAATACTGAAAACTTTGTTAGATTCATTTGTCCTTTGTTTCCTTTGTCCTAATGTTTGCATCCATAGTTTAAACTTGATTTCATTCTGATTTGCAWCTGCTCAACCTTAATGAATTTAAGRAAGCCAGGAATTCTTCTATGAAAGTTATGCTGTTAGTAGGATACAGAAACTAGGGGAAAAATAACTTTATAGGAGTCAGAAAAGAAAATTTATTGTCATACTGACAAAAAAACTGACTTAAGAAATCCAGAAATATTTATATAAAATACTTTTGCTTGCTGCTGTTGCAGAACAACCCCTTAAAGTAAAGATCTTAAAGACCTCTTAAAGGCAGCTCTTCCATTTAATTTAGAACGAGACCCACACATCCTGTCATTTTCCTGTGCCATCAAAGATCCATTCACTTCGCAATTCAGCAATAGTCACAAAGCCACTACTGAAGCCCTGAGATAACAAGGACCATCATGCACCAAATTTCAAGAATGCAAGCAGCCCATTTATCTTAATGTGGAGCACAGGTGTCACTGGCACACGTTATCAGTTCAGTGTGTTATTTTCTGCTTTCCAATACTGAAGATAGAACTACCACCATGAAGATGGAAATAAGTCTTCCTTTACAATTCCTTACACAGCCTTTTCCTTTTTTGTGCATTACAATGCAAAGTTCATATCCTATCAATCCTGCTTTCATGCCTTCCCTATTAAAATACCTTTTCCCAAATAAAACATTTTTTTTTTACATTAGTCACTCTTTTCTGTTGCCMTGAATTGTCATATCACAAGAAGATGTGTATGAGATTAGGAGTTGAAGTGGAATCCAACACAGGATTCTGGCACTTGAAGGTTATTTGTCACATGGCTATTCAGGCCATATCAGCCATTTTATGCATGGCTACAAGGGAAACATCTGCAAGGTCTAAGAGTGATAAGGAGTAACCTGCCCTGCTACTAAAAAAAGGAAGGCTGCATTCTATTCAAAGGCTGCAGATAAGACTTAATGAACTGAGATTTCATAATCGAGAAATGATGGATAATATAGACTTAATATATTCCACATTCACAAAAGCATCAAGAAAATACATCAAAAAGAGAATCTTAAGCTTTTTTTATTTCTTCCCCTCAGAGKTATTTGCAGCCCTGAATAAAAATATGGCTAAAACAATTTTAAACAATTCTCAATATCAACTTTTCCAATAGCAGAGATGCTATTTTTGAATTCTGTTCTTGTGATTCCACTCCCTCTCCTACACACACTTTTGCAAGCATTACTAAAACACTTTTTTAAACCATGATGGAGAATAGAGAGAGGGCATCAAAATATTAGCTTTGCTGGCCATTTTCACAGAGAAGAGGTTAAGCCACATAAATTTTMATGGTATTCTTGCTGTTCATTTCAGAGAGRAACAAAGCTGGTTGGTGGCACAGAAAAAATGGAYGGTGTTGGAAGTTAAAGGAGGAGAAAACAGAAAAATCTTTTCACTGACAATAAACAACAAGCTTGACCTTTTGGAGGAGGGTACTCCTTCCTAACACTGCATCTCAAATGAGCTGAAAAGGAGACCTTAGCAGCACAGARTGATTTATAAAACGACAAATCCTGCAGCAGGAGGGAAGAGGGAGCCCAAATGACAATGGACAAAGGAATTAATCCCTCATGACTGCGGGCAGTGTTTCACTTCTAGTGAAGTCTGCAACCAAAGGCATTTGCATGTGCATCCTGACTGAGCTCCTCAGCAATTCTGTTCAGCAAAGGCTTTGCGTCTGCACTGGAATCAAATGAAACCCACAGATTGCTAAGTAAGTCCCTGACACTTCATCTGGCTGCAGCCAGTACTAGAGAGGCTGGTTTTAGTTTTGGAGGTATGGAGACATACGAGTTTCAAAGCCAACAGAAACCTCGGAGACAAACAGAACTTCCATTCCTGATCAAGCCCGTCGCACCACAGCCCTTCAAAATACTTGCTGCCTTGTCAACAGCTTTCCTTTCAAAATATATTGCTGAATCCAAAAGTTAATCTAAAACATTTTCTTTGGCTGGGAACTGCTACTTCTCAACCCAACCCTAATTGAGCCAGCATTTTTTTTCCTTGTCTCAGTAACTTTGAGCTGTATTCTTGAAAAGATTGTTAAAATATGTTACAAGACTTGTCCTTCACAGCAGTGATACCAGAGTGGTAAGCAAAGAGGCTTTCATCCTGTAACAACTCCTAGCTGCCAGCTTGCTTTACTGCATATTAGTGAATAAAATGGGATAACCACGTGTTGGACAAGAATAATTGGCTGAAGTGATCAATATGATTGGCTTCCACACGTGTGGTTTCTGTAGCCACACAAATCAGTTTGCATTTGCCTGATCTCTCAGCTGGCCTTAAATAACCAAATGTGGAATTTGGGATTGGCATTTAAAAAACATTAAAACCAATCAAGGGCAATAAATGCTTCCAGGAATGCCGAAGGAAAAGCTTGATACCAAGATTTAAAAATTGCTCAAAGACATAAAGGAGGAAAAAAAAAAAAAAAGGCAAGGAAAAAATTCTATGTAAGCAAATGTATCTGGTGGAAAAAAAAAATCTTCTGTAAAATGCATTGGAAAAGTTACTTTGTTTTGTAACTACTTTCATAATTCAGCTCTTATGTTACCCGTAATGCTCCCAGGTCTGTGTAGGACAAAGGGAACTCTGCATCCAAAAAAGTGATACATATGGTTTTAATTGGTTTTTGCAGGAAAGTCAGGGTCCAATGTAAAGAGAAGTTATTCCAAACTCCAGCTTGCAAACCAGGTTTTCATGTGAAAATTTCCAGTAAAAAAGCAGCAACAGATGTAGCTGAGGCTATAAACTGGCTTGGGATAATTTTTTTCAGTCTGTGCATTCCCAATCAACTACCATCCACTTCTGCCTAATCAACACTGCTTTTACTTAGTGCAGTCAAGGCTTCCCTCACAAAATCTCTTCCCAGAAAGAATCAGCTGCACTCGTAGCCATGTCCAATACCTTCCTTCTCTCTTTTGAAAGTCATATATGCCTGATTCTGTTTCCCTTTCAYTCCTGGAATCATAGATTTGATATATATAGTATCATTTTAAAGTAAGGCAGTGAAATACAGAAAGCTACTGCACAGCAAGGAAGCTGTCTCTTCTGWCACTAAGAAGAGCAAAAGAAATCTACTCTGAATGTCTATGAAAYATAACCAGTGTTATCCTAATTTGATTCCTTGGTCTTGGCTACAGTCAGGGCATTAGGCACGGAGTGAACTTTCACTTACAGAAATTGTATGTAATTACACAGTACAGCTTTACTGCCCTCAGAATTTCTTAAATAAATGAATCTAAGAATTGCTATAGGTGAGGAGTATCTGCTGTTATATCCTCTACTCTCCCAACCACCTGTAACRTGTTTAATTCTGCAAGGGATCCGCTCTTCTGTGAGGGGAAAGCAGAGGAATGTAGACTATGCAAAGCTAAATGTTGGGGCCAATGAAAAGGTTAGCAGAGGAYATGGGAAGAAAAATTCAAACTTCAAGAAAGAAGAAAGATGATGTGAGAGATAATGAAGATATTGGCACAGAAACAAAAAGGTAACTATCTTATTATGAGTGAAAGTTAAGATTTATTAGGTCTAATAAATAGACTAAGAATGCCAGAATGAAATAAAAAAAATATATATAAATAATAAAACCAACAATTAGAAAACCTGCTTAGCTTGTTGAAATTTTTCAAAGTGCTGACAATTAAATTTCTGGAAGATAGTCCCTTCTTGTTAAAAATTTCCTGTCAAACTATAAATATAAATATTTTGTTTTGACATGRTTCCCAGAAGGTCTGAATTGTTAGCATCTGTGACAGATTCAGAATAAGCAACTACAGCACAAGTTAAAAAGCTTAATACACTTTGTGGTTTACAAAATGGCATCTGAATGAACTCCCTCCAGAACACATCTTCACTTGTATTTTCARTAACAGTATGAATGTGATGGCTAAAGCATGGAGTGAAGGAAAAAATTTGATAAAGGTGCATTTATTCAGGCTTTTGTTTTTCTGTGAATGAACTCTTTAACTGATAAATACTTGGGGCTTGGATTATACATTTTTCTATCTTTTCTTCTGATATATTAATAAAGATGTTCAGAATTTAGACTTTCAAAACAACATTTCATTTTTAATCAAAGAATAAATATAAAAAAACCACCAAAACAAAAAATACAAATCCTAAAGAAAACCAAACAGAAAGGAAAACACTGTAAATACTCACTTCATATGCAATCCCCTAAAAATGTACACAAGAGGTTCATTTTAACTTTTAGTCAACTTAACGTAATGTAGCTATTCTGCAWTTAATAAAGAGCATTTGCCAGTAACATCCAAGTGAAGTGGAGGATATGAAACTCCCTGAAAAGCAATGAGGCTTTCCTTTTCTGCATATTCTTACTACACCACTGTGCAGGTCCTTGGCTCAGCACAAGAGACCTTTTCACAGGAGAACACCTGAACAGAACCTTTAGTTCTACAATGCTTTTTGCTGTGATCTAAATTCTTGGTGTCCTATCATTAACAAAAAAACCAGAATTTGTCAGTTTGAGACTGAACCCAGAGAGTATTTTGTGGAAAAGATAGGCCAGAATTGCACTGATGAGTTGTACAGTCCAGCAAGCTGAATCAATAGCAGTGATATATTCAAAGACAATATGAGAAATTGCTGTTCTCCTTAAGTAAGTTTGCACTCTGTTCTCTTAGGGCTTAGAATAAAAAGCAAGACAAGAAAGCAAAAGACAAAATTCCCAAGGTTTTCAGACACTCTTCACTTTATCATTTCAAGTTTTTAAGGGCCATTCACAATCTGTGCACAATTCCACTRCAATGACTTCAAATTGTAAATCCTACCTATGACTGYATCTTCAACCTGARAGAAAAAAGTCYKAGTTGCCAATACTTATGTTGTTAAMTAYGTATTTCTRGTTGGCTTTAAAGCACAGCAAATCAAATTAATAGATGTTGGCAYGAAAAAAAMCARAGCAGCCCAGCCGTCTTTAAGGTTGTTCAAGAAACATTACCAGTAAATTTAACATCCTTTAAAAAGGAAATTCCTGGATGTAACTGGTGCTATCCAGCTCTTTGGAGGCTGCACAAACATGTATCCTCTTGAGCATTACTTTGGCTGGAGGTTGCAAATATCAACAGTTTATGGACAAAAGCACAAGAACAAGAAAAAAGAAATCTTGTTTATATGAACACAGCAGCCATCAGACATTTCTTAATGTTGTGTAAAGGGCTCCCAAAGTTCATTAAAAAGCATAAAAGCCTTTCTGCTCCCTTTCTGAGAAAAGGCATGTTCCCTCTGTACTGCAAGGATGTACTGGAAACGTTTCTGGATATCTACAAATTCCTCCATGAACAGCAGCATTGCCTCCACCGTGCCCTCAGACAGAGGTTGCTTATCACTTGACCACTGGGATTTGCATAATAAATGATAACAYTAAACTTCTGCAATAAATCCCTGCTGTTTACTTCCATTTTCTGTGCCTCTGTTTCTCCTCTTTGCCTCTGCAGCAACATTTAAATGTCCATTCTCCTAGCAGGAAAGTGTCACACAGGAGAGGACTTTGGATCTGGAACTAAAATTAAGTGGTTAAGTGGGCACATATCCTATCCTTTACAGTCACCAGGGCCAAACATAMAAAATTATATACTAATATTATGTCATGCAGGTTCTACAACTGCCTCACATCACTTGTGAGCCTGGTGGTTTATTCTTGACAGTGCTTGTCTAGAGGATTTCTCGGGGCAAAGAGCAGCAGAAGCCAGACAAGATACTTTCATAGCAGGAAGCTTTGCAGGGTCTAAATTCAGGGAAGAGAACTAGGGGAATCTCTACTGACTGCCAGGCAAACAAGAAATCYTTCTCCAATGCCTACACATTTTATTTTAAGACAATTCCTTCTTATTTTTTATCTGAATACAAGCATTTTCCTTAATCTGAAATAAATACCTTGAAAAGAGATAATGATGTCCTATGGTGTAGAGGAAAGTCAAAAAGACTTGACCTTCACTTGYGGGGAAGGTTTAGGTTAAAGAACCTCTATGCAAATAAGTATACAAATACTTACATTTTCAACTCTTTCTTTTATGCAAATTGAATTTCTAGACATCTAAAGCATGTGTAACTTCATCATGTGAGATCTTCTGATRTGCATGATCCTAAAGTCAGCATCATGCCTGAGAAATTCTCTGAAACCCACTGTTAATAAAAGCCATGAACTGAAGTATASTAAGAAAGTGCTTAATTTCTCTCATAAATGATTGAAAACAATTTATTGAACAAAAGAACAGAAGCAGTTCAGATAATCACCACCAAAATAATGACAAAACATTGATGGTACCATGGGGCAATAACAGTGGCTGAAATTATGACAAATTTTCATTTATTCTACTGAAATAAAAAATTCAAAATCCTGCTTTCTGCTGAAAAGCCTAATACCGTAATTCTCTATTTCTCATGTAACAGAATGCARTGGGAAATACTTAATTTTATAGCTTCATAATTAAGTGAAGCTGAATTAAGAATTTGTCCTATAAAACTAAAGAAAACCAAAGCAAAATTTGTAATTAGAATGGACTCATAAAGATGCTATAGAGAAAAAGTACATTTTTGAACATTATAAAACATACTTCTAAGGCCAAAGCAAATTAATATTTACAAATTGTTCTGAATCTTTTTTTCTAAGTATACAATAGTTCACTTGTTAAMACTGACATATTTATCTGGCCTCTCCCAGTTGTAGGAAAAAATTATGTCAATTTTCCCTCAGACTGCCTTCCTATTCTGTCACACACATTATTTCATGAAACATGAATCCAAATGTTCTGTTTCTTTTCAATTTCCTTTCACCACAAATTCCAGAGTTCCCCTCTTCATGGCTTTTAGTAACAATTCAGCCTTTCTAGTCTAATGGCAAAAACTCAATACTGCTGTCTTTAATCAGGCTACTTTTCACTTCAATGTCTTCAATAGAGAAGATTCAACCCTTTGTTAGAACTACTTTTTTTTCCAGGTCAGATGTTATGTCTGTGATTCCACATTAAGGGTCTACTCTCATAACAAACAGCAAGCCTTGACAAGATGTCTGAAAAACACAGACATAGAAGGAGAAAAAAAAAATAATAGATTTTTATAAAGGAACATCTTCTAAAAGTTGCAATAATCAAGGAGTCAAGCACTTCTAAAATACTCAGGTGATTGCGTACGTGAATATGGTCCATTACAATCACAGCAATTATAAAGCAATGCTAACCCATATTACTTGGAAAAGCAAAAAATAGTGATGGTTAACTAATTAGAGGGAGTAGAGTATGTTTGTCTCCTTCCTTCCCAAATCAAAGATCCATTGGTTAGTTGGCTCAAACCATCTATGACCACAAGTTSATGTCAGACTTGTGACAGCTGAACAGATGAAGGTCCAACGAAACTGCATTCAAATTATGATCACAAAACTGACACTATCCTGATACTTTCTATCCTAATGAGCTCACTAAGAGAAGATGTGACAGACTGTACAAATAAGGGGACACCATTTACTCATGCTCTGAGGACAAAAGCAARTACGTGGATTTTCTTATTTCACGAGCTGTGGCTTTTGAATGGCTCATCCTGTGGGCAACACGCTGCAATCCTTAACCTCAGTGTGACCACGGGAGCCACATTACACAGGCAAATCCCTCTGAAAGTAAAGAACAGAAAATCATTTCATGAGAAGAAACAGCTGCCTTTCACATACTGCAGAAAGGCAAGTCTCCTGCCTATGACAGATTTTGATACAGGCAGCTCTTACTGTCTAACTCATCTAAGAGCATCCTGGACTGGGAAGAACAGCCCTTGATCAGCCATCTCTCTTGAACCCAAGGAATAGAAAACCCMAAAGAAGTATCATATACCTCCAGAAACTCCACTCCAGTATGTAAGAGACATAAAAAACCCTATACTATAAATTGAAAATAGCATAACTGGTGGACCTCAGGATAACTCCACATAACACAGGGACACTGTCTGTTCCATTGGATTGTGTACATTATGGGATTCTGCTCCAGGAGAASCAGATGTTTGGTATTAATGCAGATACATTAAGATCAAAATTGGTTACATAATGAACAGCAGTGCAGATTCAAATGTGTTTATAAACACAGAGGTTATGCTGGAAGATGCACAGGCATTTAGAAATGCTATGTATATTTGTGTATGATTCTCTGCATGTAAACTGGCCTCAAGTGTTATGCTTTGATTAATCCCTAYAAATCAGACTTTCAGAACTAAGGGYAATTTACAGTAAGAGCAACCACAGAAATGATACAGAAAAAAAAGGTTTACCTATGGAAAATACTTGTTTCTTTAAAACTGGAGACTCAGCTCAGACATCCTTCCTTCTGCAATACCACGCCTTTCTAAGGACACAGGTGGCAGGAACAGATTTGCTTCAACAGTGTCAATACCAGCAGATTAGGAAAATCAYGATAAATAAGGCTCTTCAGTATTCAAAATGTGTAGCACCTCACAGAGCCACTAGCAAACAAAAACACAGGTTTTGTCTTAAATGGCTAGGACTACAAATGGGTTGGAAATCAGCTAAACTCCTTTGTCTAACCAGGTAGCCTAGAAATCTGTTCCTATCAGACTATTACTTCATGRGATATAAGCAATACTATTTAAAACTGCAGCACATTAAGCAACACAAATATTTACTGTACTCATCCTGTCCCAAGGGATCATCAGGCAAAGCAAGAACACAGCTGAAAACACTTCAGGGTAACTCACCATGGAGTACTACATACCAGTTTCTTAAGGGGGCACACAAATTACACCCCTCAGTCATGGTGTGCAAATACACTTGATTTTCAGTGGTTCTTGCCCTATGATGGCAATTGGTTGATTTAGCACTGAGCTGTAAAATCAGGTATATGATCCTAACGCATAACCATAGCTCCTTTTCATGTGTTGATCATTACTGGCCCATTARTTTGCTTATAAAGTTGTAGTTTTGGAATAGCAAAAATGAATGGTTCCACTTCCTCGTGTTTTCCAATGCCAAAGTTATTTTCATATATTTAAAATGAAGGAAGAAAAAATAAATATTGAAATCTGGAAGCTGTCTTGGACTGAAAAAAAAACCTCCTGAGGTCAGTGCTATATTAGAAGCATGACTCTCATGAGTCAAAGAACTAAGGCAAAAAAAGGGACATATTGTAACCAGGTTATTGCACTCAGATCTGACCCTAAGGATGAGAAAGACAAAAAGCATCAATAACCTTGAAGACAGCTATTAAAAGGTACAGAATTTGTACAGAATCATATGAGAAGGCTGGAATGGAATATACCATGATTCCCTATTCCCTATTAAAAGAGTAAACGGATATTTGAAAAGACCAAGCACCTTTTGTTGCAATGTTTAAGCAGATTCTCACATTTCCAATCCCCTGTTWGAAATTAAAGTGCCAAAGCTCCTGGTAAATCTTAATAAGACCATGCAATTGAATTAATCTCCAGGTGAACAAATGGGAAGGAAATACTCATCTCACAGTGAACAAATGGGAACAGAAAGGAAGAGAAATGCTATGCTAGGAGTGCTATTCAGTTCTTAGAGCTTCCCAGATGTCCGAGTCCTGTAGTTAGAGCCAAGAGAGATTTTCACAGGGGGTGCAAAACTCACTGTGTGTGTGACAGGAGAAGTCCATTGCTCTGATCTTCTYTGTCACGTACTTGGAGCTTTCAAAATAATACTGGGGCTGAGAAAACAGTTTTGTGTGTTTTCTACAGAGAGAGAGCATCTAGTGATCCAACATGCCCACAGTCACACAGATTGCCAATGAATAAGGAAACCAAACATCAGAAGAGCCTTCCAACACTCCTGCTTTGGAGACCACGGAAGAGTTGCTCAGCACTCACAGAGAATCAAGTCTGGRGAGTACCCACTGTGCCATTTTAATTCCTTTCACTGTAAGTTTTGTGCTATCCTAATCTGGAGCCAAACTAGCTGCAAAAGTTAAGCAGTCTGTTTGGAATAAGACTGAACAGATTTTTTCACAGGGTCAACTTCCATGTTCTGTTGATCACACAAACCCAACTAAAATTTCACCCCGAGTTTTCAGCACATTCAGCCATGACAAGTTTCGAGGCAGATTTGTTTAAAAATAACCTGTTTTGTCTCYCTAGCTCCCTGGCATCATATATATGTACAGTACACCTTGTGCATTGAAATCTCTGCATGACTAAGAGTCTCAAAATTGTACAATGTCTAACAAGTATGGACAGAGGCAGAGGCTTCCTATTTACCTTGATCCAGGGAGCTACAACCTCACCTTATTTACACATGCAYAGCTTAACTGAAATCAGTGCAGCTCCCTCCATTTGCTCAGGCTAAGAATAGGGGCTAAGATTTATACTATAATAAGCCTCCAAGTGTCTCACCTCAGCTGTGCAAACCCACTTTTACCAGATACACTCCTCACTAATTCCTTTTTCAAGTGTTAGGCTGTGCCTACACAAATGACACCATTTTGCTTCCTTGCTTCTACTCAGATTTTGCTGCTAACAACCCAAAACTCCTACCCACCATCTCTCACTCATGTTCCTGACACCAGGAATCCCAGATCCACTCCATAAAACTCGACCCATGTCAAAGACCTGCTCTGAGTGCTGTGACTTGGCTTTAAGCCAGTAAGATTATTTTGCAGGAAATGGACAAAACTGGAACATATTTTCTATTTACACTGATAAAGTCAGTCAGATGGAATATATTAAAGAAYTTGCTGGTGCTAAATTTAATTTGCTAGTAACTGCATCACCTGAATGGAAGCAACAGAATTTCTCAGTTCTAGTGGTTTTATCTGTAGACCTGTTTCTTACAGACTTTATGACCAAAACAGGGAGACAACTTCAACCCTCCTTGAATCTGTGCAGCTCAAAATCAAGCTTATGCTCTTCTGTGGCTTGGAGTGAAACTGCACTCCATTTTAAATTATCTCTGATAAGATACATTTGCTAGTATACTTGTCAACATTGCTGTTTACAGAAAGAGTGAAAGTAAGGGGAGTTTTTAAAATAATTCATATTAACAGATGCTGAGTTTTAATTTTCATTCCTATCAATAATTAGAAAAAGTGAAATGTGATATATGTAACAGAAGATTTGATTTTTTAAGAAATAAATCACAGTCCTTAGGAAAAAGATGGAGCAACTCAGACAAAATGTAGTGATTCTTTGTAACATATTCTAAACATGCTACTGAATAAAGAATTTTAAATTTTCCAGATTATCAGATTATTTTCTAATTTTTCTGTCTACCTGTATAACTGAAAGTAATTTAAAATATTCAAAAACATATGCTAGTGGAAAAAAAAAGAAGAGAAAAAAAAGAAAATGAGATAAAAAAAGAAGGCAGGAAAAAGAAAAGCCAAGAAAATACTATTAAGCAGTAAAATCCCAAATACTCAAACCTTGGAAACTATAAACAACTAAAGTACATTCATTGTTCTAAGAATAAGTACTTAGGGCCTACAAATATCAATAATGTCAACCAGCAGGACTAGCAACCAATCTGTTATATTTTTGTGATGTTGCTAGTGGTCTCTGTTGTGTTGATATCTTAGATTTTCATTTCCAGCTTAATAGCTGAACTTGATTTCATTAAATACTCACATAATATGTTTTCTTTTTTATGATTTCTTTGGCTCACAAAGAATAAAAAGAAGTGCTTTAAGGTCCCCAGCGACCTGTTCTTAGTACATTGCTATTTCCAACTTGTTTGGTTGTGGGTTTGATTTGTTGGGTTCATTGTTGAGGGGGTCTGCTGCTTTTTTTTTTTTTTTTTTTTTTTTTTTTTTTTTTTTTTTTTTTTTTGTTGGAAACAATAATCTAAACATAAGATCTCTATTGCAAGCTTGCAGATGACAGAGAGCTTAGTAAGTACATAAATAATTAAAGACTTAAAGCAACTTGGCTACTGCTACAGTATAACCTACCAGGTTAAACAACTGCAGCTCAGCAGAATTTATTTTATACTGACAAATAAAAAATAACGCCTTTGAGATGAAAATATAACTCCTGTAATAAGAGAATAAAAACTAAAGCTTGGAAGGTCTTCACAGAGCACAACTAAAACAATACAGACTGCAAAAAATCTGCAAGCCCCCAGATCAACTCCTGTTGGACAGGGAAGAAGCCCAGCCACAGCAGYGTGGCTCCACGCCAGAGCCAGACTGACCTTGGCACAGAGCTGCTGGGAGAGACAATGTGGTCACCAGCAAGTGAGACTAATCCAGCATTACACCACCACTGAAAATGGGTTACAAATTTCTCCACTTCTGGCCAGGAGGCAGCTGCAGAGCTCCTCGTGGGGACTCGGATCAGCTCAGCGATGCCGACGGAGACAAGGGCGGGTTTGTGTTTTCCTGTGGTAGATTTGGTCAGATGAGGGGATTGGATTCACCATGAGAGTGCAAGAGCCAAGGCAGGCTGAGAAAAGGGAACGTCTGGCTGTGGCTGAGGCAGGAACAGCCCGTTCCCTTCAGCAGCAGCACAGGCTCTGAGCAGCTCCTGAGCCAATAAATAGCTCCAATGCTTCCAGAACCACATCAAGACAAGCAYGCCGGGCAGCAGTGCTTGGAGACCACTGCCACAGCATGTGTTTCTGATGTAAAACTGGGACCCAAAAAAAAAAAAGGGAAAAAAAGATGAAGCAGTACAGCAATCAGTGGTTGTACACAAAGAGAAACTGAAAATGAAGAAGAACTGGCTACACCTTTACACAGTGGTAGAAGGCAACCCATCAGTTTTGGCTCCCCAAGCTCAAGCCAAAGAGGCAGTTCTCACAATAAAGTCTTAAAGAGAGAATCTATTTTTCCAGGCTAAACTTAGGACTTTAAGGAAATGCCATTTGATTGCCAGCAAATCTATGTAAAAGTGATCATACACACTTTGGTCTAATTGATAAAAGTTTTCAGATTTTATTACTCTTTTTAATTTCTGCAAGGTGGAAAGAAGGAATTAAAGGAAAAGCCTTAATTCCCTTATAATTTTACATATTGGTCAGCAAGAACTGAAGAATTACTGTTTCTAGATATCTGCCTATGTGCATTGGTTTCCCATGGGCAGCCATGGTGATCCCCCCAACGTACAATCAGATGGGATGCATACCACAGGTCTGACTGACAGGAAGGAAGGGAGGAAACAAATCATCTCCCTTTTCAGCATGCATGATGGCACACCTGCTGAGATCATCCTAGCAAACTAATCACCTGGCACAGACCTCAGAAGCTGCTAATGTTCTACTCTCTGCTGTCTTCAGCTGCTGTAAAAAAAAATATTTTCTTTATATAAAGTTGCCAGTCTTAGCATGCAGAGATGGGTGAAATTTCACTGGGTGAAATTTAACAGATGTGACATGCAAGCTCCCAAAGAGACTAAATGGTTTATTGATCCTTTCCAGTCTTAAACATTATGAAAGCCAGACCCTGTGTGCAAGGCAGACAGATCTGAATCATGATGAATCCCCAGGTGAAAACAACAATTGTGGCTAATGACAACTGSGGGGGTGGAGGTGGGGGGAAAAAAATAAATCAATGCAATATAAAATAATTTCCACTTTAAGTAATTTCATTTGCCTGAGCATGCAGCCAGATGGATCCCAAAGAGTTTGAGAAGCTCTTTGCTGCATGTACACTTAAAGGAGTACATGGAGATATGTGTACCATCAGGGGSAATTCATAAACCACTGAGTGTCCCTCGCTTCCTCTAATGGCAGTCATCAAATTAAAAGAGCTGAGTCACAGCCAGAGGCACAGGGGACAGCAAAAGACTGAACATATGCCAGTCTGGTTTGGTTCAACATGCATGAATGAAGAAAAAAAATTAAACCAAGAAAAGACTATTTCCATAAACATTTTCCTTGTTCCTGTTTTGCCATCACACAGCCCATGGCCTGCTCTTGCTGCATTTGTACAGGACTGAGCATAACAATGTCCTGGCCATAGAGAAATCCCCAAGGCCTGCTGTAATATATGTAATGAGTGGTAATGCAGTCTCCTGCTGTTTCCTGAGTCTCGAGCTGCTGCACTGACCTTCTTCTCCTGATACTGCACATGTCAGCTGGCTCCATTTGCTTCTGGAATTAGCATTAAAATGGCAATCCTYAGAGATTATACTACAGCCACAGCAATGACAATGGAGATTTTCAAATATTTTCTAGGGGGTTTTAATWGCATATTTTAAAAATACAACACATTTCCTGCRMACATAGAAAGCAAAGCTAAAACTARCTGTTTTCTTTAAAGATAATAAAAGATTACTTTTAGAAATTTGTGTCAGGAGATATACTTCTCCATCTCCATCTCCATTGCTTGTTGCCAAGACAGCCTGTGGATGTATTTCTCAGAGCAATGCCATTAAAGAGATTTTATTGCGAGTTTATCTTAATTAAAATAATGGATGTTTTTTCCTTTCTAAAATAACTGCCACAGACACAAAAATTCCTGTAATCTTTCATCAGATATTAAAATAAAAGATAGACTAGATTAGTTTAAAAATCTGATCACTATTTCTAAGGCAGGTGGAAGAATATAATACTTGATAAACAATAATTTTCAGGTACTGAAGTGYTTGGCTAATGAAATTTTGCACGGGCATTGTATCTTGGAGGATTCCTGTCATGCTGTATGTCAAAGTTGTTTTATATTAAATCTAATTCCTTCTGTTGAACTGAACTGCATTTCCTACATTTTTATCGCCTGCCCTTTACCTGAAACTCAGTAGGAAATATTGTCACAACAGATTTATAAGACCATATGAAAGTTCAGGGAGAAATGAGATTAGGAAATAGCATACAACAAAGYCTGCAAAATAAAATCTTTTTTGTTCTTGGATGAACCTTACCATTTAAAACACTGAAATCTATTTTAATCTGTACCTTTGTATTTCTTTTTTCTTCTGAATATATATATGTGGGGTTTTTTTCATCTATTTATGATGTATGGAAAATGAAAGCAAACACACTGAACTCGCACCACAAGATATTAACARTTTAAAGAAATACAATGATGCAGTTAAGTACTGCACTTACTGATTTTTTTTAATATAATCATCATTATGTTTTCAGCATGTCATCCCTCAACCACTATTTCCTAGTTGAGTACCAGAAAATAAGAATATTTCCAGATTWAAAAAAAAAAGTATAATCTGGCAAACAGAAAGATAAAGTCCAGTTGCTGAAAGTTAAAATTGGACACATTCAGTCCAGAAAATAGAGAACACTCCACAGTCAAGGAATGTAGTAGATTGTCCCTCATTTAAAATCTTTTAATTAAGACTGGATGTCTGTCCTTAAGACATGCCTTAGCTCAACCACAAATTGCAGGTTGGATGTTGAAATTACTGAGTGACATTCTGAAGCCTGKGTTATTCAGGAGGTCCATTTCTGGTCTACATTTCCACTGAGATGAAAGGCACTCTAAAACTAAGTAGCACTTAATTTGATTTCTGTGAATTTTGAAGTCAATGCATGTTCTCAGGGGTCAGAAGGAGAGACAGGATACAGGCACACAAACTGCAATCTCTCCTAAATGAACAGGGCATTTTACCTTTCTTTAATGACAACACTGTTCTGATTGCAGTAGCAGTAGTAGTAGTACCACCTATGCTTTAGGAATCATGTCACTTCATGAGAAAAACTAATTCACAGCATTTAAAAATACGAATATATGTTACTTATCTGATTTGTCATTGTGTCATTCAGACCCCATGTCAGATAACTACTCTACCATCCTGTGGAACAGCTTAGTGCAATATTGCTACCTGAAAGACCATGGGATTACCACTTTAAATACTTACTTTTATGGTATGCATTTCCTTTTCCATTAACAGAAAACAGAATTAAACTGGATTTACTAAATGTATGCAAGATAGAAAGATTATAATATCTTTCCACATTGTGCTGAGAATATAATCTATTTCTATACAGTGCCGAGTGTGCTACGGAGAGAACATTCCACACAATAGCTCAAAAGCATCTCAACAAACTGATGAGAATCTGAGGGCAAAAACAAAGATGTATTTAAAGACTTAAGAGGAACCATTATGCAGAAGTATGCACACACCCCGACCTTTTCTTTTGCTAAGACAATGGGAAATGGAACTASCAMGGAAACTCTCAGGGTGTCAAGGGCAGAAAGGAGAGGGTTTGCTCGGACTGCACAAGCCCAGTGCAGTCATTTACATCCATAGACACGCTGAGCTTTGAACTTTAGGCTGAAGCTCAGAACYCCCATCCATTATTACAGGCTGGCTTGGCTCATGGAAGCCCCAGAGGCTGTGGGGCCGGAGGGAATCCCGGCCGGGCTGATTCAGCTCCCTGTGCTGTGTTCACGGCTGCCCTCGGCCYCAGGGCTCACAGCACCCTGCCCTCCCCTCCCCTGCTGTCCCTGCCTGTAGGCTGGCACCAGGCTGGCAGCTGCAGGCAGCTCATCCCTGTTCAGCTCTCAGAAGGATGTGGAGCCAGGATAAGCAACACCAGCCTCGCAGGGAAAGGCAGGAGACCTTGCCCATGTAATGAGCAGCGCTCCAGAAACAAACAGCTCAGGATAACCTGTTCTCCCAGGTTAGCTTCCCAGGCTGCTCATCTCTGTCCGAGCCACTGCAGCCCAAAACTCCCTTTCATCCTATCTATGTAGCATTTGCTTCTGTTTCCCGGCTGCTTTCCATCTCTGACTATTACAGTATCAACTTCTGAAATACCCAGTGGTGGGGCACAGAGAAAGGGAAGCTGTTGTCCAGGCAAAAAAATCCTACAGAGAAAGAACAAGGTTTAGGGATGACAGCGTGTGCAAGTGCTCAGCCCTGGCCCAGCCTGTGTGGACATGCCAGCACTAAAAGCCTGGCTGCAATCGCTGCTTTATCAACAACTCCTGTGCCAACGCTGTCCCCAGCCCTGGCTGGCCCTACCAAACTGTCCCCAGCAGCAGCAGCCCCTCCCAAGCACAGGGAGCCATGGAAGSCAGCCTGCCAGGAGCCGGGGGCTGTGCAGAGCTCCTGAGGGCAGGGCAGAGAACTCTCWCACCATGCGCATTCAGCCTGGGGAACGCTGCTCCACTGATGGGAAAGACGCACCGATGGTTAAGTAATTTAAACATCAATTTAATTACTCTCCTCTGGGAAGTAACTGCACTGGTCATGGGATGATCTAACAAGTTTCTCTCTCCTCTGTGAGCCTTTGGAAGGAAAAGCACTTTATTTTAAAATGCTTACTTGCCAGTGCTATATTATCACCTCTGGTCATTCTTACATCACCAGCACCATTTCCCTATTCCTACTCCACTTTTAACTAAGATGTCAAAACTGTAATTTCCACCAATAAATAAAAATGCAATGCATTTTAAAATGGCAGAATTACTCATTAACTTCACAGACTCCCTTATCTACCGCTCAATGGCCATCCCTGAGCTGTCTAACTGAGATCGCCTTAGGGAGTTGCTCCACTATCAGCTGAAGTCACAAAGTCTTTGAAGTCCTCCTCTTGTAAAATCAAGTTAAAAAGAAAACATTGCCTCCAAGGAATTCTAATTACAGTATTTCATTTCCAGCAACACAGTTTTATACTGACCCAAATGGGTCAAGGTACCCACATCTTTTTCTTGTCACTATGATAAATTAATAAAGCAAAATATATTTTAAATATTTTCCAGGCTAAAAGGTTTAAAATACGCGGTTAAAAAAAAATCAAGGGCAGAAATCATCTCCAATAAAAGAAATTAAACTGTAATGAGGATTAAAAATGAGGTCATTCATCCGCTTTGCAGTTCTATTTACAGTGYGTCTAGGTAGACTATTTACTAAAGTGGGTGTACAACAGATTAATGAGAATGGAAAAGAATACAATAAAATCAGTAATAAGGAGAATGTCAAAAGTTTGGGTTATGGTTTTTATTGCTATAGCTAAACACAAAACAGTTAAACAGGTTGCACAATGCTTTATTTCTTTATGAAAGGGTACTTTACCCTCTTTTTAAACTACAAGCCGATAATGGGAATATGTCTCACTAGAATCTACATTCTTTAATTTGGTATTTTGGAAATAATTTCTAGGATTTTGCCTTCTGATGAACTCCAAGAAAAACATTTTGTTAGATCTTCGGCAATGACTTTGTGTGGACAGGTTCTAGTGAACTGAAGCAAAAGTTCCCTGAGAAAACATTATTCCTCTTTGGAAACCTTTGCCCACTGACTTTAAAAGAAGTGGTTCAGTGTCATGTACTTCACAATCAGTTTTATGAATATGGCAGAAACACGAAGAAGACTGAACTAACCCTGTACACCAGTAATCTATATTGTTTATGYTACAAGGCAGCACTCTAATTTTTCTGCAGGGAGCACTTAGTGTTAAATTATAAAGCAATAATTTTTTTTACATAAAAATCCTACTGGGAAATGATATGAGCTGAGTATTACAGAGCCAGTATGTCTAACTGATTAATTGTACCAACTTAAGAATTCCAAGTTGCCTGTATTTAACCGACTGGGAAATGCACACTTCACTGCATTTTTAATGCTGTATTAATCTCCAGTATTTCCATTTACTCAGGCAGTCAAATTAAACATTTTGGAACATAGCAGTGATAGATATATCTTTAAATTGCATTAAAGACATTCCCTGCCGTGGAAGCTTTAGTATTTATTAGGAGTTCACATGCAATAGAAAGAACTGATTAATTAAAAGACAAAAAGTATTTGGTTTACTACTTTTTGGAAAGAAAAGAAAGCAACAGGAGACAATGGGAAGTGCTTAGTTATAGTCGGCTTCYACTCATATGACAAGTTACTTATATGCCAAGATCTGCTGAGCAATCCCAGCTCCCTGAAAATTCCATCTCACTCCCACTGTTCTTCTGGTCTTAAAACCTGCATCAGCCTGGGCATAACAAGAAGTCATTTGAGTTWCACAAAATTTAGGAACAAAACTCTTTCCTGCCCTGCTGCCTCAAATGGGCTTGGATKTCAGCAGGTGTCCTTTTCAGAGAACATGACATGCAGAAGAACTGTGGGACAGCCCTGCAGAGCCCAGATCACAGACAGAACAATGTYAGAAGCAGACAATGGAGGAAATGAAGAAGAAAATGGCAGAAAAGTTTAGCAATCTCTGGTTTTRGAGACATTTTCCTACATGGATGTTCACAAACCCAGGTGTAAAGGGCTCACTAATCATAAATTCTCCCCAAATTCTGACTTGAGCAGGTGGCAATGTTTACCGGCTATGATTATTATTTATATTATTTAGATATGTTGTAGWTATGTTTAGGAACCTCCTGACCAACAAAATGTGTTTGAAGAGTAATATTTCATAAAAGAATAGCAGAAAGTAAATCAACAAAACCAGGAACTTTCCATCAGCTTTGTAAAAGCAATAGTCCTTTTCATCTCTCCCCTCCATACTGTTCTCCCAACTAAAGAATTCAGTAAATATATCCATGTTTCATCCAACTTTGTCATAAATTCAGAAACTCTGGCTGTCTCCTGAAACACCTTAAACACTTTAATCTRTTAGTCTGGCAGGGTTCTAGCTGGAAATTGAGCTTTGCCATCATGCTTTAGAAAAATATTTCCGTTAAATATAGAGTTTAAAAGAGAACAGAAAAGGGTAACTTAGAAGTCTAGATGTGTCTTTAGAGGAAGAGAAGCGACAGAGCTCTCAAGAATGGGTAAGACTGAAAGGGAGACATGATAAGCCCTTGTTTATGCAAAAATTCCATTGCTGTAGCACAGTAATACATCAGGGACRTTTCACTTTGTTAAACACTGCTGGGAAGCTTTACTTGGACACAGCTATCTGCTGTGAGATTTGGGARCAGACCTGATGGSAAGGGTAGAAGACGAGTTATCTTACACCTCCTGCATCTTATTACAAAGCATGCCTCACCCAACTAGCGTGATTAATGTGAAGAGCTAAATTATTGTACAGCCAAATTTACTTTGGATGACATCCTCAGGTGTCAATACATCTGCTTTTGATTTGCTTTATTTTAATTCTTCAAGTTCAAACTTTCTATGAGAAAAGCAGATTCAATCAGAAATACCCCCTGAGGCTAGCTCTTTTTGGAGGTATGGATTAGAAGAATGATCCAAAAATGCTGCTATAGACTGAATTAAACCTTGGAATTGTGTAAAGCAGAAAATGTGGCTACTGTGATATTTYCTTTGAGTGGCTTTCATAGCTTTACTTTGAATCACAAACTAAAAACAGAAATAATTATCTAAAGCCATATTTTTTTCATAAACAAGTCACYGATAGAGTCAGTCTCAACTTCCAGGAACTGCATCCCATAATGYTTTGCAATGACTCCAAGTAAACTCAGTTTTGTCTGTTATGACAGTGTCTGGAGACAGGAGACTGATTTTCTTTTTTTTTTTTTTTGCTCATTTTTTAATTTACTCTGGATGAACCTGAAGACACGTCAACAAGTTAACAGATGTTAAATGCTAATTTCAGATGTTTCACAATAGTCTGAAAAATCACTATATTGAAAGGTTTAACAAGTTTTATGCAGAGAGATATGTAATGCAGCAGACCTGACAGGGATGATAATTCCAAAGACTTTCTTCATAGATACTGGAAGTCAGTATGGCAGAGAATAAATAGTTTCAGATTTGCATGTGCACGTATATGTGTGAGARTAACTAAAAATTCCTAAAATATCAGTAATATGATGATGGAAAAACACAAGTCTAGACAAATATGCCTAAATATTGATGTCAATGGTTAGAGTCAAAGCTATSTCAAGAAGATAATTTTTTCCAAGGATAGGACTTTTCCTACGAGGCCCCTTTACATCCAAAGGTGTTCTCACTGGGCAATTTATTATKTATTGCTAATATATGATAAAAAGGAATTAAGAAGAATAACCAAGTCATACATGATACTGCTACATCATCCTTTCAGTAAGGGGCTAAGAGAAACACACTCAGTGATTGTCCTAATGCAAAACTCAGAGACATTTCAGTGGTAAAGGCACCCCAAAAACACAAGGCAGAACTTCCCATAATGAAGACTTAAAATATTGCCATTGCTACAGGGGATATTCCCACCCTACAGGATGCTGTCTGTAAGAACAAGTTCCTACACTGTTCCTACCCATTATAGCTGCAGGACATAATGAGATTTCAAAGCCTTGGTGCTGTGTGAGTGATGCTTTCAAACAGAAGCAGCGTTCCTAAAGCAGCAAGGTTTACATGGAGAGATTGCCAATCTGTCTGCTTACCCATCTCCTTCTAATAACTTTGTGGAATACAGTCACTTTCAAACCAAATCTAACACCAGGCCATGGTCTCCAAGATAATTAGACTGCTACAAGTTCTGTGAAAATGAGCAGTGAGAGCCAGAAAATTCTCAGTCAGTGTTTCCAGCAAGAAGAGAGCAATCGGAGCTTTCAGGTAGCTTTAAGTGCTTGGCTCAGAAATCAACATGTACATCCACCACAACAGCCCCATGGCTCACCTGGGCATCACAACCACAGCATGGAAGTGGGGTCACATGTCCATCTATCCACACAGTGAGAAAGAATCAGTAAACTACCATCAGAATTTGTTTTCCCTCTTTAAACAGTATTTTTGCCTGTGCCTGCCTGTAGATTTGGGGTTTCAAAGCRGAACTTTGGATACCAGGACAGAGCACTCCAGTGTGCAACTCTAATGTTGGGAAGTTTTCCATGGTGCTTCTCTACAGCACCCAGGAGAGGCAGAAAATGCCTCTGACTCACCTCTCTTCCCAACCCCTTTCTCGGTTGCTACAAGCTCAGCTCCATTCAGAGTAACACAGTCTACAGCAAATGCAAGGTAAATTAAATAAACATTAGATATGATTGACATTTCAAAAAAAATCAAACTAATAGAATAGTAAGAACATGTTTTGGGTTTTGTGTTACTGTGCTGCATTGAGTTTCTGTGAGCACATGGAATGAGAAAAGGATTGGACAACAAGGAAACCATGAGGCCCTTCCAATGCAATTATACATACAACAGCTCACATCTACCTAGCCCAGTCTTCCATTTCTCCTAATTAAAAGCAATAAATTAGGATGGCAAATCAGCATGTTTGTTGGGATTATTTACCAAAGAAGAATGTTTTGTCTTCCTAGTTCGACGTGTTCAGCATCAGTTACTGGACCGCAGAAGGGCATTGTCTGCTACCCAGTTCAATTTCAGATCCCTTCCAAAACCTAGTAACAAAAGCCTGTGGACTGAAACCTTGCTTATATTCAAAATGTAAAGCAACAAGACTCAGAGATGGCTACATTTTATCAGAAAAGGACTAGGAATAATTAAACAGCMGATTTGAGTAGAAGCATTACTTGGCTTTTAGCATGTCAGGCTCTGTGTTTCTAAAAGATTATGCAGGGATACCCATAAACTATCCCAGAATCAAATGATCCTGTCAAACTCACAGCATTAAACATGAGAGATCCCACTTCATGTCTTGAAAGCAAGAGTCTCATTGCTGCAGCACAGTGCCCACAAGGATAATTCTATCCCCTCCACAAGAATACAGAATACTTTAAGGCCATACAATACAACCATTGCTGTCCTGCACCCCATCATGCAGATACTTTTCAAGGGTTTCTTCTTAACCTAGATCTCATTTTAACCACAATTAAGCAATTTACATTAAAAGTAGATAAAAAGAATAGGAAAAAACTATTTCAGTCAAGTTCCATACTTGTATTACTAATATCCTCTTAAGATCACAGATATCGTTTCATTCAACTGTTGAATTAAACCACTGCTTTACAGCCCATGAAAAACTATCAGCTTAAAAACACATCAGTATCACTGATTGCCTTTTTCTCTTTTCTATCTCCAGCAAAAAATCGTATCAGGATCTTGTGCTACATTTTAGTTAACTTTTAAATTACTTTTAAATATGCGCTATCTCTACCACAGACATGACTTGGAAATTTCTATTATTAAAAAACACAAAGAAGTTAGATTAAAGCAGTAAAATTACTTCATACCTTAGTGATACAGCACCAGAAAAAAGCCTGTTTCAAGAACTTTCAATTTTACCCCACCTGATAAGCCTTTGCAGCAAAAGAATCAGGATTAAGACAGAGCACAGTAAGTAGCCATAAGAAGTGAATTTGCTCAAGGTGCTAAAAGATCTGTGTTACTCATTTGAGCAAACACAAGGCTCATTTAACAAGTCCCTTAATGAGTAAGTGTTCAAAGAGCTGAAAATAGTTTTAGTTATTTGACTCTGGTTACAGTCAAGCAGAGTCTTGTTGCTAAAACCTCAATTACCACTCTGAGAATTGAAGTGTTGATGGAGRCTTTGTTTATGCCGTGTGCTGTCTGAAGGCTGTCTGCAGCAAGACACTTTCTTCCTCATGGAACAAACAACCTGGATCCAAACTCCAGGACAATGACCATGGGATTTTTCATGATCCTCTTGGCAACAGCTTTAACTGTGCAATGCTAAACATCTGGAGATAAATTCTAACCCTGGATATGGGAATATGACATCACGAAATTGCATTATCAAGTTGAAATGCCCTTTTTGCTTCTCATCTGTCTCAAATAGAAAGACTTAGTAGTCACAATGCTTTAAACACATGGGAAACCCCTCCCCGCTGACTTTAACAGAAAATATACACAAGTGAAAAAATGATCCAAAATATGTACTTTACATGACCCCAAACCCAAAATATTTGAGTACAAAGGCTAAACTAGGCAGTAACTACAGTATTCGACTACTGATCAATTTAGCAAATATTTCTACATGAGATTAAGCATTTAGCTTTTTACCCTAGTTCTCAGATAAACCAATTAGCATGATTCCAAAAGGCAAAATTTCTTTCACAYAATTTTTTATGCCATACAGAAGATCATTTCAGTCCTGCTGTAACATACATTTTCTTATCCAGCTGTAGTAGAGCAATAAAGACAAATAGGCATGGACAATAGCTAAAAATACCTGAGCTATGTCTAACAGATACATAAAAATATATGTATAGACAGAAACAGCAAGACAGCTTGATATTGTATGGTGATCATACCTTCTGCTGTAATAAAAATAAAACATCCAAACATTATACTTGTTTTGTTAGAAAGAAATTTTGCTACACCAACATATGCCACAACCCCCAAATAGCTGTCCTTTACAACTACACACACAGGACCTGCTTTATTTGAGATTATTAGTGACTGGATATAGTAAAACTACATTATTTCAGATTAAAGACTATCAAGAAAATTTAAAAAAAAAATCTACACATCATCAGGTACATGATATGTTACAACTCTAAGAAAAATGGTGTAATTACAAAGGACAGAGGGAACCTAAATTGATGCCTTGTTATTTTTAACTCCTCTTTGACATCTACTGTTTATACAGTCAGAGTATTTACTACCAAATTAGGATGGGGTTTTCAAAAGCCCTCAATGTTGGTTAAATCTGCTCCCACTGAAGTTAATGGGGGCCAGATTCACAGATGGTGTAAATCGGCTTAATCCTATAAAATCCAGCTTTGAGTATTTTATCACTAACTTCACTGAGTACAGATGAGGCCACTGCTGAGTCTTTTGAAAATCCCACTCCTTAATTCTTCTGCACACAGTAAATTTAAAGCCCAGTAATTAAAAAAAAAAAAAGAAAAAAAATTTTAGAATTCTGGACAAAGGGAGGCTACTAGCTCCACAGTACTCCACTTGTCCTCTCAACAAACATCTCAGCTGAGGCCTGTAATCCCAGTTTTTAATGACATACACCTAAATATAGTATTAATAAATGGAATCCTGGCTTTTTCTAAGGATAGTAGAAATATGCTGAGAAATTTGCAATCAGGTACATACATGTGAACTAAACATTCTCAAAGCTGTTTGATAAAATCAAGGGAGGGCAACAACAGGTACAATAGCTAGTTTTTATASTCTGTTCATCTAAGTCAGTTTGATTGTAATTATACTGTATTCATCTCATGATGAACCTGCACAGCTGAAGATATTGGTTCACTTCATTTACCATCAACTTTAGGAAGATGTAAATCTCTGTAAACAACAAATAGAAAGCAAAGGAAGGGTCTGTATTTCATAGGAGCAAAAGGGATGATGTCTTCTGTGAGGGTATCAACTTCTGGGGGGGAATAAATTTCACAGTACAGCAGGAGAAGTGAACATTGCATGTGTACTGTTAATTTTCACTTGCACAGTGTAGTAGCAAATCCAGTAGCTTAGACTACACCAAAACACGTCCATTTATTAGAAAGTTTTTTTGCACAAAGAACTGGAGAGACTGAACTGCTGAAGCACCGAAATATCAAAGAACTTATTAAGTAACATAATCAGGACTCTATTAGGCATAGTTTATATTTCACACTGCTTGGAAAAGCAAAACCCTTTTTGCATTTCCTTCCCACCTTATTTGCAAACCCTTACTCTGCATGTGACAATCATTTTCAGCTTAGATGACAGAGTACCACCTAGATTTGA
Organism: Alauda arvensis; assembly: GCA_902810485.1. Classification (NCBI taxonomy): domain Eukaryota; kingdom Metazoa; phylum Chordata; class Aves; order Passeriformes; family Alaudidae; genus Alauda; species Alauda arvensis. The sequence continues at coordinate 795,752 of CADDXX010000252.1, read as the reverse complement.
AGTAAGTGTGGGTTTGGTCCCATCACATTTAGTACTCARTGCCTCTCTCTGAAGATATTTTGATATTCCAGAGCCAAGAAAATGAATAAACAAAGAAAATAAAATGCATTGTGTCATGTGTGTATCAGGGAACAGCCTAAGCTCCTGGCTGAGTGAGAACAGTCATTGACTGRAGGGTCAGGCTTATGAGAAGGATGGAAGCTACACAAGAAACTGTTCTCCCCAAGGCCCCTGAAACAAATGCAAGGATTTCCCAGGCCTGTCCCTCTTGGGAAAAGCATAAAACCAGAACAGTAAGCACTGCTAACTGATGTATTTTATTGCAGCTAGGAGGACTSCATTCCTGTTCTATACACATGCAACTTTCTTACACTCCTGTGACATAATTCTCCATGCTACATRTCTCCAAAGCAAGTGAGAAAGTTASAGAGATTACTTGGAGGTTTTGGTGTTATARAGACATGGAACATGATAGGAAAATTGATCCTGAGGTTTTCACCCTCATTTGGTTAAACATTGTCAGCTGGTGTATCATCACCATCATATGGCAGTGCCATATCATCATGGCTCTGGCACAGAAAAACAATGTACTCCCTWACTGAGACTGAAGATATGAAATGATAATTTCAGCCTCATCAGTCTTTGAGACTGAAACCTGTCCTACAACCTGTTTCACAATTGGAGTCAGATAATCTAGACTCTCCCTCTGTATCCCCTCTTGGGTTTAGTCACTCAAATTGAAGGGTGCATGTGTCATTTTTGCAGTTTTATTATGACAACAGCTCAAGTGTTACTCTCTATGATAAGTTTTGAGGCCCCTTAACATCTTACCCCTTCATCTGTCGTCTGCCTAATCAGTACTTCCTCTACTCTATTTTTCCCCACAGACAACTTAACTCTGTGATTTCTAAATAGCATCCCTRTAGAAGTAATGCTTCCCACAACATGCTGAATGTCACAAGGTGCTTTTATTACACACAACTCAAGAACTGCTGGGCTGCTGATGTGCTGGCATCACCACGTACCATTTACCTCTTTCATTATTAGGTTGTATTCTCCCTGGCTGTTTTTTTCTTTACCCCTCTACTATTACCTGACATTGCCTGTACTCTGCATGGAATCATGTACAGCACACACTGTGTGAAGTTTCTTCCCCTTTTTCTTCTCTATTTAGTAACTGAAATAACCAAACTACAGCAACTCTTCCTTGCAGTGCTAATAAATGATAGCACAGCAAGTGGCCACCCACCAAATTCAAGAAACATATCTAATACCCACATTCAAATTGTATTGTCTGACCTTTCAGCAAGTTGTAACTTCTAAACTTTACCCCACAAGGAGGTCATACAAAACTARAGCAGGAAGAGGTGTTTGGTGTTTATTTGTAGGCATACCTTTGCATTTAACTCCAATGGATAATAACTCCTTGATTTCAGTGCTTTCAGATCTCATGATCTGCAGCAATCCATAGTAATGAACATTCAATTTCCCTTCTTTTCCTTCCAGGGATATAATGAAAAGGGGCTAAATCTAGTTGCAAAGGAATCAAACAACATCTCTACCGYGATGCACTCCCTGTTAACTACACGTGTTCCAAAGCTGCTTACTAAAGGTGAGATTTCAGAACTCTCTTGAATGTTGGTCTCCATAGGAAGATATAAGCACAATAAACTCCACTATAGTGTTCAAAGGGATTTAAATACAAAATCTAGAAGAGAAATTAAAAAAAAAAAAAAATCCCTCTCAGGCGTTAAATCTTTAATCCTTGATTATTTGTCCAGCAAGGTGACAGATGGCAAATCTACTGCTATTATTAAAGCTCTTCCTCTGCATTGGCATCTGTTTTCCCTGGGGTGAGTAGGATGAGGGAGTTTCCTGCCTAACCAAATCAGCCAAGGCTAGATATGACTCCTTCAGTATATTAATACAGCTCAGAGTTACATATCCTCACAGTGTCTTCTAGCACTGTGCCTGCTAGTTATACACCGAGCTGTCAGGATAGGCTGTTCCAGTCTCCATAAAGGAGGCTCCAAACTCATATTCATTTACACCTATCTACATATTTCTAGTACATGAAYTGCTGACATAAGTAGGCATCAAATTTACCAATCCCCGAGACCTGCAGCTGTAGTCATGGAAACAAGATCCAAGCACCCATTTGAATTTGGAATTCAAAAGGAATGMTCATTAAAAGAAGGTTGGTATTGACAAACTCTTTGATACAGCTGTGTGTTCCTGCAAGCATATCTAATCCCCTATTTYACAGACCCAGACTGAGTCCTAGGTAAAAATGAAGCTGCAAGGATTCACACATTGATGAATCTATGGATGGGCAAGTCTGAGCTGGGGGTAAAGGGGTGCCCAGGTTYTGGAACACTGCATTAATAACAGAGCCATTTTCAATAAATAAAGTACTCCTGAAGGCACTAGCAGAGTTACCTGTGTTTTATAACAGGATTTACCATACAGCTAAAGGAAACAAGAGAACACTGGTTTCTTCACGTAAGCTACATAAAAAAAGCCAGTGGAACAAAACTAACTTGGTGAGCYTTCCCTCACAGTCAATCCTTTTACTTCTGTTGGTGCACATGCAAACTCTGGGTGGTGTRTGGCAGGAATATGGGATAGTTCTGTTTTCTGTTGTTTCAGAAGAAGAAACTATGATCTAGGCCAGAACTCTGCCAGTTRAAGTTTTTGTCTTCTTTAAAATCCAATTACATTCTTCCCTTTACAGCTTAAGAGTTAAATTTTGCTCTACATGATGTACGGCAATGATGAAAATTTTGTCTGCATTATAATGAAAGTATTTTTTATTCCTAAATGTGAATATTAGAAATAAACTCATAAACTAGACGATACTAAGCTTTGAGATGCTGATGATTATTACATGCATAATGCCACATTTCCATACAACCCCAATTATAATACTGTAACCTACTTTCTAGAAATAACCAACTGGTATTCAATGGACAAAACTGCTCTTTCGTTGTTTTTTTTTTCTTTTGTGGGGGGGGAAAGAGAGGGGAGAGAGGAGGGCAAGGACTATCATTCATTCCCATTAGTTCCATTAACAGCCTTTTACAAACAATTTCAAACAAACCAAATAGAGACAAAGCAAAGCAAAGAAGCCATCTGCACAATTAAATGGTCAGTCAGCACATTTAACTTATATAAGCCTTATTACTGCACAGTGTAAACACTATCTCCCTGGGCTGACATCCTGGCAAAAAAAATATGCATCTTTCATGTGCTGGAGGTAAAGCTGCYGTGAAGTGGTCTACCTTGCTCTAGAGAAGAAGGCAAACATTACTTTATCTGTGAAGAAGAAAATGGGAAGGAAACAGATCTTCTCAGTGGTGTTTTGTTTGTGAGCAAGATCAAAAAGGGGGAAGCTTAAAACATGAAAAATGCAGCAATCAAGATCTTTTATTCTTTCCCCTCACTTGGTACAGATGTGAGATAAAAGACAAGCAAGAAGGAAGAAAAATGCAAGTGGTAACAGAAGGCAGCTACCCATTGTGAAACATGCACATTTTACTGTCTTCTGAAAAAACTCATTGTTCAATTCTGAGAAACACTTTTGGCAGCCAGGTTTTCTGAACTTAATTATGGACAATTTGCTTTCTCCTGACACTTAGATTATTAAACAGGTGATTTATTTAGAATTAGTCTTTTGGCCTTTTGCATATCGAAAAAAAAAACTATTAAACAGTAGGGCTCAAGCACATGCCATAATTTTTCCAGCAACAAAACAAAAGGTCAAAGGCTGAGCTTAGAATTGACAGGTTAGCTGTGCTGTAAATCAATACTAGCCTTTGTTGACCACAGCAATCGCTCTATGGATAAAGGTCAAATCATTTAGAATGATCAAAGAATAGTAATGAAACCCTGTGCTTCAATCCATACATTTTTCTGCATTCCCAAAATATACTTTTCCTTYACTGGTCCTTTGCTGAATGGAAATATGATATGATCATTGATAAATCATTCTGTTACCAGTCATAAATGGGAGAGAGACAAAATCATCGTCCATAAACTCCAAAAAGTTCCCCTGACACCAGAAATTAAGAGGGTGATGCCTTTCCCTGCTGGCCTAAGAGAGCCATTACCAGCGCTGTGCTAGTGCTGTAAAACACCACTTAATTTCCAATTCACCACCAGATCACTAATTGGGTCAACAGCCAGAAAGTGAAAGTCGGCAGTGACAAGTCTGTCACTCAAGCATGCTTTTGCTGTGTGCTCAGAGACGTTTTAAGCATCTGAAAGGAGCCACCAGCAACGGGATGCAGCTGCAGTGATGGGAGGAGAGGCAGTGAGTGGAGCAGTACTGGCTGAAGATGCAGGGAGGCTGTGGGGTCTGCACCCTGCAAACCTCCCTGATGTTTCCTACAGCACTGCCTTCCTCATCATCCCAGCACAAAGCAGTGCTCTGAGCCAAGCAGGGGAAAGTTCAGGGCTAGGCTAGAAGATAATTTATTTTGAAAATAGAAGTGGCTCTTGCTGTCCTTTGTGAGACAGAAACATGTTCATTGTCCACGCTGAAAAGACAGAACTAGTTCACACAGATATTTTCAAACAGATTCATCCTATCTTGAGATAAAATGCTCAAAATAATTAGATAAAATTAAATCCTAAATCACTTAATTATGCAACCTTCAGAGTTAAATAATGAAACCATCCTCTATCAGTACAAATGCTGTTTCTGGGGTTTCCAGTGTTTACTTTGCAAATGTATTCAGAAAGGCAGCACCYTGTCTGATCATTCCTTTTGAACTAGTAAAGTTTGATAAGTTTCAACATTTTTTTCCTACTGGCTTAGCATCCTGATTAGTTACCACTCAGCCACTACCCCATTGAGAGATTCCTATTAGCAAGAGTTTAAGCCACGTTGTCACTACACTGCAGGGGAGGGAGAAGCTTTCTCCTGTATTGCATCAGCTTGGCAATCACAGATTTAGGACTCAAAAGAAAAGACAGATGCTTTTCTCTGTTTTGATGAAGGTCAGCAGCAGGAATTGTCGCTTCCTGGAAAGTCTGGTACTTCTACTATTTTACACTTCACTGAAGTCACTCAAGAAAGGTTAAAAAGTCTGAGGTTCCCTCTGAGGTCAGAAACATGAAGAAGCAAGTAAAGCACATGGTCTTACCATGAGGTCTCAAAAGCTCTCCTCCCACTGCTTTACTTTTGTTAATGGTTTTCTGCCCATCCTGTCAATGCAACTTGCAAATGTTTGTCTGTCTTCAAGGAAGGTTTTCTTCCCTTTTTAGCAAAACTGTGTCTGAAATACAATTCTTCATGCAAAAAGGTCATGCATACCCTTATATACAACTCTCAGAAAGATTTAAACAAACMTCTTAAGCTCAGTCTTTACATGCCATCTGCCCTGCCGGAATCACTGCCCTTTCCTCCTCATTTCAATAAGAGCACCAAAATTCCTAACCTGGCTGTAGGATGGCTCTGCCAGTTCACAACAGACATTGTGCTCAGATTACCTTAAAATGGAAGCATTCGTTTCAAACAGACAACGCTGTTTCAAAAACAATACCATGAAAACAAAAGCCCCACAAACCAATCTCCCTGCGGTTTTCCAAAAGCATTCCAACGAGGCTACTTGCACTGCTTTGAAATTGGTTTGAGTTATGGGAAGGCCACAGCCTGAGACCGGCAGCTGAGGCAGCAACAGAGATGAAAAGTTTCTTAGCTTCCAGATCCGAGGGGGAACACAGCTGCTGCAGCTGCTGCCCTCAGATCTCAACACTTACTGCAGCGATGGGGAGAGCGATAAAGTTTTATGTCTCGCTCTGAAGAATGCATTAATAAAACCAGYCCTGAAATAGAATGAAAGAAACTCCAAAATAATTAATCAAACCCTGAGCTTTCAGCTCTGGAGATTGAAGTGGGCTGATTTCAGGGAGGCTTGGTGCTTTTACATACAGGATTACCACTTCTGCATGAAACTCCAATTAGTGTGATTCAGCAGTAATTTATTTTTCTTTAATGACAGTCATCTGTTTATGTTATTCACACAAATTAATTTGAAATAGAGCAGCAGCATGTATGTGAAATAACCATAGAAGTTTTTTCACAGAATACTAGGAAAAAAAAGATCTGCAATTAGATGTGGACCAAGAAGAATATGATAAGAAAGTGTGGTATGAAGCACATTTTCAAAGAAAACCAGCAGTAATAACCTAAGTGGAAAGGACTGGAGATCTTAAAGAYCAACAGTGATTCTGTGMTATTTGTACAATCCCCTCTGAGAACTTCATGAGAAAGCTGGAAGATGAGGGAGAGAAAATACAGAAGTTTTGGAGAAAAGCATTCTATTTCCTATATATAATTTCAAAACCACTGCTAATTTCYAAATATACCCACAACCAACCACCTGTTTWAAAACAAAATGGCATCATGGCTATGGTTGTTAAAGTATCCAGGTCTATTTAAACTCATTTTATCCAGATTCTGGAACAGAAAACAACTTTGTTAAAGCACAGAGGAAAGCAGGAAGCCAGAAACTCAAATTCAAATTTTCAGGTTTCTTGGTTTACAAAAAGACTTCAGTTCCCAACTGAGGGCAATGCAAACCACTGAACTTAAAGTAATAATGATAATGATGATGATACTAATTCAATTTAGGACTTTAAATATGAACAGAGCATCTGTGCTTTGGGAATTTGCTTTCTGTAGTGCTGTGTTCTTGGGTCAGTGGTTTTGGCTGGGACAGAGTTCATTCTCCTCACTGCAGCTGGTATGGGGCTGTGTTTTGGATGYGTGACCAAGAGTGTTGRTAACACRGGGACATTCCAGCTGAGCTGCACTTACACAACACCGAGGCACTTWCTGCTCCTCCCCTGCCCCACCAGTGAGTGGGCTGGGGATGCACGAGGGCTTGGGAGGGTTCWGGTGACCCCAGCTGACCCCAGGGGTATCCCRGAGCATATGGCAYTGTGCTCAGCACAGMAAGCCAGGGGAAGGAGGAGAACACAGGGACATTGGGAGGGAAGCTGTTTGTCTTCCCAAGTCCTTGTGACGTGTGATGGAGCCCYGGGGATCTCCTGGGGATGGCTGAGSACCTGCCCAGCCAGGGCCAGTGGGGAATCAATTCCTTGTCCTGCTTCACTTGCCCATGCACTTTCTGCTTTACTTATTGAGCTGCCTTTATCTCAACCCAKGAGTTTTCTCACTTTTACCCTCCCAAATCTCTCCCCCATCCCTCTGAGGGGAATGAACAAGCGGCTGGGTGCCTGCTGGGATTAACCACAACAAAGTGCCTTTGAAGAAATAAACACTATCTTCAAAAATGTAATGCTGCTCGAATGATTTCATACTGTACKGTAGGCAACTTTATGAAGAAGAATGTATTTCAAATGTGGCACCATGTTTTAAAACAAAAAATATATTTTAAAGGAGATTAAACACTATTTTTGTATGGAAGTTTTTCTGGAAGAACACTACCAAGCCAAAATTCTAGAAAACCTTGAGGACTGAAATTCAACAGCTGTACTTGAAGGATGATAYGATGACATTGCATCAGATCTATCAGAAAACTGTATTTTCTTTCTTTAGTCACCCCACACATCATGTAGCACTTAGGAAGCTGAAGATTCCTCTGCCATTAGCCAAACTAACAATGTTTTATTGTATCTTAAATTACCTCTAATTAATTTTAAGTTTTGGGGKTTTTTTTGTTGTTTTTTTTTTAAACTCCTCAGTGGCTATGAGAAAAGGTATCATTCAAGACTTCATTCAGAAATGTTCTTTCCCAATAGCAGAAAAGCTGAAAGCAAATGATCATTTGTACCAAAGCTGTTAAGGTTCTGTTGAGTTGGCCAAACCACACAGGCAGCTGGAAATCAATGGGAACTAAGAGCTGCAAGTCAGAATGCAGGGAAGTTCAGCCAGTCAAGACTCCAAAACTATTTACTGGCAATTTGCTTGTTAACTGTGATGGGATCAGAGTTGCTGTACGTCACAGGATGGATAATGGAACTGTACAAAATCATCACTCTTGCTTCATGATGATTAATTAACACAGWAAACAAATGAGAAGTCCCTCTCCACAGTAAACATCATTTAAGAACCACCAAGCAACAGGTATGGCATAAAGTACTGCTGTAACACAAACAAACCTGGTATGTTTAATTAGGTACCATACACATAAATCTTGAGCTGTTTTGTTTGAATATCCTGCAATCTGTCTTGTCTGAAACGAATCCTATCATTTTTTTTTTCCCTCCATAAAGCAAGCTTCAAAATAAACAGAAATTAGCCTTTTTTCCCCTTTTCTCTTACTAAATTACATACTCTTTTTTTTTTTTAAAGGAGAATCTTTGTGYCTACAAAAGGATTTTGTACATTTTGTTGCAGATGCTCAAGAAATGAAGTTCACAAAGAAGTTAGTGATAATTATTACATGCTTTCAAATGCAGGTGCAAATTCTTGAAGCYTTTGTTTCAGCATTGTGGGAAGTGACTAATTTTGTGCTGCTGCTTTTAATCAGCCTATATTTAGGAAATGGATTTCAGAGCTTTCATACACAACCTTCAATTTAAGAGTTAGGAAAAAAAAATCCACCACCTTCCTGAGTAAAGTGGACATAAGAAGTAAATGTTAATTCATTTACAGTTGTATTCTGGATGTAATTAAGTCAACAATTGGCTATTGTGGGCCTAGAATTTCTTTCTAACCATCAAAAATATATTTCTTTCTAAGCTCACACTGGACTCCCTATTTTGGACTCTGACTTCAGACTTCAGAATCTTCCTGTATCAATATGGCAACACCACTGGTATTTCACTGCAAAAGGCAAAGCACCCCCAGAAGGGGATTTATCCCATCTGTAGAGAAGTAAAATATTGTTTATTTTAGGTGTTATCTCTAGCAAACCATGGCAATACCTAAGCAGAGGTCACAAAACAACAGCCAGAAACAAGGAAATGTCACAGAAGAGCTGGGCAGGTCCTAGAGAGCACAGAGCAGCTGGCTCTGACAGGGAAAAACCTGGGGAAGGATGTGAAAGCTTGATTTTCCGTGGGATCCATGAGCAGTTCACACTCCTAACTCCCCTGGGGTCACACCAGACTTCAGAAATAAAAACCTGGCAAGAGACCATCCTGCAAAGTGCAGGTCACACCCAACAGCCCTTAAGTTTCCCATAAGACTGYTGCTCTACCTAAGTTTTCAGTAGGGGCCACACTCAGTTCTCATCACCTGCATTCCTGGCCAGCCACTGATCCCATGATACAGCAATATTATGGTGACAGATATTCATCAAAATCAAAAATAAAAAACCAAACCAAAAACCCAAACCATTTTTCTATCTCATCCACTGTGCTGCACATCCAGGCACAGCTTCAAATCTCATCAGAGAAATAAATATATCAGGAAAAGGATTTGAATTCAGAGGGCCAGAATATTAACATGTCATAACCTTAATAAATCCTATGAGCATCTGACTATTAAAATACTATTCATAAAATGTACAGCAGCTGAACAGGTTCAAAAAAATTACCATTCTGCCCTACCAAAAATAACTGTTACATGGATTTTATATTCCTTGTAAATCCAGGGTGGCAGCAGCAGGTAATTCCATGTGGCTACTGAATGTTAAATGTGRTATTTTCAGTTAAGAATGCTTCAAGACAATTGCATTGCCTCCTTCATAACTCACATTTGGCATACATCCAGTAGTTCACTCCCACAACTACAGTAAGGGTACTTAGAATTTAAAACCAAAACAAAATCCCCAGAACTTCAATGGAAGAATTGGTAAATAAAATAAAATAGTAAGAAATATTCCTCTATTTTCTCATTCCTTAATTAGATCTGTTTATAGTAATATATTATTAGATCACTTATTTTTAACAACACTTTCAGTTTCTAAAATAGAGTAGCTAATTTTCCTAATCTTAAAATAACTGAAAACAATGAGGTTATTGTATGTGACAGTGACATTGATTTGTTGGATCATCAAACATGCTAGAAAAATCATAACTTCAGAAAATTTGGTAAAATTACCTATGAAACTTGGATGAAATAATGGAAAGTACTAGTCTAAAATTATGCCACCTAATTTACTCAATTATCAGACAATTCAGCAATTAATATCAGGTAATTTTAGGAAAATGATCCTATTAATTACATATTTACTGGAATTTAGGTAAGAATTACATATTACATGAGGCAAAAAGACTAAGCTCATACCATTTATATTAAGAACGAAAGCACAGCTCTACTTGAGAATTTAAACTATAACACAAAGCTTTTTTTTTTTAAATGGTTTCATACTTTCCTRCTCAAAACATACAGCTAGCTCTCTTAAATAAGGCCTTTGCAACTGGAGCACTTGCTCAAGGAGTGTTAGACTTTCAATAAACCTTTGGGATTCACAGGAGACTCAAACTCATCTCTCCTACACCTTCTATTCTTCCTGAGCAAGCATTCTAAAATACCAATGAAAACTGGCTTTTAAAGCCATTCTAAAATAGGAGTCATTTTGAAAAATATCCCATGCTTTAGRAGCCATCCCACACAAAGGAGATAACCCTGAGCACCAAACTTTTCAGAGAGCACAGCAGCAATTCAGGTTGCTTTTCCCAAGCAGTTGTAGACATGAACTTAAAATTAGATGCTCAGCAGTTATGAGTCCCCACAATAACAAAAAAGGAGRCAGCTGATAAAAACATGGGCTACCAGCAACTTGACAGCTTTTTCAGAAATATTTATATGAGTTAAGGACAAAAACTCTGGTGATATTTTGTAGATTCTGCTCTCAGGTATCACCAGTACAATTTAAGTAACTGCTTTAAAATATTTGTGTAATTTCCCTTTTGGTAAATATAAGCATGATCATAATTAAAGCTGCACATTACCATCAGCTACAGCACACAGTTTGCCAGCATTTCTTCTGTGAAGTTAAAACACATCTTCAAGCTTTGCTGTTGCTTTTACAGCATCYTGTGGGCAGCAGCAAAACTGTCCCTAATTAAACCAATGCCACACCATTGCTGACTCAAATGCCTGAAAAATAAATCCAAACATTAAGAAAGTCAGGAAATCCCCTTATTTGTGGAGAAATATGACCTCAAATCTGGTGTTATTCCGGGCAACCATGACCGAAAACTTGAAACTGAGGAGAAGAACTCATGCACTGGGAGATGGAGATGAATAGCAGAGACAGAACTTCATCTTCCTTTTTCAGTTCTCAGGAGGCTTTGCCATGGGAAAGCATTTGAAATCTCCTTCTCATCTCACCCTCAGTGTCAAAAGACAAATACTGGCTAAACCCAAATCCATGATGGACTGAAGAAGGATCTGATSAGTGCTAGATGCCAAACCTAACAGCTGGCATCATGAAGACACTGGGCTTAGCATTAGGYTACAGCCTCCAGACTTTTGTCTACCTTGTTTTGAAGATCTTCCCATAAAATTAGCACTTTTTAATCAGAACAAGAAGACAGTTCTCCAATTAGATGATCCCAGCRTTTCTTTTCTAGGATAATTCATTAAAATAACAGTTGCTGTAATAAACTGATAAAAAGTGAAGATTAACAAACTAATGAACTAAAGTCAATGCTAAAGGTGCAACAGGTACTGACTTTATCAGATTTTTGCTGCTAACCCTAAACAGATTCCAAAAGCAAGCGAATGGGATAAGCCAATCTGCCACAGACCTTATAACCACACTTCAAATAGGTGCATGACAGACAGAAAAATAGAAAATGTCAATCAAATGCAAGGAGAAAGATAGAATTATAGTCAGAACAATGTCTTCATTAAGTAATCTTATTTTTTCCCTTCTCTGAAAAGTCTAAAATAGTGAGATATTCCAAGTGCCCCAGCCTCATTTCCAGGCAGCACAGAATCCATCTGAAATACCACACRTTTTAAAAACTCATCAGTAAAAGAAAGCCATATAAAGAACTACATGCATGAGAATCTTATTGGTTAACATCTGTAACTAATTTTTTTTTCCACAAGTAAGTTCTTCCCAAAAACCTATAACATTAAACAGGTCTACTTCTTCCATAACTAAGAATTTCTTATAAATATTACAAGTAACTCACAAATGTTCTGCATTTTATATAACATGATCTTAAAACCTAYTGCTATGGTTGAAATAGCCTTTCTGCAAATCAGTAATGGATTTTAATTTGGTGCAAGAAGCTGGCAAAGACACTTCTGGGTAGGCAGCCCAACCTTTTAGTACTTTCTACCAATTTGCAGCYACCCTTTAAGCCATTTCAGGTTCTTATTTAGAACTATGCCATATTTATATTTAAGGTAAATGGTTTAGTATGTTTTATGAAAGGTTGAAAATATCACTTATCAAAACACTCTTTTCCTCTCAAAATATATTTKTCTGATTCAGCCATTTCCAATTAAATCACATTGATTAYCACCCTGATTCCTTTGCTTTTCAGCTGTTACATTCATTTTTATTGTGTGAAGWGTATTTTTAAAGCATCATTAAGACTGTAAATGATACAGTAAATATTTTTAGCACACTAACAACAGCACAACTATATAAGTTTTCAAGGGAAACAAATTCCCAGAGAATAATCTATCTACAAGTGATCCAAAAGTCACCAAAATGAACAGCAATACTATGGCTCAGATCCCTGACTTCAGCCCTGCAAAATACAAATATTTGAAGTCTTATAAGCAATTTTATTTGCCCTCCTTTCAACAAATCTCTGACAATGACTGCAGCTATTCAATGAAAGCCTGGAAATGGAATTTTCTATTTACTCATTTACATCCAAAAGTTTATCATCGTCTAAATAAATAAACCGCAGGCTTTCACTAGAGATAATAAAACTATCATTAATTTCAATCAGCAATGAATTTTAATCATGCAGACCTGCAGTTGTTTCATAACTTGTCTGCAATTTCAAAAGCATTCATCACTGTCATCATTTGTATATATTTTTAGACTTCAGTCCTGTAAAGATTTATGCATGAGAAAATTGCTCCAGCACTGATTTTTAATTCCTTTAGAAAAAGTCATGATCTGTACTTTAGGTTTGTAGCATGTACTTAAAACTCCAAAATACAATTAAATTATCACAGAGTTGTTTTCTAAATCAAACTAAAGCCAGTGAACTATTTGTAGTGTTTCCTTGGTTTRAAACATTTAAAAGGTCTATTACCCCCTTTTGTGGTTTCATATGGCAAGAATGTAGATATGGAGACCATGCCAGCTTCAGGCTATGTACAGAAGTGATGACCAATGGTTTAATGCAGGCTACAGGATGGAGGACATCCTGTAAGTATGAACAAGAAAACCAGTTAAACAATCAGATATGTGCTGCCATTTCTCAGCCAGAAAAGGTGAGTTGCTGGTCAGAGGACAGAGCAGTGTCAGTAACTGGGCACTGCTAGGGCAGCCACCTCTTCCTTCCTGGGAGATAATCAGCTCACAGCCAGCTCCTGAGAAACGAAGTTCACCCCTCTGTTATTTACAGGCAGGCTTTTTCCATCCAGGTACTCTCTAGTGATAGCCAAGGAGTCCTGATCTCATGGAGCCACCTGGTAAGTGACAGCTTTGCCCTCATCAAGACAAACACGGTAATTCATTGTGCACCAAGTGATAGAAAGTTATATACATCATATATTTTATATACTATAAACAAATTTAAATTAGGATTTATGTTCAGTCTATTAAAACACTCCTAAGACATCACTGATATTGTGTTATCAAAATAAACACAATATTTAAATCAACAAAAGACCACCATTCATATAGAATCATCATAGATATTTAAAAATATAGTAGTTAAAATGCAACCAAACTCCTTGGACACTTTGAGTACTGTTTTGCTTGTAAGGAAAAAGAAAAAGCAGAAACAAAAGGGAATGTGGGCATGCTGTTTCTTCTGAACTGTTTTATACCTCAGCCCTGTGAAGAAGCCTGTGGTGCAGACAGGTGAACATAACCATACTGGAATAACCACTTAAAGCAAACACTGCAAGTCAAGAGGAGCCTTACATGACTCATGRAACGAGTCTGACCATCTCTCATAATTACCTGTACAATTCAACTAGATAAGAAGATAGAAACTGCATTATTTAGTACAGTTATTATACCCTTTGCTTCATACTTCTGAAATAAAAACAACGCAGAAATTTTAATTTCATTAAAACTGCGCAGCATTAGCCTAAGGTACTTAAAGRCTTTTATGTATTTAAGATGATTTTGTAAAGCATTAATAGAAAAAAACCCACTATGTAATTAAAATTATATATAATTTATAAATAAGAATGTAAGTTTTAAAAAATCATATAGCAGAAATTCTATTCAAAAGAGGGAGAAATCCAAGTCCTTATTATGAACACATCATGAGCAGTGGTTTTTATTGGGGTTTTTTTTTTATTATTTTTTAAATAAATTGTTTGTAGACTGTGGGGCAAAGATTTAAASGGTAAAAAGGGAGAGGAAGACTTGGTAAAATGGAGAGGGGTTCATTGGAACACAAGGACCTAAGAGGGAAAGTAAACCTTGCTATGGAAATGGGATGGCCACTAAGAAGATGCAGAGAAAATGGCAGTACATGTGTTTAGACATGAGGTAAAAGACTTGGTAAAAAACACCATGAGACTACAACATCACCTGCTTCCCCTCTAGAGACAGGAGACAGAACAGGGGCAGAAGAGTGCAGAAGTGCTATCAATTCTTGATAAAAGACTGAACACTGATTATTTCTTTGGCTGTGAGACAATCATGGATAAATTACAAGTTATGTCTCTTCCCTCTTAAAGAGGACACTCGTGATTAATCTGTAAAATTTTAAAACCAATCCAAATCAAACCATAGTCGAAAATAACTCAGATATTTGAGCACTCTCCTACATGAGAGTAATAATTTTTCATTTTTTAGGCTTTGTAGCTTGGAGTAATAGCAATTGAGCTGTAAGGCTTACATTTCTCATGTGTAGAAGAGCAAGTGCTTGTACTGATTTGAGGAGACCGCTAAGTGAAAGTTGTAGCACTTTCATTAAAGTGTGTCATGGCTATTGTCCAAAAGGACTTGAGCAGTGCTCTTATCTCTAATTAAAATGTAACAATTTATTGGCTGTGTCTGTCAGTTCCGAAAGGATAGGACTTGTGAAGCATCAAAGGACACCGCAGCTGGAAGATGCATTAGAGCTCAGAGCAAGCAACAACTGCCAAAGAGCCTCAGTTCATCATCTCTGAGTTAAAATGTTGTCACTGCAGCAGCAGCAGAGCACGGGGAGCACACTTGCAAGAAATAAACCGGGCAAAAAATACTTCAGGAAACAAATGACAGTTGACAACAAGCTTTTCTTCCATATGTATATGAGAGGGAGAGCAGGAGAGATGGGAGATGCAACATYCTGGGAGGAATGGGAGCGTGAAGATTTTGCTGAACACTCACTGTTATGTTTCCTAGAGGGCTCAGTCCTCAGTCCTACAACTCATTTGTGGAATTTCTCCAAGGACTAATGAGGCAAAACTCTCACCCACTGGGATACCATTCTTTTTGGGTTGAAAAGAAACAAAACACTGAAAAGTGGTCAAAACCCTCTGATCCTCCAGCCAGTCTTCCACAACGTCTCCGCTGCAGGACACACCACACAGGACTTTGCCACAATATGTAATAATTGTGTGTGCAAAGTACTACATGCCTACCAAGTATTAGRCTGTACCTTTAATTACTGGCAATTATTTTCTGTAAAAACATATTTCTTAATATTATAGTGTTGCACAAGAATATTTTATAGTGATGAAAGTATCTGAACCTGAAGGTGCCTTTATACTGCACAAAGGTACAGTGGAATTGCTACAAAAGCACCCTGGTCTACCAGCAGGAAGTGGGCCTCTCTCTCTCCAGGCAAGACCTACCAAGCTCTAAGGTTCAAAATGAGTAAACACCACTTATCCCATTACTGAGAGGTTCAGTTAATTTACAGATCATCAATTTCACACAAAACATCAGAAATCAAATCACACACCATCAGGGATGTGCACAGACATTTGAAGATYTACCCCATGATTGCCTGGAGGACTCCTCCTTCATCCAGGAACTGGTTAAAAAGCAATGCTGCAATATTTACATTTGCTGAGATKATGAAAGAGCAGTGAGGCGTGATGGAGTGTGTGACTTTGGAACTCAGACTGTGATTTAGTGGATTTTGCATGAACAAAGTATTCTGAAATCAGCGCCTGCCACATGGATCAGTGATGATTCAGAAAATATTTCAGTGGAAATGATACACATAGGCCCTTGTTAACATTTTGGCATCAGCCCATTGCGCTTTTCCTGCCAGACGTGCAGAAGCTGAAGGGGCATAACATCATGCTACACCCTGTACATCCTGCACGTATCCTTCAGCTGTGATGGCTCTGCTCTAACAAATGGCATCTGAGAGCCCATAAATATCAGTAAACAGCTCCAGCCTATTAATAGCTTGTCTCCCTCTTAAATTTGGCATTTCTTACAAATAACACCAGGCATTTCTGCTGTTCTGAATAGAGGGTATTTGCTTCTGGGAAAGACAGACAGACATAAAAAAAAATCCACAAACAAAATAAAGAAACATGCACAGCTTGTTTTTYCTAATACCACTGAATATATGCAGGATTTCACTCCTGTGTCACAGCTTTACATATATAACTGAGTGATTGAGTGCAACYAGGATAAAACAAACACATTTTTGCCACTACTCCCAGGCAGGAAACACTAAAGCCATATGCACTCCATARGCTGTGAGGAAATCTGGTCAAGACGTGTGCAAAGCCTCTACTTCTTTATCATATACTTTCATTTTTGTCTGCATTGCTGTTGCAAACCCAGTAGCAAGTGTACAAGAAGTCTGAATCTCCTTCCATCCAGTGCTCAAGCTCATTAAATGTCATAAAATGTTTCCAAATGGAGCAAGCAGAAAGGGCAAGGTTCATAATAGGATTTACAGAACAAAACATCCCTTTCATTCACTGTAACTTGAGAGAACACTTGTACCAAAAAAAGAACCAAACCCACCACCAAAGAACCCCCTAAATGATCAGTGGAAAAAGTTCAGTCATCTGACTGCCCTAAACAAACCCCATAAAGGCAACCTATTAATCCTCCAGCAGGGCTACTGTAGAAATAATAATTTATGCAAGCCCCCTGGTTACTCTGATGTCTTTATCTGTGGAAGAGCAGTGACCCCTAAACGTCGTTGACCTGTTAAGTGCTAACAAATCAAACACTCAACGGCTTTTCAATATATTTTCAGGTTGGARTCCTTCTAATCAGATGCTGACTCCTGAGTTCTCCAGCAATGAATATTTCATCATATTCAGCCAAACAGTGTTAAGAGTCAGAAAGTACCAGCTCCCGTGGATTATATGCAATCTATTCTCTGCATACAATTATAATAATTTTGTTTCCCAAGTTCTYATCATTCGGCAGTATCAAGTGAATGGAAGGAGTGAGACCAGGCATGGCAATAATACCTAAATAATAAATCACTATGAAAAATATATGGAAATTTCTGGCCTGTAGAATTACATACAGCTATTTCATAAGCAATTTTTCTTTATACCTGAAAGGTATGTTTGATATATTACATTCAGAAGTTTATACTGACAGGAACTATGAAGTGAAAACACTAAACTTTTTTCCACTGAAATTCCATGTCTGTGCATTTAGCATATTGGCAAGAAAATACACTGYTCTTAAGAATGGCTCCAAATGTGATATCATTTTCCAAAAATAAAGACATTTAATTATAAATTTACCAACTCTACTGTATCAAAATGTATAAAAAAGGTAGATGTGCAATAAAAAAAAAGCTGAGTGGAAATTAATGATGAAAGATCATCCAGCACAAAAAACAAATGACTGTAAACGAGATTATTTTCTTAGGTTGCTGTCTTCAATTGCCAAAGCCTAAGTAATCAATTTAACTGGTCCTAATCATTACAAGTTTTTTAATACTTATTCAGTTCTGCTGATTCCCTTTATCTTATGACTCAGGGTTTAAAAAGGGCTTCATAAGGAAAAGATCAGGACAAAAGGTCACTGGAAGCTACTTAAATGTGTGGTGAAGAGTAAGATTGCCATTCACGATACTAAACACATCCCAGCAGATCACYCTTCCTTTGGTTCATCTTTTACTGGCATGGGATCTACCATGTTATTTCAAGCTTGTCTCTACCTAGCAGAAATTAAATGCTAATAATGTTTAATGACTCATTTTCCAGTTAATCTATTACYTGAATGCAAAAATTACTACGCTGAGTAAAATCCTTCCAAACGTGCATCATAAATATATCCACGGCATTCAAAACTGGGATTGAGAAGGCAAACATAATTTGCAATGTGTGCCAGTAAGTAGCTTACCTTCTCATGAACTCGGATTTGATGATTGTTTCATTGGTTTCTCRAGCCAAAAAGGGCTTGTACTTCAGCAGTTTGCCAGAGGGAAAACAAACTACAGTATCTTGTGAAGTGCAACAACAGAAGAACAAGCAAGTGCTAATTTGAACAGTCACTAAGCTGAGKTATCAATAAATAATCAATTCTCCCTAAAAGATGCCTTATTGGTCTCTCATTTTAATATGGAAAATATATTACCTTTTGAACAACCTCTTACTGAATTAGTTTTGGCCATTCAAATTCTAATAATGCAGCTTAAAATGGAAAAAAAAATGAGCTTGAACTCTGGGCTTTGTTTCCCTTCCACACACACACTGGGAGGACTATAAAAAATTCACAGCCTGACTTATCCTTATTGTCTCGTCCTGCTGAAACCCAACTGCCCACATTCACTCACAACATCTGTCCACAAGCAAAGCTGCTACAGGAGACACACAATKTGACAGTCACACCTCACACTGACTTGCACTGAACAGGCTTGTGGGCTCTGCTGAACCTCCTTCCCCCAAAGTGTACAGATATGGTCCCAAGAAAAGGAACGGCCAGCAGTAACCATGTTCTCTCTTCCTAATGCACAGAATAAGCATTCTGGCTCCTTCTTAGGAGCCAGAAGGGGAACTCAAGTTTTGATCTCTAGCTGAAGAATCCCCTTTTTGAAASAAGGATTTGTAGCTATTTTCAAAGCATTACAGCTGTCCCAGCTTGCTCTGATGAAGTGGTGCTTTCTGCTTTCTATGATGGCAGCATCTCCTGCATTTCTGGAATTTATATGGAGTGAGAAAAGAGCAGGAAGCACAAATAAAGTTCCTTGTGATCTACAWGCGAACAACAGTCACACCTTCAAAGTAATTAAATAATATTTACAGTTATTGTAACAAAACTAATAATGTGAAAAGTAGCCCATGAAAATGACGGGGATTTCCACAGCTAACTCTTCACACTGTCTTTGTTCAAAATCTAAACTTACTTTTCATTGCTAGTGTTTAATTAAAAGATTTCCCAACTAAACATGGCCAGTTTATGGGAAAATTTTCTAAGGCATAAGGGGAATTTTATTGAAACCAGGGGGCAGGTAAGTACAGCCCCATTTATGYATATGAAAGCATGACTCCTGTAAAGCTCTGATAAAAACAAATGTGAAAYACTTCTGAGAAGAAGGGAAATCATGTATTTCACTAATGCTGCAAATGCAATGATTCTCATCCTGACCTAAAGRAAGGCTGCGGAGTAGATTTGTCCCGGGAAAAGTATAATAGCTACTAAGTCCAGGCACTCTGATTGTTCTCCTATGAGTACCACCCTCCACTAAGGCCAAATTTGTAAACTGGCTGATAGGAAGCTGTGTTTTTCTGGCTCATTTGAGATGAGCCTGCAGGGCACTCTTGCAGCTRCCAGGAGACTAAACTGAAGCCTCTCCAAATATTTTAATCCAGAAAATATTCGTTAGGACCTGAAAGTATGTACTTTCCAAATCCTGGGGAAAAATGGCTTTTCCTCAAGATGAAAGAAGCAAAGCTTAGAACAGAGTAATAGGCTTGAAATATTTGGCTTTTCTATCTAGCTAATAGATGTTTTCTGAAGTATTGCCACAGTGTAAAAGACAGTCTGGTGAGTATCAGCACCACAAGCAAGTGGTTGAACCTGTGACCTTGGCCAAACATCTTAAAGCAAGTCCTAGAAGGCAGCATGACAGACTCCCAAAGTACAAGCCATGGTTTTCCATGTACTGAATCTCATCCCATATCTAAACTGGTTTTATCTCCCATTTAAAAGCCATCAGAAAAAGGGAATRCCCACCATTTATAACACCTCTGCCCAGCAGAGACTTTTGATTACCTTTTTGCTCCCTTAGCATGAAGACTGATACTGAAATAAGGTGCACYACAAAGCTGGTTGGCACTGTATGTGAAGCAATGCCTTTTGCTCAAAAGCATAAAATGTCTYATACCATACCCACACAGTAACCACWTTCCTTTTGTGCTGTTTTTGATTACCCCTCATGATGTGGAAATAAAAACATGGCTCTGTGCTAATACCAGTTTCTTGCAGAAGTACATTCAGATGTAATTTGTTCAAATTCAGATATACCTTGTTAACATTTAGGTAACAGACTTGGAGCTTTATTTGTAGTGGAAGGTATTAATTCATCGATACACAAACTAGCATGAACTATCTCTCTGAAATAAATAAGACAGACAGAATTGTATCAATACTACTTGTATTAGTCTCCATGCAGAARCACTTTCAAATAGGCTTTGAATAATTTAAATACCACAGAAAACAATTAGGAAAAAAAAATCTATGGCATTAAATAATATTTAATAAAACCAAATTATTACTGTATCAAATGAAATTGCAAAYATCTGATTCATCATTTGAGAGATACCACTCAAGAAAAGCCCATAGCAGATTTGGATAGGTTCAGTGTTCTCTTAGTTATTTCAATTTTTCAGCAAACACTGTAGAATTATCCTTTAGTTGTTTAGTAAGAAATAAAARCCATACATATTTCAGAGTATTAGAGTCTGGAAAAGTGACCCAAACTATTATGTGCTTTGGCTTCCTTATGGTTTTTCAATTTTCAAAGAAGCATAGAACACAACATCACATTAGAAGGGAACTCAAGGATCATCTTGTCCAAACCTTCTTGAAAAAAAAAAATCATACTACAATTTCAAAAGTCATACTATCATTTTCTACTCCCATTGTAAAATAAACATGAAATGCCTTCATGTGGCACTCAGCATAAGTGAAACCCTTCAGATGTGAATCAATACTGCTGAGATTTTCCTCTCCACTGCAGCAGGTGATGGCAAGTCAGGCAGAAGAGACATTGCAGTTGCGATTCCACACGTGCTGGAATTGCAACCAAGGTACTTCAGGGCTTTACACCATACCACCAACTTTATTATTATAATATCATTATCAAAATTCAAAACACAGCCCTGAGGTTCTTCAGACACAGATTCTTAACATAAATAGTAACACTTTGTGGTAAGTTGTATAGTTTTATAACAAACCTTAGCACTAAAAACATAGTCAAATCTTGAGGTAACTTCTTTATTCTTGTCAAAGGCAAAGATATTTCCCTCTTGGATGAGGCCAACAAACCCAGAAAGAAGAAGAAGAAGCTCAAAGGCCATAAATTTAGCAAAGGTGAAGAGTGGTTGTTCTCAGTTTGAAGGTGTATGCACAAGTGCACAGGCACACACACACACACACACAGAAGATCCTTTCTTGATCAGAYTCATCCTCTATTCTCCAGCCTCAGAGAAGGTGCCTGGCTAACCAGCAGAGTGACAAGCCATCACAACAAGACACAATACCTCCAGCCTGCCCCACCAAATACTGCACACACTCAGAATTGCCAGAAAATGGCTTCTGCAAGATGAAAGTCAGTCTCAAATTGCTAGTTGAAAATTCCATCTCACGCTCAGTGAGCAGACTAAAAATACTGAACRTGCTGGAAAATKAGCACATTCAGCTGCATCCTCCCTGCATTATTTTACATAAATATTGGATTTGGGGGGTTGACAGTGTTTTTGTAGGGGGTTTGGCAAAAAAAAAAAAAAAAAAAAAAAAGTCATTAAGTTGAGAGGAGGATGGGAGACAGATGGATCAAACCATACATGTGCTCTTATAAGCTGGAAGCTACTACTGGGATGCAAAGAATTAGCAAGGAAAAGGAGACATCCCCTGGTTCTCACTGGATTATTTCATATCACAGCACCTTCCAAGCTTTGCCCAGTTCCTTGCTAGGCAAGTATTTGCACTTCAGTAATGAGAAARAGCCTACCTAGTTGGTCCAAGATGAGTGCCAGTCATGTGCTGGCTGGGAGACWTAGGAAAGAGAGGGACAAAATCCTGAATCCTTCTACAGGCTTGAATGCTGATTAGCTGGCAACACAATTTTAGAAGTATTTTTGGCTAACTTAGGTAATTATCCACTCATCTAAATGCCCAATAAGGCATTTTTGAAGTCACACATGACATCTATCCATGTATAGCAGGAGGCCCCTAAGTGTCTTYAAATACCCCAACATTCCACATTAAAGTTCACTTTGGTGTAARGCATTTGTGAAAAGCCATGATTACTCCTTCATTAATTTAATTACCAAAAATGCTTCATCTACAGGGATAAATACAATCCAATCAACCAGCCTAAGTGGTGGAGCTACAAAATCAAACCAGGATCTGMCATCCAAGCTCTAGATTCTTCAACTTGCAGACACTAATACAGRTTTTATAATTTATTGAGTTTTTTTCACCTCAGTGGTAACTGTATAACTCTACTGTCCACAAAGGCTTGCCCTTGWGGTGATGGGAATAACATCCTTGATATCAGTGAAGTCACCTACCTAAAATTTGGCCTACTTTGCAGACCAAAACCAACACACCTGTGACATATCACTTCCAAATCTATAAATCAGATTAAAAAAGACAAATCCACTTTTCTGAGAGAACAGGTCTACACGTACTGTGATGTTCTTAGGCTARAAACTCTGAGAAGTTCATAAAAACAGTATATAGGAGAAGAAAGTAAAAMATAAAAAGGCAACACAGGCTGTAAAGTTTAAATTTAGGGAGACTTCAGAACACAGGTAAATCTAACAGAACAAGGCCATCTTACTAAGTATGAAAGTGCTATGCATATTGAAATTGTGAGCAGCCTAAAATTAGTTATTACCWGAAAGACATAAGAGCAAAATCTGCAAATGTAACCTGCATGCATGAAATTATGTAAGTAATTACTGTGATGTTAAGTTGTGTCTGTAATTTTAATTATCCTATTGTGCAAGTTCTTACTTCTCTTTATAACCAATCACGTATTCTGAAAAGAACATAGGAAATCTKACACAATCCACTTCATACAAAAGGTGTGAAAGACAGTAGTGTAAATAAGATTCTTTTATGTTTAAATATATATATATATATACACACACACACAGATGAGAAAGCTTCTTTGTATGTTTTCTACCTTAGTTTTATTTTCTTTAGGCTGAACACCTACATTACTCCCATCCTTTAGGGAGAGAACAGAAAGTGGGAGGGAAGGAAGAAAAGTAGGGGGGAATTAAGGAAAGACTGAGGGAGGGAACTAAGCAATAATTCCCATGTTTGTAGCCTTTTCACCACAGTGGGAAGGGGAAGGAAAGTTTTGGCTTTGTTTTTCCCCTTCTATAGGGACTGATTGAGCTGCAAAGAAAACAACCACACGTGCCTGTACGTATTTCATGTTTTATGTATCAACAAGCACACACCTCTACGCTTAGGGATGCATTCAACACTCCCACATGTCTTCTACCACAATTGCTGCTCACAAACATATCCCCCTGATGTGAGCATCCATATCAGTGGCTGAAACAAAAGGCCTGGATCTCATGAAGATTTCTTTTCTTTTCTAAACTCTCACAGCATAATCTTCCTAGCAATGAGCTATTCACCAAAACAATTCTCCCTCCCTCTAAAAAGATACCAGCCAGGAAGTCASATGTTGCATCAGGCAGCCCCCAAACCAGACCACCCTCCAAGMCACTGYGTTAGATACCGGCCCTTTGGAAGCCACCAGTAAAATGCTAGGAGCCCAATCTGCAAAAAATTGGTTCCAGGAGACAAGGAATGGAAACATCTGACTGAGCCTTRCTGTGGTGCAGAGAACTGAGATTCTCCCTGTCATCTCAGCCCAGTCCATGCTGGGCTGGCAGACAATGGGACTATTCTGAGAATGCCTCTATTAAGCTGTGCAATTACAGCAAACTGCCAACCGAAAACCAGATTTGTTTATGTGCAAGCCTAAACATTATTTATCAATCAGATGGGAAGTATCCTGCAGTTAGGTTTCCTCCCTAACTTAGGTTTCCTCTTTGCAGAAGAGTTTCCAAATGCTTCAGTTAACACTAACAAAATACAGCATTTCTTTTTTTCTGTCCTTAAACTCTGTCTGTGCTTTGTAAGGCAGCTGATAAAGTCAGCTTAACTGCCCCACCTTCAGCCTTGCCTTAGCTGTCTTCACAAATGCCAGACCAAACCCAAGGAAGCTGCTCCTTCATGTCATAAACATGTCCTGTGCTATGACCAAAGGCTTTGGCTCTGAGATGATGTTTTGTTGTGTTCCTTCACACAATTTCAGGAAAAGTTCAATTCTTGCTGGGATCATCCACGAGCTGTCCTCTCTACCTCTGCATGTGTTTCCTCCTATGTTGCTTTCAAGAAGTTAGCTTACAAGACTTCAGCTCATCAAATCAACTTTCTTTGTTCATTTAATGCCTTCTTAAAACAAACAACATTTTTTCATSGCAAAAATTTCAGCAAAAGTAACTCCTAGGCATGGACTATTTTTTTTAGTAGACAAAAAAGCAGGTTTTGAAAACTTACTTAAATCTTTTCTGTATCTCCCTGTAAACATTTGTCTTACTTAGAGTTTCATCTCTACAGCTCAAAGATATTCTAGTGGCTGGGTTTCAGCCAGGCACACCAGCAAACACTGTGAACAATCATTAAATAATCAACAACATAAGCTGTTCCTCTTCAGAAATGAGCAGTTATTGACACTGGCTGGCTGGTTTCATACAAGATAGTGTACAATCTGAAGAGATAAAGCATCAAGACTACAAGCAGCAGAAACTCAGGCTGTCCCACAGAAAGCACTGCACCTCTAACACCAGCCAAAGGAGTCATAAAATCAGAGATAAGTTTTATTAATAGTTTAATTTTCATTAAACAACTGCATTTAAAAATTCCTGTTATGCCTTGAAAAATATTCAGTGGAACAGGATTAGTAATAAAAGGACAGACTTCTGAAGGAAGTTTTTCTGCTCAGGTCCATTCCTTACCACTTATTTCTGCTTCTGAAGTTTCAATTTTGACAWATAATTCATCAAGGAAAGACCCACAGCAAATATAAAATATGAGTGAATGGCACTTCTGAGGTGAAAAGTGTAAATGCAAACACAAAGGGGCAGTCTCAGCACTGAGTGAAGCTATTTATCATTATCACTCTGACATACCAGCCTATCCTGATATGTAGAGAGAATAACAGCTTTCCTGTATTTAACACAAAACTTCAGCTGAATTTGTGAGCTTTCAGAAAAAAATGCGAAAACTCAAAAACAAACAAATAAACAAGCAAACAACAAACCCAAACCACCAAAAAMCTATATGGACTTTTCCTCAAAAAATCCTAAACAAAACAAAACCCCAGTACCAAACCCATTCCTGTCTACAATTTCCTCATTTTTATCTCCTTATCCTAAAAAATAGTTACCTTCTCCTCCTAAAAGAGGTATGGAAACCATGCACTTGCTGACATGAACAGCTGAGTGCAATTGTGAATTTAGCAGTGTACTTCCCCCTGATTTGGATGAAATAGGATAGGAATACTTTTTCCATTTCAGTTCTTGTGCATGAACTGAAAGCTGCAGAAGATTCAGAATTAGTTCTACAGTAAGCCCCTCTCAGCTAGAGAATGCTGTGTGTAGGAAAGCAATCAGGAAACAATCATTAAAACTCTCAATAGAGCTATAAACTAAACTTTTTTTAAATGGTGACTAAAAAGAAATCAGCAACCATACAAAACTAATTATAATTTTCAGAAGTAAATAGGAATAATTAGCTCAAATTMTACCTGCATATGACCTTTTTCTTTGAGGTTTTAACATCCAGAATATGTGTTTGTTGGATTGTATCCATTTTAGTGAACCCTCACCTGCCAGASAACCTATTAAATCACATTAATGTGAGTTAATCTATTAACTAAGACTCATGTGCATCTGCAATAGTCAGATATAACTATCCACAATAAACTTACAGTTGGGTAAGAAAAAATAAATACTTCTATTAATGGATCATTTTCTTTTTACAAACATGGAAAATTAAAAGCATCTGGAATCTGCAGGATGGCTCTGTACATAAGGCAATCTTACTACAAGTTCCATCARTGCAGGAAGAATTTATCTTGCACTTTATTTGACAGAGGTGACTAAACTTTCTGACTGAGGTGACCAGGTTATTCAAACAATTATCYAGACTTCCATTAGCATGAAACAAAAGAAATACTGGGCCCCTGAAATCTCTGGGGTTTTTTTTTGAAGGATGAACACCAAAGTTTGAGTAGACACACAGAGCAGATAAACACATGGAAAGCAGAAACAAATGTTTTACCTATTAGCTTGAAAAACTTGTTGGATTTATTTACTTGACAGTAGGCATCATAAACACCTGAGAGCTACTCAACAAAGCAGGCACATAAGGAATATGACAGTGTCAAAGACAGTGCCATCTTCTTTCAAGATGAAATGTCTCCATTAAAAAAAAATAACTACAAAATGACCAGGGCATGTGGGGTCTCACAGAACACAACTCCAAAATTTTCAAGCAGCAGAAAACATTAAAAGAAACTAGTAAAAGACCAAGAAAACAAACAAACAAACTTGTTAAAGGCAGCAGAAGAAAAACAAGAAGTAGTATCTGGCTTACAACGGAATATTAGTTGTAACTTTAACTATAGCTTTTACACTCAGACAGAAGATAAAAGGGATGCTTGATACATCACTGCTGCCTTCCATTACCTGYAATTATCCATGTTCAGACCACACAGGGAAAAAGAAAGAGACATGGGACAATCATTAGTCTTTCCAATACATGGTGCTCACTTACCCATGAAAATCATTAMGTATCTTGAAGGAGAAAAGGTTTTGCTTTACATCGTGGATGTTGTAAGTAAATGCAAGGTAAATAAGRTGAGTTTTAAGAAGTCTATTATTTTGAGACATGTCCCTTGTTAAATTTTATTCAAGGATGTATTCTTACAATMATGTACTTCATAACAACTGCCAATTAGGTTCAGATGTTCTGAATTAATGAGGCCAGACCTCAATTTCAAAGCAAAGTATGCCAACTTTCTAATATAATTATTGAGATCTGTCTTAGAAAGCAACACTTTTACCCTCAATATCTAGGCAAAAATCTGCTTCAAAATGCTTACATCTCTTATAATTAAACCTCCTTTCTGAAGTTCCAGTCAGGGTTTATTTGAATAATTTTCTAATCATTTTCTTTTTGGTAAAATCTGGGGGTTTTTAACTGTAAGGAAATACCTTCCTCTTCCACATCAGTCATACAATATAGGTTTTTTTTAGCTCTCACTTTCACAAGGCCAAGCAAAGCTGCTCTTACAGTGCCTTCTTATAGCCCTAATTCATTACTCTTCCAGCCATTCTTGTAGCTCTCCTTAATATCACTTCCATCCACAACTCCTGTCTCTGGAACATGTGAGATAAAAGTTGTAGACAGTATTTCAGATGAGGTCTCACCCAGTCTTTCTACAATGGCACAAACATGTCCTCATCTACTTAACAATAACATTTTAAGCTGATTTTCAACAGATTATGTTTTCTGATACCCTCACAGACCTAATTTTCAGTCACTTTTGTTCCATAAGATCATTGATTGTATTTGACAATTCTGTTATTCCTCCTAAATGCACAAATTTCTGTYCATCATTCTAGCACAGAGCTACAAGCTCCAGCCAATACTGAACTTAATCTGGTTTTAGCCCATCTGCTGGAAAAAGCCTTCMTCTGTAGATTCATGTTCTCACATAAAACCAAACCTGAAAATGTTTYGAAGCTAAATTTAGAGGGGAAACTGCATTTAATGACAGATTATCATSTCTTTTCCTTAAAACATACTGTCATTAAGAGGGAGAGGTAATTAAATATGATCAACTTTTTTTAAAAATAATGTTAAAACCAGTTGTGTKTTTTTTTAATCTCTTACAGTTTCCAAAACTGAAAGCATACAACCTCATGCACCCACTTTCCCCCCCACCTCTGCACTATTTGATAGTGCCATACCACCACAGTCAGTATTGAAACAAAATCCCAAAGACAAGGGTTATGGCAACTCAGAACTCTTCAACTCTGGGTTAATCTATTTCCCTTAAACCAAAATGCAGAATTCTTCACCAGACATTACCAATAGAGTAAACAGATCTTTGTAGCAGGATGCCAAAAAAATCATTACACTGAATAAAAAATTTAAATATATATATATATATATATAAAAGTTAACATGTTCAGCAGAGAAAGTTCCCTGTCACTAAGTAACAGAAATACTGAGGAAAACAATCTTAAGCCCCACACCTAAAGCAGGCATTTTGGATTCTCCTTTTGTAAGGAAGATCCTGGCCAGCACCTTACAAAGACTCAAATTCATAATAGGAGCTCATTACTATAAAGGAAAGACTAATTTAAAGACAGAYTGGTCTTTTGGGGTTTGCTTCACTCTTGAGAACATAAAACTCCTATTTTTCATGCTGCTGTAGAGCAGAGGAGGATTTGCATGTAACACCATCTCTTTTCAAGATACAATTGCAAGATGTCCTTTCCACAGAATTCCAACCCAAGTGATTTCAAACTTGSCCTTTCCACTTGTAGAATTATGTCCCAGCTTCTGCAAATCCAACATATTCAATGTCTAGAATACTGAGAGAATTTGGGAAACTGTGTGCAGGGTAACTATTCTTTCTCACATTTAAAGTAGACTTTGAAGTTTTTCCACCAGGAACTACTTCTGCTGATGCTGTACACTTTTCAAACTCTCCTTTTTAAAACCAGTTTCTTTGTAGCTTTTCTTGGTGTTGCTTAGGGCTGAAAATAGTTTTCTCCTTTTCTTAATTTAACAGCAACAGCCAATAAAGTCTCTTTTTTCTGTAGATGATTTTTTAAGTTAGCCATCTAATTTTACTTCAGACTTTCAATTTTCCTGTAAATACCCTTCAGTACTGGAGGAGAAAGGACACAGAGCTAAAATACTTAGCCATAGTCCCCTTCTCACTTCATCTTTCTTCAAAAATTCTTTAAACATTAAATAACTCGTAAAACCATTGCATTAAACCATCAGACTCAATTAACAGTATCTTCCCTCTTCTCATTTTCTCCCATCTGAACRTTCTCCTTCCTTTACAAAAGGTAAACCTCTCAACAGAGAGTGYTATTCTTACATGTCTGATTTATTTTATTCACCTTTCAAGAGAACTGAGGTAACTGTGACTTTCAGAAGGATTTATTGTCTCGTTTGCACTATTATCTCCCTCTGGAGAGATCAGATTTTGCTGTCTCTCTTCCTCCAGTGTAGAAATAGATGGGCTAGCTGAACTGTTAGATCTGATTTCTGGCTGTCCCTATTCCTTTGTCCATCGACTGAAGCTCTGTCTGCAGTAGCAAGCCTGCCCCAGGTCTCCTCCTTTTCCCAGGCTACTGTACAAACATTTCAATACCACTGGGATCACTCAACAATTGCCTGAAAAGTTYATCAGTTTCAAGGTTCCTTTATTGCTTAGATCTTGCCCTGATAGTTCTTTACTTAGATTAAAAATCAGACACTTACATAACAAAGGCCTTGTCCACAATCTCCTAAATCAGCAGCAGGAGATCTCTAGCACAGTGTAGAGATCTTCCTCTCACCCAGTGTGACTACGTTCAAACGTCTGAAATCACCTTCATTCCATGTGCTCATTACATAAAGCAAGTGCTTTACCYCTCAGTGAATGAATCCACTATTGTGGCACAGTCCCATACTTGTTCCTGTGACACAAGTTTTGCTACTTTTTCACWTCCACTGTTTCCAAACACTTGCCTGTCTCTTAAAAGTAAGAAAATTTTTGCAGTTCCACTCACCAACTCACTGTATTGAGAGCTTTTTAACTGAACAGATTCCACTGGAATAACTTCAGTACTGGCATATTACACAAGCACAACATTCTGGAGGGATACTGAATGGCAGTACTATGGAAGAGAGTGCTCAATCCCTCTTCTGCCTCACCAAAATTCCATTGTTATTCTCATCTGCCCAGATGATSACAATTACAAAGCAGAGCTGCGCTTTCAAAAGTTTACTTAGCTATGCAAAAAATGTGTTCTTGCTTTTGCTATTGTGATCACTGCACAAGACTTTTGAAATCAGATTTATGCAAATGATATTAATCTTTCAAAATGTCTCAGCAGCTGGGAGAAATATGATGTAAGGCCATGACAGAAGTTTTCAAATATGCAAAAGCTGCTCAAAGAGAATGATGACAATTCTCAGTGCCCCTSGTGGACTGGACAAAGAGTAAAGCATTTAAATTAGAGCAAGGATAATTCAGATGAGATGTGAGTGAAATAATGAAACAATAGAAGGTATTACACTTGGGAAACAATGAAGTCCCCAACACTGCCAGTGTTTCAGAACAGACAATAACTCCTTCTTGCACTTTCTCCCAGGCTTACCCTTCAGCTAGGTGAAAAACAAGGCATTTCTGGAGATACATAAAAGACAAGTAGATGTGGAACTTAGGGACATGGTTTAGTSGTGGACTTGGCAGTGCTGGGTTAATGACTGAACTCTTGAAGGGTCTTTTCCAACCYAAATGATTCTATGATTCTAAAATATATTTTTATAACTGCAAAGAATTTAATGGTAGCCACAGACACTCTATTTGTGAATCTGATAATTTAAAGAGCAGTTTACTTTTTTTTTTAATATCTTCTAATCATAGGTCTACAAAGAATTAAAAAAGTTAAGAACATCATTGTATTACACATTCTCATGAGATCCCTTTAYAGCCTTCAACTTTTTGCAATTTTTTAAATCATCTAAATTTTACAGGGGAAAGAAAAAAATGGTGGATGGTGTGTCCACATTTCTTTTTCCCTGACTCTCACACTATGATTGTTCTCTCTGCCTCACTTTTAAGTACAATAATACTCATCTTTCTTACCTGGAGCAGGAAATATGTTAATGTTACTCTTTTTCTCCACATGCATCATTACTTTTCTGTTCATCCTGAAACTCTACCCTCTATTGTTAAAAAATACCAGAACTCAAACAATTTTCAAAAATTCTGCTAGCATTGGATTCAGGACATTTTGTTATAACTGTTATTTCTTGGATTCTCTTTACCTCTCCCTTATATTCTGCTTCTGCCCTCTGAATGTTCCTTGCATGTCTTCTTTTTTTTTCCCTTTTATTTGTTTCTTTGAAGTTCTGATGAGAATTTCTCTGACACTTCAAGTAYGTTCAGTAACAGTAACAAAACATGGTAAATCAGTATTTTATCAAAACAATGTGGAAAAATCCGATTTCGTTTACTSAAAGTCCATCTTGGACAATTTAAAGGCTGCAATTTGATTCCAACTGCACCCAATAAATGCCAGACAGAACAAGGAACTGTCACTATAATTGGCAAGTTTGATAGAAGATATAAACACAGCAAGTCTCTGCTTCTATAATGGCTCACTTCTTTGTTATCTCYTGGTTCTGTGAGATGCAAGAGAGAGTGCAAAACACTGCCACCAGTGGAGTAATTTTTAAGGCAAGTATGCAATTTTTCTTATATTATACAAAAGAAATATTGGGGCCATTTATGTGATAAGCTTACCAAAAAATTCTCTGCCAATGACTCAATGACTTCCCAGTGCAAGTGCTTTACAATAATGCACCTCCCTCAGACATCTACATTACATATTCCCTTTGTCCAAAATGCTTMAATCAGTCTACAGGAAATTAACCTACCATATACTTTAAAGCTGAAAACTCTTYATGTCTTTATCAGTATTTACTATTCAAAACAAAAGCAAAACATAGCTTCTTTAGATACATACTCCTGGAAAAACCATTGGGATGAGTGCAACAATGCAAGCTTTACTCAATTTTCCTCCTTGGGGGTCACTGGCTGAGCTAATGAAAGAACTTGTTGCATTGGCACAAATACCACTACAGTGGTGCTATGCATTTACTGATTTATTGCATGCTGCAAAAGGATTTGGTAAGAACTCCACTGTGTACTTAGGTTCAATTTCACATTTGTTTCCATCCAGTGGTCTGGCCCAAATGCAAGGTTAAGAAATATGCAAGCAAAACCTCCACAGCATGTTTGATCTCATAAAAAATTCATGAATATTGTTACCACATGCTTTCTTCACGCAGAAAAAAGGAATCTAAATACCATCTGTGCAAGATAGTCTAATTAGGGGATTAGGACCACAGAAGTTCTGCTTGCTCACGTGTCCCAGTGTCTGCTCCCTCAGCCACTGAGGCAAAAATGTAAGAGAAGAAGAGGAAAGGGACAGCAGCATCCTTCTGGCTCCAGTATAGACAGGAGTTAACTGCCCTCCCAGAATTAAGTTGTGCAGCTCTACCCACGGGAGTTCGCATTTTTTTCCCTTGATGTATAATGCCTGGCCCAGCACAAGGCCTGTGAATAAACTTGGCACTAGATGAATCACATTTTARTAAGTTCAAATGATATTCTGCAACCAACTGGTATTTAATGGCTGCGGCATACCACTGGGACCAATTTTTCAGGATTTGGCAACAACAATAGAAAACTAAATGATAAAAGCACATAAGTAGTTCTTAAACAAAATAAATGAGGTATAAACATAAGTAAAGGCTGTACTGAATATATAAAAAGTCTGACTACACACAAAACCAAAGATCCATTTGGAAGCACACAATTTTAGAAACAGAAGTGATAAATGCACAAAGYAATGTTCTGTTACAATAGTCCCTAACATGCTTCCCCATCCGTTTAAAACTGTTTGTTTCCCACATCATTTTTCTTAATCACAGGACAATTTATGAATGCTAGTAACAACATGCAACCAAAGCCCTTAAAGGAAAATCAGATCCTTTTATTTTGAACATGAATTTTGACAAGTTTCAACAGCTTATATCATATTCAACAATTTGACAGAAATTTGTAGGCCTAAGCAATGAACTCCCACAGAAATAAGTATTTGAAACATTTTTTTTTTCCTTTGGCTCACCAAGTGCTCAAAACCAGATGGATTCTATTTGTTTAACATATTTAATGCTTCTATTTTCTTGTTTATGTTTTTTACCATTTCTGTAGTGGCTGCTGATAGTTCACTTAGACTAAAGGAAAATCAAAATGTGAGGCKGGTCATGAATCACAATTATGCAACTAGCCTGCTTTTTGACTGAATGCACATGTGTATCTCATGTATCACCAACTAAAATTTGTACTCTGAAAACATTTTCCAGTTTGAAGCTAGATCAGAATATCTTTGTGAAGCAGTGTATTTTTCCACACTCTGGAAATATTAGATGTCATGCTCACTGCTGGGCATGATCTTAGAGTTAGAAGAATGCCTGTGAAAAATCAAAGTGATACAGCAACTTTGTGMAGGATAACCAAGCAGGGAGGGAACACCAGGTCTCCAGGACCTTGCAGTAGCACAGCCAAGACTGGATCAGRTCTTTACCACAGCTCAAATAAAGCACAAATACCTTTTAAAAGCACAGYCTAATAGTAAAGATGATCAGTGTTGTGCAATAATTAAGTTGGAGAAGGAAATTACTCAWGTCAGTAAGTGTTGAGGTATTTAACATGATTATGTCACTGACCCTAATTTTGAGTTTCAGTGTTCTCCCTTGTTTAGTCTAGCACTGCTGTGGAAAAGCAAAGACTGATTACAAGGAACAATGTCTTAAAGAGATTTGCCAAGATCCAGCTGGCCATCCAGAAGAAAAGCAAATCCCCAAAYAAAATTTATTTAATTACTTCAGTTAGATTTTAAAGTAGCTCTGAAATATCATGACTACTAATTTTCCTGGAGAGATTTGCTTTGATTAGAATTTCATTAAATTCACTAAAACAARAAAACCCCAGTTCAGTAATCGGCCGAGGCAGAACRGACCGGCTTCTCCCAGCATAGTGAKCTKTGGTTTTCCAGCTGAGTTCCACAAGTACAGGAGAAYAGMGGACAACAAASACCATAYCCATGCTCTACCATGTGAGCAGTTGACTCTGAGTGCTCACATCCAGAGCCCTGACTTGTTAGGGACTGATATTCCCGCTCCCATTCTGGCCTGGTGTCTCCTCACACACCGCATTCCACACGCAACACATGCTGCCAGCAGATGTGAGGGTGCTGCTCACTCAGCCCACGAGCCCCTGCCAGAGCTGCTCTGCTGCTCCAGGCTGCACTGAATTAATCCCAGCAAAGACAACGTTTATTTGCTTCTCCAGTAGTTTCAACAAAGTCCTGATGGCACGGCTCTGAGCAAGGCTAAGGGTAAGTGAGCRCTGGAGACAGCCTTGGAAAAGGCAGAGCTCGGCTGGAATGCTCTTTCAAGTCCACATCACCTACAGGGTATTCACCTCAGAAAATCCACTTACCCTTTACAAGATACTGCTGTTTGCTCTTCAAATGTTTACACAGAGAAAACTGCTAGTAACAGTGCATATATACATTTAAGTCAAGGACACAGAGGTAGCCATTGAGGGTAATAAAATAAAACAAAGGGCAAGCTATGGAACCTCTTCCCCAAAGCTCTAAACTAGAGAGAAGACAGCATTTTTTCAGCAGAAATTYTTTTCAAGATGCCTGCCATTCTGACAAATTCGACTTTTGCATGGTTGATTTTGGTTTAGGTTTCTGTGATCACAAAGTCAAACCTAACTTCAAAGAGGCAGACCAACTTTGCTTGCATTTCCAATACCTCACCTAGAAGAAATGTCTTGTTCTACATTGGGAAAGTGACATTTTTCTGCCTGTTCTGAAAGCCAGAGCCATGGTGTTACTAAGCTCATTCTTCTTCCTCTTTTACCAGCCTGATGAGTCAAAAAACTGCTACAAATTGAGCTTCACATACTGCTTTTCTGTCTTTTGCCTACCACA
Source organism: Alauda arvensis (assembly GCA_902810485.1). Classification (NCBI taxonomy): domain Eukaryota; kingdom Metazoa; phylum Chordata; class Aves; order Passeriformes; family Alaudidae; genus Alauda; species Alauda arvensis. Next base: position 760,678 of record CADDXX010000252.1, on the reverse strand, counting down.
YTGCATATGCTGGAATACCTTATGTATCTACACCACAGCAAAATTCCAACAGGTRCGTGAAAAAAGCCAGCACAGCAATAAGGTGAATATTTTTAATCTAATAAATTTTAATTAATTAAAACATGGTTTTACTTGGACAGCCAGAACCAGCAACACAGGAAAGAAATATGAAGAACTTAAACTCTACATAACTGCAAGTGCTTAAAAATAACTCATGTATTAATAAAGCTGAAATCTGGTATTTCAAACTGCAGSTATCTCACAACAATGTGAGAAGGAACTTCTCTCCAGAAACATTTATTCCACGTATGCTGATAAAGGCATGTCTGCCAGTGGGAGCACTCAAATGCTAAACTGTAGGCTAGGCAATTAAAAAGAAGTTTGTCTGCTCCTGGTGCAGCAAAGAAATATGGAAATTTCTATACTCAACTTTTATTCACGTACACATGGAYTTTCTACACTCAAGCTACACAAAATATGTATTTGAACAATACCCAACAGTGCATTACAGAACTTGTATAATATTTTGTGTTTCAGGAARTTTTCAGCTTCCTGAGTAGTGCTTATGTTTTTCTGGTTCAGCCTTGACCTGCATTTGTGGTTTTTCCATGGCCATTTATAAAAATCATTCTCATGGAGCAAAACTTTCTGAAGGGCACTCTGGGAGCTGACATGTGGGAGGAAATGGAACTCTAAGTTCCACTCTCAAGATAACTGAAGGGCAAATCTTTTCAATCTTTTAAATAATAATCTTCAGTGACAAAGATACAAAATAATGTCATGTTTACTCRTAAATAAAGAATTTTTCAGTGAGTAGTTTTTGCACTTCATATTTTAAAAAAAATCTTTACTGGCCTTGAAATATCCACTAACTCAAACCAGCAGATTATTCCGAAACCTGTTGGAAGTCACTACTTTTAAATTYTTTACATTTCAACAGAAAGAAATATTTTAAAGGTGAGCAGGAACCTAAGTTTTGGGGTTTTTTTTCTGCCATGTGTGTTTCTCAACTAACACACTCAGCTTTACACTCATCCTCAAGGAACTGCTCATTACAATCTTTGCCAGCCTGAGCTTCCTGATATTTACGACTTTGTGTAATTATTTTCACAGAAATACAGCAGTAAAAAAGTTTAAGTGAGATAAATGAACTATTTACAACTGGAACAAATCTGACAGATTCTACTTCCTCCACCAACACTGTTTGTTAGTCCCACAGTCAYGACTTTGTCACAGAGGGTCTCAGCAGGGTTTAATGGCAATGTCAAGTGTTGGTACTYAAGCCTTGTGGCAGAAGCAGTGAGAGTGAATGCAGGACAAAGCAACAAGACAGTGTTGCTTTACTTTTCCCTTCTCCCAAAGGCAAAGTGGTATAARGAAGAAGAGTTAGGCTTAAGTTATCAAGCCACAGGAAATGAAATTCATGAATGGCAACAGAAACACAGAAGAACTTCATCACTTCTCCCTGTAGATCACCCCTAGAAGCCACCAACTCCTGAGTTTTAATAACGTACCCCATCTCTTTTCAATCATGTTTCTGAAATACTAGCTCTGAACTTGCTTTAAAAAATGCTACTGTGTTTAGTTCTGTAGCTGAGAGTGCTGTATGGAGGCTCCAGAGATCCTGCACCCTTGGGAAAGTTGGCACAGCAGTGGACACAGCAGGAGAGCTCAGGAATGAAACAGAGCCCAAGGCAACCGAGGGTCGGAAACCTCAAAGACCTTCTCAAGCCACTTCACTTTGACTCCAGGCTCTTCAGGCCTCTTTTTGAACTCTCTTGAATATTTAAAAAATGGCACATGCTGTTAATTCCTTTGTTGTTTCTCCATTAAGCTCTATAGAAAAATACCTCTAACTACAAAAATTCAGAACATAAAATATTTCCCTCTTTGCAGGACYACGCTCAAATTCTGCTTTCCCCCAGTACTGCATCCCCATCAGTGGTGAGTTGCTTGAGTAACAGATTTAATAGAATTATTGTTTTCCTAATACACAGAGTTAGGCTCTGGCAGCCAGAAACTGTGGTTTGAAAGAGTTTGCATCTGGACTTACGTATTTAGTAGCCATTGACAGACCTATTCTTCAGTTATTTATTTCCTTTAGGGAAACAGTTTGTACCAGTATATTGCACCATCTCATCATGCCAGAAGGAAAAAAAAACCAGGCTGAGATTTTCCAATTCAGTAAGCTTGCAATTTTTTTTTCAGTTTCTCCAGAACAGTGCCTTAATTAAGCAAAATGATAAATCATTCTCCATTTAATGGGAGTGAGAGAATAGACACTAAAATCATTTTCTGACAGTCATCTCAGAAAACATGCAATCTTTAAACATTACATTCTAATTAGAAATGATAACTAAAAAGAAGCAATGGAATTTTTCTTCATTTTCACATGCTGGTTGTCAAAACACAAGAAAGGCTTAGAAAATGTGCTTTTGCTGTCTACGCCCATACTGAACCCTTAAGCCTTTTGCTTCTTAAACTGCTTAATCTGGCCAAATGAAAAAAAAAAAAATCTTCATTTCCAAAGCATTTCTAAGAGGGAAATTACACAAGCTCCTCCTTGAACAGAGCTTTTTGAAAAATGTTACCATGGTTGTTATGCCAGTGAAAAGGAATATCATCAATTCACCAGGAAGTAGCCAGTTAATAAATCGTTCCTCACGTTGCTTTGCGGCAGCCGTTTCCTACATTAAAATTCTAGGGTTTATGAGGTAATCTCTAGTACAGCWGAGGATGAGCAGATAATGAAGAAAATAAGGTCTTCATTGTAGTTCTACAGCTGTTCTCCCACTTTCTCTAAAAGCAAATTTACAGAAAAACACACAAAAAACCAAACAAAACAAAAACCCAAATAAAACTAGCTCAGCTATGAGGCGCAAYGGTCTAATGAATGCTTCACACAGCAGAATCATCCAAAATATTCCTGGTGGTCTTCCAGAAGAKGGGAAACAAAATTTTATCGAAAGTTTAAGAAAAATTGATGACATCTTCCATAAAAAAATTCTCATTTCTCTGAACTGGATAGGAATGTGATTTTTTAATTGAAGATGTGTCATTCAAATAAGACACTTATAATTGCCTGGTTTAACTGCCAGTATGTCTGGCAAGGGGACAGAGCTACCAAAAATCCTTCACCTCATAGTAGCCTAGAATTCTGACTACTAGAGTTGATAGAATTACTACAACTAAAGTCCCCTCAGCTCCAGAGCTGATTTGGAATAATAATTGTCGCTATTCTTCCATGCCAGGACCTYTTCCCCTGTTCCCTTCTAGCACATCCTATTCATTTTCTTACTGCTTTTCCATCAACAATACAACTGTTTCTATCCTCACCTTCTTTGTGATGTAGATGAGTGGCAGTCTAAAAACCAATATCTTTCACAGATACTCCCTTAGAACAGGTGTAATTAATTTTCATACACTCTGGAAAATCCTGAAGCGAGTTCCTTAGAAGACATTAATTTAAAAGAAAGAAAGAAAACCCTTCCCAGACCTTCTCAGGGTTTAATCTTCCTTTCAAAACCTTTSCTTTTTCTTTTCAAATCTAGTGCAAGCAAAAAAGAAAGGAGGACAGCTCATCAGCTGCCTTCCTGGACACATAGTCATTTAAAAGCTTTATCAACATTTTGCAAGAGACTTCTCTTGAAAAACCAAGTTCCCACCACTTCCTYTGTGGTTCCACTCAAACTGTGGGCAACAGCTTTAATTAAAACCAGTCAGCCAGATTTCGAGTATGCGCTCTGTTTGTTGTTTTAAATTGTTGAATATCAATTACCTTATTATTTTGTGATTAGCATGAAACATATGCATCTGTGTCTTGTGGCTTTCGGCAGTGATTTAAAACAAAAAAAAAATTCAGCAACTTTGCATAAGGCTGTAAAACCAGCATGTTTCCAGGCATTTTTAGCGCTGACTAGAGCCATTCTCAATCTGCTCACCAGCATGAAGTTAATTAGGAGAGGCATGAAGCTTATGGCCGGGTGCAGAAATCAGCAATGGAGCAAAATTATCCTTTTTTTGGCAACAGCCAGTAACTGCCACTGCGTCTACATGATTTTTTTTTAATGCTTTTACTGTTAAGTATCAGTTTAAGCTTTAACTTTGTATCTTATCCAATTTTCTAAATCCCTCAATGAATGTAAATTGATGAACATATGAAAACGTAGGGAGGTAATTATGTGGAGCTCAGGGAGGTACAATAATGAACTAATTTCCAGAAAATCCAGTTTCAGACAAGGCCTTGGGATTCCTTTATCAGCAGTTCATTTTTGACCAGAGTGCAACTGGCCATTTTATTCACAGAATGCCAAGCCAAGCTTGTGCTGCAACACAAACCCCTTGGCAGAACAGCCATGTAAAAGGGAAACTCCCTGACTGCAWCATTACAGTCCACACGGGGAAAAAATGTCACTGCAGCCTTGGAGAAGTGGATTTCATCAAGGCCCCATCTATTTTTCTTGTTACAAGATCACAGTTAAAGCAGAGGGAAATGATGAAAGAGATGCAGATAGGAGAATCTTCCTGCAAGTGTCCCTAGTAATATATTTTGCTCCTTATATCATATTAGATAAGGGATTTAATAGGAAAGAGGGGACTTAAACAAACAAACAATAATCTAGGACTAGATGAAATTCAAACTCCTTTGTTTTATTCATTTTGCAAACTAAKGATGTATTTCCTTGGCTAGGTCACCTTTTACAGTAAAAGGACCCCTCAGCTACATAATAAAGCATTTGTTACCCCTGCTATGCCTCAAAGCATGCACATACATTAGTTTTTCAATTTAGACAGTCTGCTTTTGAAAATACTCCCAAACATCCCTCCTAAACTGTATTTTAGTTTRTAGTGCATGGAAATCCTGCAGCACATGAACTGGATTCCCTTCAGATGAAGCCAAGACAGAAGACAAGATCCTGGAGAGGWGCTAAGGTCATTCAGGCCAAACATCTGGCCTGACCTCGTTTAAAGTAGAAGCCCCAAAAGCCACAAACAGCTGATGCTGGRGCCTTACCCCAACCCTTTCACTACTATTGCAATGAGTGTTTGTCAACATCAATAYAAAGTGAGCCTTGTTAGGTGTCCTCTGGTTTATGCTAGCAGAGTTTCACCACTGGATATGAATCGCATATCCAGTACAGTTCTCATACTCGAATGAGACAACATTAGCTGGGTGCACGAGGGCACATGGGAGGATGGAGTAACAGGAGTTCAGATGCTTTCAACAGGAGGAAGACTGGGATATTCCAAGTCATCCCCTTTGCTCTCCGCTTTAGAAAAGAAGTATTATAATGTCTCTTTTTCAGAAACTGCTATTGTCTCTTCCAACACTGACATATGTTTCTATTCCAAGTACTTCTTTAGGAAGTGCCATGAATTATCACATTCAAAAAAAGACCACTTTGTTAAGTGAACCTTTCTCTGATTGTTTAACCCTCCTAACAGTTCTCTGAAAGACGACCCACACCCTCTGGAGCATTGATTCCAAAAGACAGAGAGTACTAAATACCAAAAGCCAGGAGWTTTAAGATGGAGTCCCAGCCTCCCAAAGCAAGATGTATTCAGCACATTGACATCTCTTGCATCCACCACTACCTGTGCACTTCAAAGCACAAAGCAGGACTTGGACTTTGAAACCAGATACAAGTTCAGACAGAACCACCAGGTTATTTCAAAACTTTGTAATTACAGCATTCCATCATGTCAAATTCACATTAAAATATAATTAGAACATTAACATTTTGCTAGATAAATAGAAAAGATGAATTTTATAATTGGCACATCAATCAAATATTGGTATATTTGACCTTAACTTTTTCTCTGCTTAGAAGAAGATTTAAAGACACAGTCAGGATATCATAAGCAAAAAAAAAAAAACCCAAAATGTTACCCACAAGCAGGAACTAAGGTAGTCCTACTAAACATGTAGACTTCCAATAGGAAAGAAATATTACCAATAAAACAGATGAATACYGAAGAGTAGAGACAGCAACAGGACTCAGAATTTAGAGTTACAAATTATATTAAAACTGATTATTTTTACCATGTCTTGCTTATGGCAAAAACATGCTTATCTCAGATAAACCTTTTCAAAAATATAAAATTTTCCCTCTTTTACTCATTCAGACACAAAAATCATTGAGGAATTCTGGATTTGGGGACAAGATGAACACATGGAGAATGCTGCTGCATTTTTCTAAATTCAGAATTAACATTAAAAGAACTTCGAAGAAGAATATATCAATTAAATAGTGAAAGCACATYCCTGAAACAATGAGAACTCTGGAATTCAGTAAAACTTTGGGCTCTAMTTAAAACACCTTGATATTGGTAATTCTGCTGAAGGTAGAGATTAAAAAAAATCATGTCTACTCAAGACAATAATATAAATATATGACTCATAAGTGACTAAATAAAAAGAAAACACCATGTTTACAATCGTTACCTACTCCATCAGTAATGTTTGCTTATAAACATGATGGAAATGCAAAAATTAACATGATTTGAGTACTGCACAAATACTGCATCAAGTACATTTTAAGTACACCCAAAATACAAACAAGCACGCAGGCTACTGATCACAGAAGARTCACATTAGATTGCAGCCATTTCTGTGCATATGAGGGGTTTTTTAAGACATTTTCCCTTATTAATTCTTTTATTTTGAAACAATTTTTTTACAGTGGACAAGCARAAGGAAGGGTTCAAGGTGCTTGCTGGTCATGTAAAAAGATTTTTGTATTATATTCTTGGCATTTTGAAGAACAGCTTTCTCTATCCTACCTCTAGAACAAAAAAAGTTTGAGATTAGCTGATTTTACTAGGTAGTCATTACTCCCCAGCAATCATTTTCAGTTCAGGAAGGAGCTGTCATTCCATAGCTATTTTTACATAAGCTTAAATTCTGTATGAAGACAATTACAAATAAGGTAGTGGAAAGCATGGACGAGTTTTAAAAAGAGTAACAATACTCTTCTGTTCTGTGTTGGCTTTGCTCCACTAATTGGCTGAATTGTGCAGGATTGCTGGGAAGATTAATTGAGGCTAATGAACTGAGGTGCCTGCAAAGGGCAGGAAAGGCCTAACTCTCCAAGGTTGGTCACAGGGGCTGCTTTCAAAGCAGCAGGTATATCCAAATAACCCCAAGTCAGGAACAGGAACTTGTCACAAGGCCTGAGCACAACCAAATTCATGTAACCGCATTCCTTATGTCTACCTGCTTTTCCAAACCTAAAACAAAAGTAAGCAAAAAAAAATAGGAAAAGAAAAAAAAAATCTAAGTGAAACCAACCAACTTGGTCCCAGTTTATTCTTAGTCATTTAGTCACCTGTCAGCTGAAGCTATTCATCCATTTAGACTTATAAGCTGCCCTCTGATGATGTATTACATGCTGCTGGGGAGTCCTGGCTGCAGGTGGCCTGGTGGCTGTGAGGACCATGGCTGGAACACGGTCACCAGAGCAGGGAGCCAGATTTCCCAAATGCTCTCGTCAGCCCTGCAGGCTAAGGCTGAACAGCCTGCCTAAAGTTCGGCTAATCCATTAGTCCAGCTCCAGGCCAGCCCAGAAAGGGAATGGTTCCAAGGGAAGGGTGRGGAGCAGCAGGACAAAGCCACCTCTTGCACTAGAGGAGCTTAGCATCTCCGTGCCTCGAGCATCACTGTGCCACCAAAGAGCCGCATTAATCAGTGCTCAGGGCTGCTCTAAACACAGAAATAGAGAGCTGGCTGTTCACTGGTGATTCACTGCCAGGCCCAACACGCAGGGGACACGAAACAAGTCGGTCCTTTGGAAGCTGCCACCAAGAAAGAGACAGGAAAGGGGGAGGTGGCACCTCCGTGTGACGGCCGCGTGAGGGGAGCGCGGCGTCGGCCACCGCCATGCGGAGCAAGGCCCAGGCCCACCGTCCCCAGGGAAGGAGGGCCTCGTCTGGATCAGCAGAATGGTTTAATTGCTGAGAATCCGGAAAATTAAAGCTCACCCAGTCATGAATGCTGCCATTATACACACATAATGTCCTAAGTGTCATTTAGAAGTGCCTGCAACCGAGGCTATAAATTAGGAGATCCACACCTCCCTCTGAAGGCTGTGGACATTTTGGAGCAGTAGGTACTTACACAGAGGAAAATAAAACCAGTTTTCCATGTTTCTATGGCTCTTGATGTAGTCTATAAGCTCCTTTAATTTAACCCTGAGAGCGAAGTCTSAAAAGCATCTTTCATTGACAAGGACATTTCTGTTTAAAACTTCAACCAAAATTATCTCAGCTGTCTCTGAAACTCTTTCTTTGGTCATACGCTTACTTGCCAGAGCACAGATGACAGTGTAGTATYTTCTCAACAAATCCAGTCCTCTTAAAGATTACTCAAGAAGAGGGACAAAAAGCACTCTGACCTCAATGACTGAGACTGACCTCAGTGACTGAAATTCTAATTTCTTGTTTCTCCTCATGTACGCTAGTAAAAACAACTGCACATTTCTATTATTACAGGGCAGTTAGTACTTAAATTTTATGCTGAGATACACCAAAATTTTTAAAGCAAAAACACTATTACAGCACACCCAACATTTAGGGTGTCCTTGCACAAGATACAAATTATTGTCATGCAAACAAAAAGAACATAAATGACTGGGCAGAATTCTTAATGCACATTCATTGCTCAAAGAAGAAACAATGAGAAGCTGTTTCAGGAAGAAGAAGGAAATCACTGCAACTCAAAATACAAAGAGCATGACAGCAGCCARAGGTCAAAAGTTTAAAAGTGTGCCAAGAAAGCTCTGACACCAGCCCAAAATAGGCATGCTGCAAAGTGCCATCTGTACAATGTATGTAAATGTAAATGTTTTTGTGATCTGTCTGAAAACTCAAAGGAAATATAACCACAGCCTGTGGACAACTAGACTTTGCTGCTTCTAGGAAATTCAGGAGTATGATCTCTGTTCAAGGAGTGAGTCYTCACACTAGCTGGTATTTTTGCTTTAAAGGATACAGCCCCTCTGATAATTCTKCTTTGAATGCAACACACAGAGAATCTTCAGTGCCTTTGCTGGCTGTTGGAAAAAACACTGCAAAACCAGATGTARCATTTGGCTGAACAGCATTAAACCTACTAATATTACACTAACTGGATCTGCCTCAGTGTCTACCGAGTGTCCTTAAAATAAATTTAAAAATTTTTAAAAGTACTCTTCTTCCCAAATTCCACATCATTTGAGCCAATGTTTTCATCCAGTAAAATACCCTGAGTTGTTGTATTTAGTCCTCACAATACATTTGTTTCCACAAAGCTTTAGGGGAATACTTTATTATACATTCTAAATAAATAAGGCTTAAAAAAAAAAACCTGAAAACTTTTCTTAAAGCAACAGCAACAAATTTCAGAGCCTACTAAATAGTTAATACATTTTTGTCTATAATTCTCTTTAAAGATCTTATATAAAACAAAAAAAAAGGGGGGAAGAAACTCTGAAACCTCCTCTATGCTTTTCATTTCAAAGTTTTACTTAAAAAAACATTGTATGGACACACAAGTGTACATAAAGCACAATATTATTTTTTTAATTTCACTGCAGCTCTATTGACTGAGAGTCCTACAATTACAACATTAACCTAAGCACTAAGCTGGTTAGTGTAATATGGTACTTCAACTGACCTGAGGGTTTAAAATATTCCCCRAAGAAGGGATGGAGCTCAGAATTAAAGACCAAAGCAATTTAAATTTTATGGCATTTTTCTAAAATTACCCATATTAAATATGAGAAAGTGAAAAAGTACGTCAAGGATTTGGCTACAAACGTTACATCACAATTTATCAGTAAATCTTAATATATACACCCACATATACATGTGCTTTTAAATACCTTAACCTCCTTGTTACGGGAAGCATAAAACAAGGCATAGCAATTAAAAAAATGATAATAAACATGAGTTACAGAAACCAGAAAAAATCATCTCCCTGAGGAACAGCAAATTTAGGTCTTACAAAGCCCTGGAAGAAAGGAGGACTGTAATCATTGTATTTGCAAATGATGTGGAATCACAGAAAGTAAAAGCATAAATGAACAGAAGCAGAGAACCATCTGAATCAGCTCTGAAGAAATGTCTGAACAAAATCAGGCATGTGGGTGGAATATATTCTGCATTGAGGTTAAAAAAACATTTTCACTTTAACTATGAACTATAGGGGGAAAACTGGAATGAGGCTGGAAAATGTTCAACATATTCACAAGAAAACTTGCAAGAAGAAAAGATGTTGGTGATTCCAGAAGGATTACAGGCTTCAGGCAGCCATTAGTAAAATTATGAAGTATTCTAGATGAGGATTCATTAGCTACCATAGTATTTACTTGGTTCAGAGAGAAACTGGAAAGGACACAAGTGTAAGATCCTCTACTACAACTGAATGTACAAATTAGGCTCATTATGAGACAAAATGCAGAGAGTATTATTTGGGTCAATTTGCAGTTGATGCAAATCTGGATGGAGTTACTCACTATGGTGTTTATTTAAATAATCTTGTTTTTGGATAATGAAAACACAAAGAAAAAGGGAGGAAAACCAGAGCAAGTCTCAGGCCTATCATGTATAAAGTACACAGACTTTGAAATCAGCCATGAAGAGTGTGTATTAGTTACTCCAGTGACAGCAGTCTGCAAAGAGGAAAAAAAAGCAAGAAGAAAAAGGATTATAAAGAGCCAAGAATCCACTGTTTGGCTAACTATGAAGCAATTTAAAAACAAGTGTCCTTTTCAAAACCAGATTACAAGATGAAGTATGAAAACAGAGGATAAAATTTACTAAATCTCTTGTAATACTTACAAATCAAAGCTCCAACCATAGGAAATCATGATAATTCAATCTAAGTTCTTCAAATAAARAGATGCTTTCCTCACTTAACCAGATAAGTTAGTCTATAGCCTTMGCTGGTTCTATTCCCTGCTGGAATTAAGGGTGCAGGACAGGAAACTTAAGGCTGAAGCTTTGCATGCACACACTGTTTATTGATTTACTAGAAAAAGAGTGCTACAGCTAAATGCACATCAACCTTGCAGAGATGTGAACAGGAGTGGTCTGGTTCAGTTTTAGACAAAGCACACCTTGCCTACTGCATGGATCCCAGGGAGACACAGGGCAGTGAGGCAGTTCCCATATCACAGTCTCTCTAGCAACAGTTTAATTAAAAACTTAAAATTATCAGTGGGACCACTGGTCATTAAGAAATCTGGATGGTTCATTATGGCCCATAACCCTTACTGGGAATCTACTACTCTGAAACTTTAAAGAACTGTGATTGCAGCCTCCCAGTTTCAGAACCATTATTAGTTCTTGAATCAATGTCAGTAATTCATAAAAGCTGCAACTCAGTCTTTATTACCTGGGCTGTCATGGGAGAAGCATTACAAAAGCTCTCACCACAGGCACATGCTTCAGTCACAAAACAGTTCAGATGATTTTACTGATACTACTCAGAGGAGTAAGAGTTACAGGAAGACTGCTAACCCTGCCTGTAAATCAAGACTACCATAACATTTCTATCTGTAAGAAACACAGAAATAAATTAAGTAATAAAAAATAATCTTTCAAAAACAGAACAAGAGGAGCTACTGGCCTTGCCTCATATCCTGCCAGCGTAAAGAATTCCTGCTCACAAGAAAAACAGTCCATGTTGGAAGCAAGCAGAGAGGCCTGTGGGAATTTGAAAAGTGTAAGGCTATTATTTCTAGGCTTTCATTGCCAGAAATGTGATCAGAGCTCCAGGAAAACGTAGAAACCAGAAGACAAGGCAATTTCAGTGTTAACCACAAGAACGTTGAACGTCCAGTTATGTGCAGATGTGGCTCTTGAAATGATATCAGTATTACCACATAAGCCTTCATAAAACAGAGAGATACTTAATTTTAGTCCAAGAAAGGTCCTTTTGGCAAGGTAGCCAGTTCTCCAAAATGCACAGAATGAACTCAGTTATGCATCCAGAAAAAAAAAAACACCAACTAATTTATTTGCAGTTAGTAAATGGATTTTTTTATTTTCCTACCTGAACCTTAGGACAAAAATCCCTTCAAAAGCACATATTCACATATTCATTACTGCATTCTCAGTTCTGGTACTACCAGCAAAGATTTGGAGGATGGGGAGGCAGACAGGTGGTACAGGGGGGAGTTGTCCAAAGAACATCCTTACAGAAACAGTCTGGTCCACAGACAGAGTTGGATTGTTTTAATAAATCAGTTCAGCTTCACATGGTGACACGTTCTAATGGCTCTACCACTGACTTGTATATTTTAACACGTGTCTGTAAATACACAGAAATAAGCCAAGCTGACATAAGCAGTTTGAAACCAGTACAAATATTCAGCTGGGATACTAAACTTGCTCAGTTAAGTCAGCTTCAAAACCTACTTTGAAAAGTAAACAAAGCTTAGCAAGTGCATATGCGTGACTGTAAAACACTTTAAAACTCCCCATGAGTCCAAATCCTTAATGTGCCAGAAGTCCAGCTAGGGTGCAGCTTCTACCAAAAAAAAAAAAAAAGAAAAGGAGTTGTTGGTTTTGAGTGTGTTTCAAATGTACTTGGATAGGAAAAACCAGTATGTGACATCCTCGTTTCTTTAATTTGCTGTTAAAGGGCTACCAAAATTTAAAAAAAAAATTACTTTCTATTCAAAACAACTATGCTAACAAGCCTTTGACAGAGTATCATCCTAAATACACACAGAATAATTATGCAAAGTGACATTAACAGTAGGCCTCTGCATCTCCTGAACACTGCTCTACTTTACTGAATTCCCCTCAAACATCCACAGTATTGGTATATATTTCTCATGATGTCTCCTGACTTCACATGTAATTACACTTTTTTTTTTAATCTCAGAAGACAATGTTCTTTCCTCTTATCAGCTGGCTTTTAAAACAAAATAAAGAAAGTTTAAAAACACACACAAAAAATCAAACAAAAACTAACAAAAAAACTTTATAGAGACAGTTCCTGAGTTTGAAAWTGTGACTTGCAAGACCAACCAAACCAAAAACGTAGGACTGACTGACCAAAGGACAATTCCATTCATCTAATGTAATAAAGAGAAAACTATTTCCTTATCAGTTTTCACAATTGCAAATGATATTTTTGAAATACAAAAGTCTAGGGAAAAATTGTTTTGAAAAATGAAAACAACAGTAAGAATCTATTACCTGAAACCTCAGAACAAGCGTTTGTATTTTCTATGTAATCTAACCAAAAAGAAGACAGAAAGAAATAAAAATAGGGACCTTCATAAATATTTGCTTTATTGTCTTACATTTTTTTCTTATTTTGCAATATTCTTCCCTCCAATTATCGTTATATCATTGGAGTGCAAATTGCTCAGTATCTGAGGTAATGTCATAGATGTATCTTTTAGGTTAATTGCTGCTATGAAAACATAATACTGCAGATATTGCAGCAGGATCCCCAGGACCCAGAGGCATCAAGTCAGCATGGAATCTCAGAAGTTGCCTCTGACAGGAGCTTGCAGCCAGAGCTGTGTCAGGGCTTGATGGGCATGAGAAGTGACAGTCATTTCTGCACGTCATGGAGAACTGATCAACCAGCTCCACTTCATTACAGTCCAACCTTGCAGTGGCATTCATTACCAGAACACAAGGGAAACCCTGCCTCGTGCTGAACACAATACTTCRGGAAAAGAAGGAATTTTAAGAAGATGGCAGTAAAGACAAAAACAACTTTTGCTGACTCAAATTTGAAAAGGTGTTTTCAAGCTGATGGAACRGCAGCATCTAGAAACTAATTAAAATTCAGCACAAAACAAAATTCTTGTTGAGGTGGAGGAAAACATTCTCACACAGAAATTCTTTAAACCTGTAAAATGTTAGCCTGACAGGCATGAATTGGCTCCTGCCAATGTGGGCTTCTTATATGTAGCAGACACAAGAGCCATCATTTCTCCAGCCATACCTTTGGTAAATTAGAGCACATCAAGTGTCTCCTGTAACAACTTCTGTGATAGCCCAATTTTCCCTCTGTGATGGCCATTTTCATGCTTGTTTTCTTTCTCTCATTATGTCAGTTTTTCCCTTGTCTGCATCYTCCTCCCTCAGTACTGGCTTAATAGTAAATAAAGAAATTCAGCAGTTAATGGGTTTGTCCAAGGGAAAATGAATATGTTATTTGATTGGCTTATCAACATTTAAAAAACAGAACACAAAATATTTAATTTTTTTCTAATCACTAGCCCAACCTTTATAGACTCAACRCTTCCTATTAATTCATCCTTCACTTAAACATCTACCAAGCTCAGGAAGAAAAGGCAAATCAAGTTTCCAGAAAATGTTCAAAACATCAAAAAAGAATAGTTAAAAATTAACACACCTACCAACTGTRTATTTATATGCTATAAATATTAAATTGGTCTAAATATAACATACTTATTGAYCAGAATTTTTAGAGCTAGATTTTTTTTAAAATCTAGTGAGAGTGCACATACTAGAACAGGATGTACTTAGTATTAAGCAACCCTATATCAGATCAAAGGATTTCAGAGCCATTTCTAGCCAGAGAATGACATTATTTATACTACTGTCTCCACAGAGGATAAATCCATTTCTTGTTTGAAAAGGTTAGGCAATAAAGGGAGATTTATAAAACTAGTACAAATAATTGGTTTCCTTTTCCTTATCCCCTGTTGGCTGCAGTACTTGTTGGATAACCTTAAACCTCCACCCAGTCTGAAGCAAAATATTTTTACTGAGATTTTACCGTACTGTTTTCCTAAAAGATCTACATAATTATCATTATGTTTCTACTGAATCAAACCCATATTTTAAAGGGAGGTACATCTACATATATTTTTTCACAGAGTTCCAAAGTTCTGATAATATAAAACTTTTTTTTTTCCCCACTAAGTCACCCGTACTGTTTCACTCCCCTATGGAAAATAATAGCTACAGATATTCAGGAGACAAAAGATGGGAAGGTCTTTCTAGTTAATAACACCAACATTAAGAATTTATTTAAAAGAGAGTGAAATACTGAAAAAAGTAAGAAGGTAAGCAGTAACCTTAATAATGTCTAACATCTGTAAACTGATACTAGGGTTTATTATGGTTTACTTTTTAGTTTAGTTCTTGCTTAATATCAGTGTTAAGTGAATTGAAAAAAAAAAAGAAAATATTTAATTTGCTAGCAAGAGGTAGTCCTTTGGGGAAAAAAAAAAAAGGTTTGACACACTGTGACAGTCATTAAGAAAATTTCTGAACAACACTTGTAAATGAAGAGTTCCAAGACATTATTGCATTTTACACAATGTCATTGATACTACCACCAGCAGGCACAACCTATTTTTAAAGCATGTCAGACTTGCTGATGACTATCACCAAGTACACTACATAAATAAAACCACTGAAAATTGCATTTAAATACATATCAAGAGATGAGACTCTGAGTGAAATCTTAGGTATCTTATGTTTGYTATCCATAATGGAGGCAGAACACTGCCAGCAAGGAACAAGAATTCTTTTTCTGGGTAAYTGAAAATGAAATCCAACCAAACCATAACTGTAGAGGAGGAATTTCTCAGCAAAATGGTTCAGTGCTAGTTTTCATGATCTCATTAAGCAATTTGATCCTRCTCAGCAGAAGACTTGGATACCTACTTATTAGGAAGTTTCACATACTTAAGAACTTCTTGATTTCCAAGCGACAGAAGAATGAGCTTMAACATTTTGCCAAATTACTACTTAAAATATTTGGTATTCCACTGATGACAGGTTGCAAATTAATGCAAATTACTATAGGACTTAATGCACAACTTTAACACCTGGGCACCAGAAATTAGGGAATATTTACTTGAATTCATTTCACACATGCCTTGAAGCAATAAATCAGGCACAATGGCTAGAGTGCAACTTCTTCYCTAAAATGGATAAATGAAATAGAACAGAAGAATATTTGACTATAAATAAATGCAGCTTTTGAAGACTTTTTTTCTCTACTTCTCTATTGGAAATACTCAGTGAATATCCAGCCAAAGGAATGATGTAAAACCCACAGATGTTAGGACTGTCCCCTTAGTTTTTTCCACTAAATCTGTGAATAGCCAATCGCCCTTTATTGCAACAAGCTAACARTCAATTAAACTCCAGTCAAGCACGGTTGACATTGGGCTCAGAATCCTGAAAGAAAGTGGTATTCTTCTAAAAACGTTAAGAAGCAACTGCTGAGTTGGTCACAAGCACCAAGAGAATCTTAGAAGACGAACTACTTACTGCAGTGACCATAACAAAACATGTTTAACATGCCAAGGGGAAAACATTAAACAAGAATAAAGAGGTGTACTACAGAAACCAAAAAGAACATCAGGAGACAACTTAGGTAAAATGTTTGTACCTGACACAGAACTATTCAAAGATCCCATAACAGAATCCTCATATTTTGGAACTTTTAACCAAATAACTGGATATGCCAAAAAAAAATACCAGAGAGGACACTTGCTCTTTTCTCTTCCAAAGTAAGTTTTGTGGGTTTGCTTGGTTTCTAATCACATTACATTCTGTAAACAGCTCCACAATGCTAACAAGTCACTGAGGGTGGAAGGGACCTCTCAAATCTTCCAGTCCAACCTTCCTGCTCAAGCATGGTCATCTGGCACAAGCRTGCTCAGGCCAACTACACCCAGTCAGCTTTGGAGTATGTATTGCCACAGACAGAGACTTCACCACCTCTCCAGCCATCCTGATTCCCCCTCTCAGCAGAGGAGCGAGTTCTTCTGGTCAGATGGAATTTTCTGTGGTTTTGTTTGCACCCATTGTCTCTTTGGCTCTACTGAGAAGAGTTTGGCTTCCTCTTACTCATTCCTCTCCATCAGGGATATTCAGACATGGATGAAGATCCTCCTGAGCCTCCAGACCTAACCTCTTCTGAGACAGAACAGCTCTCCCACATCTTTAGTGACAACATTCCAACCTGATCTCCACTTTCCAGCTGTCTCTCAGTAATAACTCCTACTGACCCTACCATTTGTCTGAATTATTGAAGCCTGCTCTCACTCGTTCAGCTCTTCAATACTGGAAAATATCTGCAGTGGCTTTCCAGTGCTGTACAATTCTACCCCAATCCACTTTCTTCAAAGCAGTATTAAGTCATCAAAACTGAACAAAACCCCCGAAACTGTAACCAGGGACAACATATTACACAGTACCTCCAGTACATTACACATGGGACCTGCTTCTGATATTACCTCTCCCTTGAAGTACCCCACCATTCAGACAGAAGCATGCAGCACAGTTTCTAGCTCAAATATAAATTGGTGAAAGGAATCATTTTTAAAGTCAGAATCAAAATCATCAAACTTGATAGTAAAGCACTTTTTCTGAGAAAGATTACTAAGAAAAAAAAATAAAAAAAGGAAAAACTCCCTTTAATCCCATTTTAATTATCTTCCAGCTAATGGAAGTCAACTCCAAATGCTATTTTCTTCTATTGTGTTTCCTTTCAGTTATACTGCAGTGTTCATCTTGGCTAATATATGTCTGCAAATCAAGCAGGCTGTCTGTCTCTCCCAGAATCAACTGGCCAGAAGGTATAGCCCAAAAGCTAATGAGCTGCTAAATATTGCTGCCATTGAAGAGAGATGTATTGTGAATTTGCAATTTTGCCAAACACCACACACATAACCGATGAGTCCTGTCAGTAGCTGTAGTGTGGGATCACGATTGACTCCAAGATAACAATTAAAATGGAATACATTAAGGAACTCGTTATGGATAGGAGCAGCATAAAGCTTGTCACTGACTATGGCTTCATTTCTCTGATGCAGACACCTCATGAAAGCCTTAATGAATTGCCAGGTATTGCASGCGATCAGTCCATGTATCAAACTTACTTGGAATAGTCTATAGCTTTGTTTACTGCAGGGGAATCACAAATTTCATTTATTTTGGGATATAAATCTCTTACATGCCCAGACAGAATAATGGCTAAATCATTCAGAAGTAAAGTATTACCATACAGTCATTTCACTCATACAATTAAAGATTTGATTTACACAAGAGCCTGAATTCCACACTGAACTTCACTCAAATCTGCCTTAGTTCCCATTCTACTGCAGAAGAGGCAAAGGCAGCTCAGAACTGGATTCACACCAAAGGGTTTTGATAAATGCACTCCTGGACTTGGTACACAAATCCTTGGCATAATTTCCTTTAAACACCAAAGCCCTTTCATGGATCTGCATGCTCACTAAAACTTTCACAGAAGCAGCTATGCAGGGAGAACATGAAACTTCGTCATCTTAGAGACATGCTTTATCACTGTCTTCATAAATCATAACTGTCTAGTTTTAGATGCTAAAAATGCATCTTTTGCAAGGAAAAAGGAGTGAGTCTTTCCAAATATAGCAACATTTGAAAGTGTCCTTTATTTACATTCAGTAACTCAGTGGTCAAAGCTCTAGCCATATGTCATCACATCCTCAGGGACCATCTCCCTAACCACCAGGACTGTTACAAGAAAGGGTCAGAGATGTTTGTTTATTCCTTTAAAATAAATAAATAGTTACAACTAGAAAAATATCAGTTTACTCGTGACCACTTCAAAATAATACTCACATTTACTTTGCTCTCTTTCAGTGAGCCTGTCCAGAATGTCAGACTGCAGATTTCAGTATGTTCTTCCAATTATAACTTTTCGTGCCACTTGAGTTCTGAAGTGCAGTGAATTTTACATAATGAAAACTACAACAGCACAAAGCCCAGGCTTCTTTGGAAGGCTGCTAGTTTAAATGAGAAATGAAAACAAGGCAGCAACAAAAAACCAGACACATTTCAAATCAGAAATAAAAAAATAAAGCAATACACCAAACCAACTTCAGAAATGTTCTATTTATAATGTATCTTAACTCCTCACACCAGAGCTGATTGATCTGGAGGTCTTAATATTGTAATTTTTTTATTACTATTATTATTTTTACTAGTTTGCTGTGCTTCATTAGATAAATTCCAAGCTTGACTTTTTGCACCTAACAAAGCATAAGAGACTGAATCTGTGAAGCACTGCTTTCATTGTATTCTCCCTTTTAAGGCCAAAACCCAGCTTTCAAGCAGCACTGAACATTATCTAAGTGCAGTGGCTCATGAAATACTGGACATTAAAATCAATCAGAGTTTAACCTGGGAGTCTAGACATAAAATGAGATGTTTCTCATGTAACTTGTAGAAATAAAATAGGAAAATTTTCATCACTGCAGCTGATCACCACTGTCTGGGTGAAAAACACAAGGACAGAAGAGTACAGACATTTTTCTGCTGAGGGAATACCTTTTCAGTGGATCTGTGAGCAGTAATCAGACAGGGAAAAAAAATAAAGGCATTCTCCAAGGATACATATGATTAACAAGCTGGAACCAATTAAAGTCAAGTGAAATCCATTAGAACAGAAGTTCCTCAAGGTTCTGTTCGTACCTCTCTGGGTGGCCATGAGCTGCCTGGGAAAGAACATGCAAGAAACCTGATGTTCCAAGCAACTATCTAAAGCTTTTAGATTATTTTACTAATCTAAAAGCAATACTATAAAGCCACCCCAAATAATATTCTATGCTGGAACTCTAATTAAGCATGTTTGAAAAGCAAAAAAATCACTCTTTGGTGACATGAATTAAAAAAAAAAAAAAGCCATCCACAAACCCCAGTATTTCCAGTTATCAAATAAGATTTTTTAATAGATGTTCTTTTTATTCCAAGATGATTTGTAACAAAGGTACTTAAAAATAAAGATTCGTCTTTGGTAATATCTTTAAAAGGTTAACTTGAAAAATCAGAAATCCATACCTGAACTTGAAAGTAATGTTGATATTTTCTAACTTAAATTGTTTAGGAGAGAATCATATCTACAGTGGTCTTTTGCACTGAAGGTTATAGTTGCAACAGTTCTTTTATCTGATGTTTCCTCTATCCTTAGTTTAAAAGGAAAAAAAAAAAGTTTTCTCAAATGAGAATTAACCAGACAAAATGCTGCCAAATTTTAACTCTGCAAAGCAATTTCATCTCCTCTATCACAGACTCTCTAGGTAATCATTTCACTCCAGCAAAGCCATCAAAACACCTTTTCCAAGTCTCCTGCTAGGTACTACATGTAGCAGCTCAGGAACTCTGAAGTGGAGGCCACTTTCTTGACTGATATGAAGGTTTCCAGTTCTAAAGTTAATACACTGTAATTTCTGCAGAATTTCTGGGTTTATCTGTCCCATCTTCATTGGAATTCAAGCCTCAACAGCACTCTGCTGGAGTACAACCGCACAAAGCTCATGCTCCTCTTCTGGGCAGAGCCTTTCTGCTGCTGCTTCCAACTTGGAGGGTTTTTTCCCCCAGGTTTATACATTCGTTTTTATTAGCAGTCAAAAAAAGTGCTAAAATACAATGTCCAAGCACAAACATGGTTTCTGAAGCAACAAGCACCACCACTCCATTCAGATAAAGAAATGAAATTATTTTTAGCTGGGAATAAAAARTGCAGTGTCTGAACACCAGCCTCACTCAGGCTCTGCTGCTGCTGCATTCCCCTCACATCACCCTGTCTCATCCATCCTTTAGTAGGTGCTCCTTTTCCCTTCCTTCCACCAGGACTGGTGCCAGCTGATCTCACAGCCATGGTTCCAAAGACCCCTCCTGTGATGGGAATTCCTGGAGCTTCCTGCTACTCCTCACCCATCCACACCCTGTCCCTTACAGCAGCTCAGGGTTACCCGAGCTCCTCTGGGGCTCCAACCACAGCACTGGTGTGATGAAATAATCTGAGCACGGCTCATTTTATCAATTAACTGCACAAACAGGCAAATGTGGCTCCCACTGGACAGGGCCCAGAAGCAGAGAGTCCCATGGAAGCTGTGCCCACTGCCTTTCATGGAGAATCAGTACCTGGTTACCCCAGAGCCCAGACAGTTGCTAAATATTTAAGAGAAAAAGCAGCTGTAAGTAATAAAGCTCTCCTTAGAAAGAAAAGGGAAGGRAAAAAAAAAAAAAGCATTATACTCATGCTGGGAACCAAATTAGTGTGTTCAGAGAGAAGTTACACATAGCTGAATGTTAAGCAATTGTGCTGGAAGTAAATACAAGTGAAGTTACCAAACAATTTTATCTCTTTTCCATATGACCTTTCAGAGTCTCCTGAACTAAATGAAAGAGGG
Organism: Alauda arvensis; assembly: GCA_902810485.1. Taxonomy (NCBI): domain Eukaryota; kingdom Metazoa; phylum Chordata; class Aves; order Passeriformes; family Alaudidae; genus Alauda; species Alauda arvensis. The sequence continues at coordinate 739,505 of CADDXX010000252.1, read as the reverse complement.
TTGATTCTCAAACCTTCCTTCAGTGTGGAACTTAATCAGACATTTACAACAAAAAAACCTACATAAACTTCAGATTTTTATCTACCATCTGCTGATTAATATCACACCAATGCAAGTAAAGAGGTCAGAAAGCCAAGATGAGCACAGCTCTGTTACTAACAATATTAAATCACCCAGCTTATGCACAGGTAGTCCGATACTCCCCTCCTCTGGAAATCAAACAGGAGCAGATCAAAGGGTTAATGCACACTTGGTATTGTTGTAACAAGCAGGATATCAGCTGGTAGGTGAGAGCACACAGAAAGGCAGCCCTGAYGCCCAAGGAAAACAGCAGCTGTCTGTGCTCAGAGAAGACAGATTACCACCTGTCCCCGTTATCTTCCACACACAATAGCAGGCACGCTGGCCATTTTAACAGGGATAACCATGCCCATATGCTGTTTCATTTTGAACTGCACTCTCCCCTCCTTGTAAATACTCCTGATGGATCAGTCTAAATGGCAGATTAGCTCAGTGCTGATGTTTAGCTAGAGGCTGAACTTCACACTTTGGCTCCCCAAGCCTTAATGCACAGTGTGCTGCGTTAGCATCACCACTTCAGGCAAASAGCAGAAAGCAAACACACGTGCACACTTTTGTGCACACTCATACACACCCAAACAGAGGAAAAGAATTTTTTAAAATGCTGAGATTTTAAAAATACTTTGTAGAAAAATTGTTGTAAGCTGCATCCTGACAAAAGAGCTTTGCTTTATATAGTGTGAGAACTCCTGCTTACCTTACTACATGAAATAGTGGTGTTACAAAATCATAAATACTGCTGTAGATTTCAAAACAAGAAAAATAAAGACCAAAACCAAACAATCTTCCCACAATCCTTACAATTAGGAAAAAAATACATCTGTTCCATTAAGTTTTATAATGGCATTTTTGACAGAAACATATGAACAGCACTTCTTTTCTTTTTAAGAGCAAATAACTAGAATCTCAGCAACAGCTTTCTGTTGGTTTGGACACTTGATTCTTGCAAGTTAACTGAGTGTTTTTATGTTTGAAATGTGGCTCTGAATAATGTCTTTAAGGCACAATCCAAGTTTATAAAGAAATAAGGAAAAGAACAAAAATAATCATCTACAGTGTAATGCTGCCACCTTCACAATCACAGCTCTGCCAAAAAAAAAGGCAGACTCAATCCAAATTCTCAGATCCCACAGGAGCAGCACACTTCAGTGGAGTATTCTGGCTCTTCTTTTTATTCTCTTTCAGCCATTCTGTGTGCTGAAGCCACACAACAACAACAACAAACAAACACAAATAAACAAAACCATCACCACAAACCCACTGACCAACCAAATTAAAAAAAAAAATCCAGGAAAAAAATGCCCTTCAGAATTGGTGGCATGGAATACAGCTGGCTGCTGTCCATCAGCCAGATGTCAGTGGCTAAAAGCTGCATCCCTTGCAGGGAATAGCAAGGGTGTCTGACTAGGAGGCAGAAATACATCAACAAGCAGTGGGATGAAGGACCTTGAATTCTGAGTGCCTCTGAAGCTTCAGAGATTTGCAGAGCTCTCTAGTCTTGCTCAATCCCTGTGAATACTTCACCCTAGCAGCTGTTCAGATGTTTGCTTGAATCAATTTTTTGTAAAAAATGTTGAAATAATTATTTTGTATAAAGCTCTTGCATCATGGTCTAGGCTGCTAGTTATTGCAGGGCTCTGAGACAATGCACTGTGGTTTTGACCCAGAATCAAGTATTCACTTATGCTGCTTTTAGTTTTAGAAAAATTTGAAGACTCAAAGACATGAAAGATTCACACTGAATGCAAAGGCTCATAGATTTCCTCTGGTCACTCATTCCTTCAACTCTCTCTGTTCCATCAGGCGTGAAATTCGTGATAGTTGAAAAGAAACTTAACATCATACCCATCTCCATGTTTTTTGCTAAAAAACCAACACACATCAAAAGTGCACCACTAGTCTTTTCAGCATTTCAAAGCTCTCAATTTTTCAAGCTGGAATTTCACCACATGCTATRTTAATTCATAATAAATATTTTAACTCCTTCCATGTCGGCACTTTACTTGGTATTAAGTTGCTGAGCAAACACACACAAAAAAAATTCCCAGCCAAAAATCCAAAAACCTACAGAACATGATTTTCAGCTGTGACATGGGACTTACTAGAAATTCACAGGCCAGAAAACATACAACTTTCATAAAATTAAACCAAGGAAACTTTTAATTTTTAAACATGACGAAACAGATGCACAATTTATCAGCAAATTGTCTAAAAAGATCTACTCATTTAATTAGCTTCCACTTCACTGAAGCTGGYAAAATTTATTTTACTCTCAGCTGAAGCAAGGCAAGGCTTTTCTTGTGCTGATCTACAGAGCAACTATGTTGCCTTTAATGAAGACTCCAATGCTCTGAAGAGGTGTGTCTTTAAAAGTGAATTTACTTCCTTAAATTTGTTCCCATCAATTTTAAAATACAACTTGTAAATCTGTCAAAAGAGTATTCATATCTGAACTTCAGACACATCATTCACTTATATTCTATGTCCAGAAAAACTACGTTGGCCATTAAAAAATATGTCTTATTTCCCAGGTTTCATGCATAAGTGTTTATTACCTGTAGAATAGTCCTATTAATTTGACCTAAGTCCCAGCAGCAGGATGCAACAGCATTATAATAAACAGTAAATATTGTAAACACAGATCTATTAAGGTAACTACTACACTAAGTATGTTTTTCAACAGTTGGTCCAAACAAAATCTATGCACATGGTTTTATGAATTGGCAAATTCATTTTTGTTTAGGAACCTGTAAAGAATAAATCTTTCATGCAGTGAAAATTTGCTTGCTTCAGCTTGATTAGACATGGGTTTCAAGTAACCAAACACAGTTGTGTAATCCAGCCAGGAAACATTGGTCCCTATAAAATGTTATTATTTAAGGTTAATATAACAGGTGAAAATAAGGAACATCAGCAGGTGGAATTCTAAAAGATGAGCTGATCATTAGGCTAAAGTCAAACAAGAAAATGCACCCATAGGCATAAATACTGTATAGAGACAAGTCACCAAAAAGATGACAGAATCTGAAGGAATATTATTTTTTCATACTTTTATCAAATACATATTTATAATCTGGCAGCAATATGCCACAATCCTCCCTGCTTTCATCAGTATTTTTCTATGAGAAATGCCTGGAATCCAATCCCTATATTACACTGGCAATGAAGGAAGAATACTGCATGCAAATCTAGCATCCTCATTTATGAAAGAATGCTGAAGTGCAAAATGTGAAGAAGTACTGCAAAATAAAGCCTAACAGAAAGTGTAAAAGTAAACTGTTTACTAACCTGGAATTAAAGCCCAAGAAAGATATACAGGAGGCCAGTTTGTAAATTTTACATGGAAAGAAATTAATCTAAAGGAAGTGACAGAATATAAATGTGATCTGGTTGTCTCAGGCACATGGGCTTTGTTGTTTTTTGGGAATTTTTTCTCAAAACTGTTTGAGTACAACCCAAGTTATTAAATTCAACAGAGTACATGGTGTGATTCTTGGGGTGTCCTGTGCAGGGCCAGGAGCTGGACTTCATGATCCTTGTGGGACCCTTTTAGCTCAGGATATCCTATGATTCTATTCAACTCTTGACAGCAAGATGAGATCCCCACTTTCATCTGCTTATTCACACTCTACCAGGAGCTCTCCCCTCCTGTTAAAAAAATTGACCTAAATATCGGTTAAATATCAGCTAGCACATAGACTTCTCCTAACTATGCTGTGTCAAAATAATTCTGCACAGTTTACACAGCACAATTCCACTCAGATTTTCTCAACACTGTGCCTAGGCAGTGGCTGCACAGGCAGTCAGACTCCAAGCAGGGATGTAATAATGGTAGGGAAGGATGGAGGCAAAGAGCTGGGAACAAAACCTCTTAACTTGGCTAAGCAGTGGCCACAAGAACACATTGACCTAATCTGACAAAAAAGCAGTTCCTGTCACATCAGCCAGCTCCCCACCTCTGTGGGGCTGCACACACAGAGGAAAGGGATGAGGTTTTCCTCCACTCCCCCCTTTCTGAGCCATGCAGTAACAAGAGCAATTGCATCATGGGGATAATGCAGCCTAATGCTTCAGCAGCTGCAATCCAGAGAAGTGAACTCCACAGAACTGGAATTGCTTGTGCACTCAAAATAGCCTGTGCTGGTTGTGCATTTCTACATGTAAGAAATCCCTTTTTCTTTTTTTATTCTTTGAGAAGACTTACAAAGAAAGTATAAGCATCTAAAAAGAAATAGTCTGCTTCTGCTGCTATTCTTTTTTGAGCCTACATCAACTCACAAATATTAATTACCAGTTACATTTTGAAGCTATTAGATAGATTACACCAGGTTTGAGTTTATGTGTTGTGACTGAGGTAGAGCAAGCCAGAGCAGCTATACCCAGTCCCTTTACTGGTAGGATTTCTCTGCAGGCTTAACAAAGTACACAGAATTCCAGGCTGAGCTCTCTCACATAAAACTGATAATAAAATAAACCTTTCCAAACTACAGTCAGGTTATTTATTTTAGATGGAGACAAAATCATTCCCATTAACCTCTCCTCTATCTTCTTCTCATCCATGACAATGTCCATGTGCACAGACTGCACAAASTATTGCTGATCTTGCCACACACGAAGGGAGTTGTGGCACAGCCCCACAAGACCAGCGACAGAAGGGTGRTTTAGTCTGCATGTGAATTGAAAAATCCTGGAGACCCAAGCAGTAAACCAGCCCTGGAGCATGTCTGGGACTCACTTCAGGCTGCCAGCTCAGGTGGGAAGCCTGACTGGCTGCAAACTGGTGGGAAGAAGTATTAGGGCAAAGCCCAAGTTCAATATCCAAAGGCTGGAACTTGCTACCTTGGCCCGGCAAAGTGTCTACAACAGCACTTTGAAAGTACAACCCCACCACTCCCTGCAGCTTGTTCAACTCTTCCTACCCTCTCTTTCAACATGTACTCCCCTAGTCCAGCCTTAAAGCTCTATTTGATCCTGGGAATGCTGGATTTCATTCTATGGTCAGTACAGGAAAAGGTGAAAACCAAGCAAATTCTCTTAATGCCTTCCTGGCTTGCTCAGGTATCTATGCCCATAAACTGAAGGTGGGGCAGAGGGGTGGTGGAGAGTGTTTCACATATTAATAAATACTCTTCCAGGAGGAAAAATAAAAACAAAACCAAAAATGCATTAGAAGGAAGTTACTCAATTTATATTTTCATACTGAAGAATTTTCTTGCAGATAAGAAGAGAATGAACAGTTCTGTCACATATCATAATATGAACACAACCAAGTAAATATAAACAAGCCAACCAAAGACATTATAACCAGAACAGAGGCAGTAATTTTTTTTCCTTGTAATATGTGACTTCTGAAACTCTGGGAAAGGTTATTGTGTTAGGGTGACTTTATGATGCTTGTATCCCCCAATCATCTATTCTGTCTATGTTAGATATAATGTTTGGTATCATATTTTTGCAAAACTTCACACAGGAAATTAAGTATTTTCTCCTGTTTCTCAGTGTAACATGAGCTAATCAAAAATATATTTGTAAGTGGCTCAGACTTTTGTCCATTTGATTTCTTTGAAATAATCATTATACATTTTTAACCARAAAGTAATATCTTTTTAAAGAATCTCTTTTAATTAACAAAAAAGGTAAGGCAAACTCACACTGCATTTACTGGAATTTTCATTTTCTCATGCTCAAAAAAAAAWTTCCTCTAAGCAAAGTCTGGAAGARTACAACTCTAAAAAGACCTGCTGGACCAATACTGACTTTCATTGGTGCATCTCTTATTTCCCCCTAAAAAAGAAAGTGGTGAAGTTACGAGGAACAGCTAAGAGAGTCGCTTTAGTGCATCAGATTTATGGCAACCTGAAATCTATTACTTTCTCTTATAAACTCAGGCATAGTTTGGCACTGACACTATTTTGAACTCTTTCCATATGATTAAAAGCTGACAGGCTTTGAGGAGGGGGGCCTGGACATCACAGTCTCCAAAGAAACCTTCCAAGCATGGTGATTCTGAGGTCACTAAAGATACATCTTTAAACACATTATTAAAAGCACTTCTAGGTTTATTGTCAACTACTATGCTTAATAAATGAACCTTGCTGTAAAAGACCTTCATGCACACTAGAAAACAGATTATTCAATGATGTTCAAGGGCYATAAACATGCAAGGCCACATCACACCCAACTCAAACCATTTTCTCTAGTTGTCTGTAGAAAGACACAGTGAGACACCAACACCTCAGTGAGAACATCTGCTTGTTTCAAATATGAAACAAACTAAACAGATTTGTATTAATGGTGCACAAAACAAAGAGCAGACCAGTGCTGACCACTCTGAAAACACAGACTGCAAAGTATCCAGGATGTTTGTGCTAACCATCTGAAGTGGAAAATATCTCCATTACTTAGCTTGTTCAGAGCTGAGTGATGTGATCAAATATTACACCGAGCTTGCCGAAGTCAAGTAAGCAAGGTAAGCAACTGAGCATTGTCCTTCCAACAGGTGTTACCTGCTGCTTCAGAAAACTGTCAACATGCCACCTAATAGAGCTGCTTATTACAGCCCACCTGGAGTAGCAAACAGCCCAGAGATCTGATACAACACTGCCTCTGTAATTAGCATTATCCTAATGATACAGGCTATGAATGTGCACAAGTTTGACTGAACTTTGCTGYAGACACAGCCTTCCTCCTCAAGTAATTTATTTTGCTTTTGCAAATATTCCATATCAAACCAAGATATACTTTGTACCAGCCTATTTATACAGACTAATTTAATGTAGATCACTTCATGGAGAGATAAACCCCAGCTGGGGGAACAAAAATCTGTAAAGAAAGAAAAATAGCAAATAAAAGTGAACCTTAAGGACAGACTAGTTTCTCAAGATAACTAGGTCTTCAAAAGACAAATGAAAAATAGTAGTAATAATAGAGATTAACAGCTCCTTTACTGGAAGTGTGCCCAAGGCTGAGGTAAAAGCTAAGTACAGGATTCCATGAATAAAAGCCAAATATTCTCCCCATCATTAAAATAAATTAAAATCTGTTCGCATTAGTGTTTCCCATTTTTAACTAAAGAGGAAAAAACCCCAGGCTATTTCTGTATCCTGCTTACCAGAAAACAATGAAATAAGTGAAAAGTTATTGGATTTTAAATTAACTTTCTCTCCACTAACAGAAGAGCATGTTTGTATCACCTAATGACTAAACACAAATCAGTTTTGCCCTCATGTGTAGCYTTTTTCAACTCCACCTTGAACTACAATCCAGGTATTTTGAACAGCAAGATTCCCTGCCTCCTTAAGTTTATCACAACATCTATGCTGAAATGGCAGCCCAAGGAGGATTCACATCACACTCCCTCCAAAATCTTACTGTGCACTTCAAGCACCCTATGCAGAGCTGCAGGGATTTGGCCTCTGCTGCACTAATGAACGAGTTCAGGTGCCCACAGCCACACCATAAAGCCAACTTTCCCCAGGACATACACAGCACGTCCCACTGAGACTTTTATTGGCTAACAAGTCTTATTTCACACCACCACTAATCCTTTCCCCAGAACAAAGCTGCAAGTGAAACAGTAATTCTCTACCCAGGAACCTTTTATTATGAATTAGMTCCAAATTATCATGACTACTATTTTTCTAAACAAAATGGCAAAGCATGCTCCAAAAGCATTTGTGTMACTTGACCATCCTAATAACCACCACTGAAACTGCATGCTAAACAAYATTTTAAAAAGATTTTRCTACATTACCAAAAGAAACCATCCTACCTTATATTCCATGGCTGTCACAAAGAAACAATTACCTTCCCATCACCATAAAGCTGYTTCTCCCCACTGTAACAAAGCACAGCATCTGCCAGCATTAACTTTATTTCAATCCATAAAAAGGGGGAGGGCTTTCAGACAGTACTTTCCAACATATTTTGAATAAAATCCTCTTTCATAAAGAGTGTTTTTCTCCCTCTAATGAGCCCTAGTGTAGCACTATTCCTTCCCAAGTCTTGCTCTCTTATTTCCACACACACCTTTAAGTTCCTTGAGAAGGTGAAATCTGCCCCATTTCCCAATCAGTGCCTTAAAAATAAAGCTGCAAAGCCTGCCATAACTTTTTATAGTGGCCATATTACTTCTTTTATAGATGRTACAGTAAATCTAAGATACAAAAATAAAATGCACAGGCCCATAAAGGAGCTTTATTGCATGCAGTAATTGAAAATGCATTTTGTATTTTTTAAGGTAGATTTTTTCTGTGTATTAAATTAACAGAGTTTTGAACAAGATGCCCGAATAAATTTCTGCAGAATTTTTATTTCAAGTAAGATATGCACAAAACTTACATGATGCACACATGTATGCTTAATTAAACAATTTAAATCATAATACTAGTATAAATTTAATTTAGAAGATCAAAGSTATGTTACATAAAAAGTTAAAATGTTTATTCCTTCAAGCAATTGAATCTATATGAACAATGACATATTTTCATGTTYCATTGAGTTGTTTCTCCTGTAATTAAAAAAAGCAATGCAATGTGTTCCAGAGTTTGATACTCTGCTAGGCTTCTAGAAGGGCCTACCTGTGATTTTTTAATTCCCACTATGCACACGTATTTCAGATTCAGTTGCAACTSATCAACCAGCAAAATCTCCAATACATCTACAGTGGGAACAATTAGATGCAAATAATCATCAGGCATTAGGCACACTAAGCCACAYAGCTCAACAAATCATCTTAGCCAAACTAATACCCTCCAAGGGAAGTCATTATTATCCCTTCAAATCATTTAAATAGAAAGACAGAAGCTCAAATAATTAAAAGTCTAGAATAAAGAGATCATTACTCTTAATGTGCCTTCCTGTGCTTTGGGTCTCAGCCACAACCCAGTGCTGAACTTACAGCCAACACCACACATCATCAGGAACACTTTTATAGGGGCAGAAGTTACCAAATTCCAGAGGGGCTGTCAACACAGTTCCAAAGAATATAAATCCTTGGAAATAACAGACACACAAAAACTTTACCTAGCTTGGGCAGATGCATTAAAAGCAGTTCCTTGGTTTCTTGTAGGTAATGATCCCATTTAGGCCTTCCCTTCCCAAACCCTCTGGGCAGGTTTAACTTGTTCCCAAGTTAAGCCCCTGCAGCTGCCCCAACTCTACACTCCAAAAACCTGAGATGCAGAAGAGAAGGTGACCCATTGAGGGCTAAAACTGCAGGTGTAACAAACAGCACTGTCAGAAAACAGCTACAATATTAAGAGCCCTCGGAAAAAGGGGAAGAGGGGAGAAAAGTGAGCATGAAGCCCTGAGGGACTGGCACCTTCTGCCACTGGRCAAGACTCTTCATTTTCTTACACAATCCCAGCTGGCAGATCTGATGAAGCTGAGCACCCACAGGYTGAGGAATAAAAAAAAACTTTACCTGCTCGGTGCTGTGCACACATCAAGACACTTTTAAACAAAATCTGCTGAGCAAGACTAGTGCATAACCAGCTCCTTTCAACTGTTTCCTGCTCTTTTGGTGGTCTCTGGCTTTTACAAGATGCCATCAAGATGAATTACAGACAGAGACAGTAACTAAAGTCTGGTGAATAGTTAATGCCTTTGGATGTAGACCACAGACCAATTCAAACTTTCTGTTCTCCTCTTTAAAATACCACACAGAGCTTCATGCAGTCTTGTGTATCAGTTCATTTCAATAGAGGAATACTTCAWGCCAATGTTTAAAAAACAAAACAATCCCAAAAACTTCAAAATACACATTTCCTMATTTCAGTATGATATGACCAAAGGAAATTACTTTTCCCATGAAAGAAAAGCTTTTTAAAAGCTACCACTTTTCCAACAATGCTTCTCAAGTTCTCTTTCTGCCCCTTCTGCTTTGCTTGGCTTCACTAAAGAATAACAGTATTTCTTCAAGACACTAATGTTTCTTAGGAAGCCTGAATAGTCTGAACAGCAAACTGTACACTCACTTTCTCATCCTGTGACTTCCCTTACTGTACTCTTAATTGAAGAATAAATAACAGTAGTGAAACAAACTCCAGTGCTGATTTAAATTCCAAGAGCAGTATGAAAGCTTAAGTAGAGCAAAATGAGCAATGTTTTACCTACTGATTTACTTTGTAGGCACAGAATTGTTTATAGCTTCTTCAAGCTGTAGCTGTGGTCAGGGTAGTACACATATAGATAGTTTAACAGAGACAGAATCACTGCATCTACAGTCATGGATTTACAGTCCTCAATGGCATTTCTATACTGTATGAGTTGACTTGTAGCTTCAGGTTAACTCTGAACATTTGATTTAATAAAACTACATTAGGCTGAGCAGAAGTCTCATGTATCCCAAGCTTCTGAAATTTGGAATAATGYGTGCAACTCTTCTGAGCCCACTCCAACTTGCCAATGTCCTTTTTTGTGCATGTGAGTGGATTCAGCATTCCAGTGATTGTCTCACTGATGAGTCACCTGTACCTTATCTCTTCACTTGTATTTCACAGCTCAATTAAAAGCCTTCTTAGACTATCTAATGTGATTCCAGGTCCTGTTAACTGAGTACGGCCCCATAATGCAAAACTTCTGAACATACACCTTTCATGTTCAGACATATGATGTGGCATTTCAATGCAAGCATATACTTGCTAGGCCACTCAGCTCAAATATGGAGAGTGGACTTAGCTTTACCACTACTGGTTTATCTGGGTTTTTTATCTTGTTTATCTTACTTGTCTTGTGTGCAAATCCTGCAAATTGTGACTGATGATTATTGGGTAAATGCATTTGGAACTATGCACATCTACTCCATCCACCTCTATCTACTAAGCCAGTGGGTCTGTGTGTGTGTTTAGAGGAAAGGGTCACTGCTTGAGTCTTTCCACAAAGCAGTCAGATAATTTGTAGAAAAGTAAATCAGTTKTTTACCATTAGTTTGCACTGCTCTTCTACAGACAAGCTCTCCTCACGCTCATCTAATCCTCTAGGAAGACTGGTTTAAATCAGGTTTCTTTTTAGTCATAATTGAAGTCAGGAAAAAATTAAGCTTACTTTCTTCTTTCCAGTAACAAAATATTTAAATGATGACAGCACACTGGAGGAGCAAAACCAGGGACTGTAACTGCTAATTACTGCTCCCATTTTCTACCCTCCTAACTTTGAAGCTCTCCATCTATTCCATGACATGGAGCAGAAATATGCACGAGTTGCAATTCTCCCTCTGCAACAGGGATAACTAATTGACAGCCTGAAGGCTGAATCCAGCCCTGCAAGATGGTTTCACTTGGATCCCACGATGGCCTAGAGCAAAGACTCCRCATCATGTACTGTGCTAAACAATTTGCTTAGCCCACAGGAGAGGCAAGGAGAGGGAAGGGAGTGAAGTAAGGAGTGGGAGGACCAAAAGAACGTGGGTGATGGCTGAGGGGCTAGAATAGAAGTGTAACAGTTCCAGCACTTGTACCTTCTCAAGTTGCCTGTGCAGAGAGCAGCTTGTGTGGGGCAAGCTGGAGCAAGCTGGGTTCTCAGAGCATCTGCCCCAAACTGGGCTAAGCCAGAGGAGGGACCACAACCACACCAGGCTCTTGAGCCCTCACACCTTTTGTAATGAGCTTCTCAGAGAGAGTTTTGCCAGATCTACTACATCATCAGGGAGGTTTGGTGATYGGTGCACTGATTATGGTGCCCCAAGAATCCCTACAGCAAAGAGAGGGGAGAAGGCAGCACCAATCCCACATGGGAACTACAATCTCCAACAGGAGGTCACACTGCTGGAGAAGACAGTCTGGAAATTCCTGGCCCACACAAAACATCTTCACATCCTCCATCACAGAGCCACAGAATAAACTAGGTTGGAAAAGACYTCCAAGATCACACAATCCAACCTGTGACCTAATATTACCTCATCAGCTAAACCATGGCACTGAATGCCTCACCGAGTCCATGTAATAAACCAAAGGTCTGGATTTGAATTTAGACACTGTCCCTGAGCATGAGTGAAATGAAAATCAATGACTGCTTCTGCAGGAGCAGTCCTAAGCCCAGCAGGAACACAGTAACCTGAAGGAAGAACAACAAATGTCCCTGTTTCCAGCATCTTCTACAGCACCTACATATTTCACTTTTTTGGCCTTCGCTCTCTGGGCAGCAGAGGGTTAAAGACTCTATCATCTTGATATATTCATCTGAGCCATGAGCAGCTGGCAGGGAGAAAACAAAAAAATAATGAGGCCCATAACCATAGGGAATCAACAATACAGGCTCTAGAGGAATAAATCCAGGAAAATGGAAAATTACAAGCTAGAGAACTCATTTTTTATCCCAGCACCACCCAAAAGCAGTAATTTTTGGAACATTTCAAAGGGTTTCCAAAGTTATTTGTAATTAGTGCTAAAAATTACTATGAAACATTTCAATTAGCCCTTAAAACAGAGCAATGAAGAACAGTCTTGTGAGGAACAAACAGAACTGCTAMAGAAATCCCAATCTCTCCAGAGCTGACAGATTTTTTGTGACCATCTGAGATCAAGTTTTAATTTCTTCCTGCCTCCATCTTTCTGTCTAGAAACAGCAACAGTAAGACCACCTTCATTCCCAAATATGGGGATATTTAAATTTTATAAAATGCCTTTAAAAACTTCTTTTGGAACACCTACTTATAAATAGGAGAGAGATGACTTTTCATGGTATTCTTGCCAAAAGGAAAACAATGCTGAGGTGCTGATTTAAAAGTAACCCTTGATTCTCTTTCTTCTGTATAAGAGACAAATTTAACTAAAGTTTTTATGATTTTGTTTTTCACTTTGGAAAAATATTGTGACTGTATTTGGGCAWAAAAACCTAATTACTTCAGTGACCATGTTGAAATGAAATAATTTGCAATCTTACCATTACACCTTTCATTAATACCAAAGGATTGGTTMATCCCATTCAGAGTGAATTGAATACATATTGAGATTATTACATTTTACTAGCTCAGTCCATGACAGAAGTTTTGMATATTTCAGCGTCCACTTTTTCAGTAATTTTTACTACAAGTCTAATACACTTAATTTTATAAAAAAACTTTGCTATCATACAAAGTATCTGCCAGAAATGCTGCTTGATGCCTACTTATGAAAAGACAGACCTTTACACTGGATTTTGCATTTATTCAGAAAGTGAAACAGAGGTACATTTTTGTGTATTTTATSGAAAACTTGATCTACTAATAAACCAAAATCATAAGAGCAGCCTAGAAGACACCACTTTAAAAAAACCTCAGTAAAGTCACTTTATCWGTGGAGCCTTTCCTGTTTTAAAACCACACCACACACTACACCAAAGAACTAATTCCACTAATAAAACTGGAGCCATACAAATTCTCTTCAGATAAAGATGTCTACAAGAGAGACTTGCTAGTGTCTGATGAAAAATTTAAGAACAGTATGGTATTCAAGGAATCTGCTTAATTATTGCCATCTTACTCTTGCAGAATTTTTAGTCTACGTATTCCGTATACTTTCAGGTGAAAAAAAATCATTCCTTTCTTTTAATATCAAAGAAAAGCCTGCAGGTCTTTTACAAAACAGTCTATCAAAAGTATTATGGTTGAGTAAGGATAAGGCACTGAGCTGAAAACCAGACTTTTAACACTAACAGTTTCTGCCAGGAAAGCATTTACTAACAGGAATTGAGGAACAAAAGCAACCAAAAATGCCTTTGCATCTGGAAATGGTTACCAAAATGGCAACTATGTCTAAAGTAGCCCAATCACATAACCCTAAGACTCGTTTTCTTTTTTCTTTTAAAAGCAAGTGTTACAAAAAATATTTGACACGACTCCCTCTTTCTCCCTTGAACTCAAATACTTTAAAGTTATAAATTAATTAAAAACCAACAAACAAGCTTTCTTAGTGTGTTTTTCCCTCCACTTTACTGTGACCTTTCAGAACTGAATTATATAGCACATATATAGGTAAAAAAATTTCTGTCTAGCCAGCTCCTCTCCCCAATCAATTTTGATAGCATAGAAGCACAAAGAAGCCCAGTTTAGAGTCCACATGTGTTTAATCTTTGATTAATTGAACAAAACCTAAGCGCCTCCAGACATATTTCTTTTAATCACAGGGCAGATATCTCTTCAGTTGCTTTGCTAGCAGGAGAGAGTCAGCAGATGTCTGTCTGGTCTAAAGGGAATTTCTGCTTCTCTGGAGAAAACAGTTTAAATAGGAGAGGAGCAGACACATGCTGACTGTGCACTGCCTAACAGATGACGTAGAGAAGCATCTACTACCTCAGGGAGTGGAAGGGGGCAGTTTTCAAATTAAATTTCTTTCAAATTCAAAGCAATCGGCTGAAATCAATTTACATAYAGGATGCAAGTCAAGTCAGACAGTTCTCATCAAAACAGCTCACAGACACAAAGATGCAAATCTATCCTTGTCAGCAGAATGATCTCAAAGAAAGGTTTTAACCTGATGACCATAAAAAAAAAATTTCTTCAAAATTTTAAGCAAAACTGATTCTTTTGAATGATAATTCAAAATAATATTTCATTAATACAGAGTATTCTCAATTCATATACAAAATTTGTGTATGTATTGGCACAAAGCAAATTTATTTCCAAATATTAACTCAGCAGCAAGTCTTTAAAGAATGTGTCATATTGGGGGAAAAAAGCATTGGAACAACTAATGCATGAGGATTTCTGGTCAGCATTTTACTTGTCTGACTTTATACTTCTGGCTACAGGCGTATGTCCTGTATCATCAGCTAGGAAATGGAAACACATAAAAATACAAATGATCTTCATCTAGTTCTACCAAGATGTCTYGAGGGAGGGAGGAGGAGGTGGGGGGAAAAGATCAAGAGTCTAAAGCAGAAACTGGGAGACACCTCTTAGATGAAAACACCATGTAARGACTCCCTTGGGCCAGAGGAAGCTCACAACCAGGAAAAAAGAGTAGACAGCCAATGGTCCCAGTTAATTTGATAGCCTGCACTAAGGAGTTCCCTCTGAACTCTGCTTGAGGCTCAATCCTTCCCAGCCCACAGGCATAAACACAGCACATAGTAAAACCAAGCATCAGACACTGAAAACAAACTGTGGTATCAAAATGTCCTTCTCCTTCTTCATGCAATTAGGGTATCTGTCTTTATTCCCTTTAACACTTAATGTTGAGTCCAAATTGTCTTCCACAGGCTTCTGAACAGTAAAGCTAAGAAGATCTTTGGTATCAATTCACTGTGTTGGCTGGATTCAGGAAAAACACTTAAATACTTGTCTCAGGCTCATGCTTGATACAGCAGGGCCCTTCAACCTGAACAATTTTGATTCTTTTCTTTTTTTCTTTGAAACTAACAACCTGATGATGAAATTTGCAAAGCAAAGCTTTCACCTCATTTGAAGAGCCAAATTCCCCAATTTTGGTTCAAGGCTTTGGATAATCTTATACCCATCAAGGCTGCCACTCCACAAAACAACTGCCACCATATTGTTTGATTTATGAATTCACTGAGCTGCACAGCAATTTCTGGCAAGACTATAAAATGTCTAATTTTGCTTAATCATCCATCCCAGCATGGCCACTGTAACATCCTAAATTACTCATCTGCTTATGAATAATCTGTTTATTCACAGTATCACAACCCATCAAGACCTGCACTCCTAAATTCCTCTGTTCTGCACAGTTTCTGGGAAAACACAGACATGTAAGAACAGTTTTCAGACAAAGTGTGCATTATTATTTTGCCATGATCTTGGCAGGAGTAGGTAATTGCATTGAACAGGAATCTTTTATTTATGTGCTCTGTTTCTACAGTGGTTGAAAGTCTCATGTAATAGCATCCATGAAAAGTTTTCTTTTTTAAAGTATCATTGTTAAGCACTGACAATAACACTGCGAACTGTTTTGATGCAGAATTAGCTATAATGCTCAAATATGTTGATACACATCTGCAATGAAAGTTCTCTTATTCTGCTTCCAAAATCTACTGAACCTTAGCACTTCAGGTGTAGTATGGAAGAGGCTTCCAAACATCCACACAGAACAACCAAAACCCTAAAATATGAATCTCATGATTTTTAAGACTTTTGAGAACTAACCTTACAAACTTCCAAATACATGCAAGTTGCATTTTAGAGGATAAGCATGGAAATTTCCTTTAGTAATAGACTTAGACATAACTGTAGAATGAGGTTCTGCCATACCAAACTTACAGGTAGAAGCATATTTAAGTTATGGCATTTTCAGTCAAGCCTCACTGCTTTAGTTTTCTCTAGGTTGGTTTTTTTGGTTGCTGTTTTTTAATAAATCTCTAGGCTTTTGTTTTTCTTACATCTGTATTTAAGTTTATTCCTTAATGCATACATTAACCTTGTAACCCCCTCTACAGCATGCACAGCCAGTAACTCTTTTATCCATTTATTTCATGAGGGCAGGCAAAAGACTCAAAAAAGACAGACCTTTTGTGATAGAGACCTTAAAACCAACACTTGACTTGAAACAAAGCCCTGACTTTTGTGAGACTTGGCCAAATAAAATTGTAAGCAACATAAGCAGCATATGCTTGTCATGCACATGGGTGCCTCAAATGATGGAACTTCTGATATGTATCCAAAATGTTTTATTTGTTGTCATGCAGMTGAAGAAAGGAGTTGTCCCACTCTCTCAGGATGCCAGTGTTTGCACATAAKGTCCATTTATACAAATTTAATTGTTTGAATTTTGACAATATTGTATAACTTGCAGGTAATACTACAATCAACAACTCAGGAAGGCTGTATAATGCCTACAATTAATGCAATGTGAGAAAGAATTTGGCAGCTAATTGAGCAGCTCACATTTTGCGTCACAGGAAAATGAACTACAGGAAAGTCACCACTGATCTTCAGATTCTGTAATCTTAAAAATGTAACAAAGCATTTTTAGAACTAGAGCTGTCATCTAGTATGCMCTGGAAACTAAGTTATGATGATGACAAAGCTACACATGAAAGAATCATGCCAAACACCTTGGTCATAAATACACCCCTTCTCTAAAAACTCACTCTGAGGCAAGGGCTGAGGGGAAAGAGCTACTGAGGCAAAACAGAAATAGGTTTGTCTCAGAGAAACATGATTTGCAAAACAGATTTGCAGAGTCCCTTAGCAGCAAACATAATCAACTTCACTTGCATTTGATTTTTTCTTAACGGCCTGAAATATCTTTAGAGTGGAGAAAGGAAGATGAATATAATACCATTGCAGCTACTCTTGCCACTCTCAAGATGAGTAGGCTGCTACAAAATTATTACTTATACATTAAACATCCACAATTGTATCCAAAGATAGAATTTTCTTCAAAAAGGAATAACGGGGGAAGAAAATTTAAACACTTGAATCAAACTATCACACAGCAATAWTGTGGTCTTAATCAGGTGGATCCATTCACCAGACAATCCTGAGAGATTCAAACATGTGAAGCAGCTCGCAGCCACTTTCCAGTCTGCCAAAGCACTTTTAAAAAAACTGCTTCTATTTCTCTGAAAAACTACTTTGTTTTCCAACTGTTTATGTGATAGCCAAAACAGTCTTCAGCCTTTACTCTGAGGATGAAGTATGATTCCACTTTCTTCTCCCACCTGTAAAAGTTGACATTTATGGAGAGTATTACCCAGCTTCCTTTTGACAGGGACATGCCCTTTCCACGTTCCTGAGGACCTTTCAGCACTGGAGAACGTGTCACTGGTAGGCAGTAATCCAAAACCAGTCACATTCCTCCAAAACAAAACATGGAGCTCATTTAAGTAGGTCTCTGGTGATCAAAAGGCTGAGTTCAGGAAGTCAGGAAGAGGGAGGGAAACGGGCTTGGAGCAGCCTCAGTCTGGAGGATGCCTCCAGCCTGTTACCTGATTATCCCATCCCTTCAGAAACTGCATGCTTCTGCAAATCARCCCTGAACACACACAGCCAGTCTCCACTTCAAAACCTTGTGGAAATGGGATTTTAAATACATGGTCTCCAAAATGTCTGTAAGATTTTAATTCCAGAAATAGCAAGTGGCTGGCTAAAGAGCATGTTTGGTACATTTAGGATACCACTCTTCACCAGCCAGAGGATCACCTTGTTTTGAAGGAGTTTTAGGGGATGGGGCATGGTTTCAAAGTAATAACTGCAGAAACTTAAGCAAATACAGCTGCACAAATAATTTTATATAAAATAAAATAGGACCATGGAGAGGATATAACAAATCCTTAATGCTGTGAGCAGACACAYGGCATTTCCAAACATTCTGGAAGTGCCATAGATTGAATAAGAGACTTATTTAATTCAATCTGCTGATAATAAATATTATTTAGGTCATGTTCAGTGGTATTAATTGAGGACTAACACTATCATTACTTAGATATAAATCAGTGGAAGAAAATKAAGCATCCTCTGGATTAAATGACATGCAAATGTCAGTCAAGTCACCAAGGAGAGGCTGATGACTAGAAAGCGACAAAGCAGAGGGAAAACCATCTTCCATTCTGATTTAAGTCACTACTCCCCTGTGGTAATCAAATCTAAAGCTGTTTTGAAAGTTCTTACAATATACGAGTTTTTAGAAAAGATAAAGCAGTTTTTAATACAGTGCAATCTTCTGAATTCTTTGCAGCTTTGAAATCTCACTACATTTTCTTTCTTTGCAGCTGTGGAATCTAAGCACAGTGTGCTTAAGGAAGATGTCCACCTGATTACATAGACAATAAATTCTCTTTGTGAATTAATCTCAAAAGACAAGCATGGGAACTGCTTAAAAAGTTGGAAAATAATTGCATGAAAGCATAACAGACATGAAAATTTACTTCAGTATTAACCTGAATCTAAAGTCAAGTGTACAAAATCCACTGAAAAACAAAGGAACTTCATCTAACAAAAGGTATTACTGTATGAGATGATGGAAGAAAAGTGATAAATTTCCTATCACATTGTGAAATAAACTACTTCAGACATGAGCTGCCTCTTCCAGTCAGGRTTAGCAGGTAAACTGCAAAACATGATGCAGTTTCCTGTTTCACAAAAGTTTTTTGGTAAAAATTGCAGCATCGAAGCATATAATGAGTACTCTTAATCATCTTCTGTACTTKGTGGAAAGTAGAAACCAAACAAAGGCAATATGACCCTGTAAAGATACAAAATCTAAACTATGATATAAGGATTTCTAAASCAGCAACTGTGTATGACTGCAGGCATACAGATGTAAATGCTCAGGTGCTCAGCACAGGTGTACTGAGAGCTAAACAGAGCAGTTTGCTGATTTGCAGCAATCCACTGAAAATGTAGCTCCAGTTTATAATGACAACAGCAGTACACCTATAATGCAGAGCTTTTTAATTTARTGTGAATTTATTCCACCAGCCTTCAACTCTTGCCTTGTTCCTCACCTCTTCTGTGCAACTTAAGTGTTTTGGTGCTTTTGCACTGCCACATCACCACCTCTCTACTAAAATAATAACCTTTACTCTTAGAATTCTTTGTCTGCAATGTCCTGGTATGCAACTAAAACTGTATATCATTATACTTAAAAATCTTATTTCCAAATACAGATTGTATTTTTTTTTCCTTTACAGTATTGCTGGTGGTTATTTTTTGATAAAAGCCCTTGATACAAGGGCTAGTGAGATCCACTTTGAGGAGGATTAACAACTTAATGCTACATTACTGTTAAACGGTGTACATTTACACACTTTGAGGAAGACTTTTTTTTTTCTCAAGTGCTGGCAGATGCTCCTAAAAAATTCTGTGGCAATATCAACATTTTGCATTCAGACCCTGTTGGTAAGACTCACTACTATAAACACATGAAAATGAATTGAGCCAGTGGTGACAATTACATTTAATAACTATATACCAGCTGAATTGATGCATGCCACAGTGCATTAATCACTGAAGTCCACCTCATGTTTCTGGGTTCTGATGAGAAGTTGTGGAAGACACAGAAGACACTGTGCATTTCACACACTGATTCAAGGTGCATCACAAACCAAAAAAAGGCAAAATAAGCACAGAACATTAAAACCTCTTCTAAGAACAAACTTGAAGTGCTATAAATGAAACAGCAATTAGATAAAAATCAAGATCTCAACCATTAATGCCCACTCAAAATTACACTTACAAGATACCAGATACAGCATTTGGGAGTGAAGAGTGAGAGTATGATTCAAACAAGTTACACATTTACTGATATGCATACTTCCAGCTACCCAGATACTGATTACCTTTATCACTAKAAGTGGTTAACAAGGAAACAGCATGATCCTAATCATGTATATCTACACTGTTATATGTGAAGCTTGAGATATTTCTGGTGCAGTTATGAAAGTCCTTGGGATTGTCTTGAATGTGAGAGACTGGACAGAAGACTCAAGCAAATGCAAAGATTTATAGTCCATTTCCTCGGCCTTCTGTGAGACTTACTAAAATCTAACCCTTCTTCTAAAATCATACACCAACGGTGGCACTTARCTTATCTAAGAGATAGGAGCCTCTTCAGAGCTCGTTAACAACATGAATCATTCAGTCAACAGAGATCAGTGTTTTCAGAGTGACTCACCCAGTTCTGAGCTCTCTTCAMCAGGACACCAGGTGAATTGCTACACATTAGAAAGGAAGCCTATAAAAGCCACTTCAAAATAGATACCTAACTTTGAATTGCAAGGCTTCCTCTCATACTTCAGAACCCCCAAAATGGATTTTTTTTGACCTACACTTGGCCCTCCATATGAATGCTGAAACCACTTTAATGTACACTCTCTTCCTCTACAAGCAGAGTTTAAAGGATATACAGGAAGAGATAAGCATTACAAAGTGATGTGAACATACTTGACTGCTCCTTCCGTTGGCCAAATACTTAAAACCACAGAGATAATTTTGTGGGCCAGCTCTTTTGGAGGAAAAATTAATTTTGTGTTTCTAAATCTGCCATTCTTCTTTCTAGCGCTTATTTGTTCAACAACAATTATCCTGTTAGATCAAATCCTGGCCATCCTGCCTCCTATTACACACTGTAAATCGCATGGTTATCTGGACAGGAAAAAAAAAACATACAAATTGAAGCTAAGTATATAAAATGTTACTAACATAAAGCAGTCATAATTTCATGGAAGCATAGAAGTAGTGAGAATGCACAAAATCATCCGATAGGAAAATAGAAGGGAAGTCAGATGCTCTATCTGAGTATAAATAATAATTAACCGTGCAATCCCTTCGTCGCTTTTAAGTCACTTGCCTCAGAGGCAGCTCACGCTTATTTTTATCTCCAAGTAACATCAAAGCGAGCTGCTGCGAGCAGCGGGGGGAGGAGGGAAATGCACTTACTTGCCACCTCCAGCGACGCATTGTGGCTGACGGCCTCCCCCAGGTAATTCCTGGCCACACACACATAGACCCCCTCGTCGGGCCGGCTCTTGCGGCCGTGCACGATGCGCAGGAAGAAGAGCGAGCCGCTGGGCAGCAGCAT
Source organism: Alauda arvensis (assembly GCA_902810485.1). Lineage (NCBI taxonomy): Eukaryota > Metazoa > Chordata > Aves > Passeriformes > Alaudidae > Alauda > Alauda arvensis. Next base: position 717,966 of record CADDXX010000252.1, on the reverse strand, counting down.
GCGGTGCGAGCGAGGGTCATCCTTGTCCGTCTCCACCCTCTCGCCGCCCTTGTACCACTCGATGGTGGGCGTGGGCCTGCCCTCGGCCTTGCAGTTCAGGGTGGCCGGCTCTCCCTTGGATACGATCAGGTCGGAGGGATGCTCCACGATGCGAGGCGGGAAATCTTCCTGGCGGAGGCGGGAACCTGCCAGGKGGAAACGCAAAGTTTTTCTCAGGAAATCACTGCCAGGTACTGTCACGGTGTTTTGCAAAACAACCGCTTAACCATCACCCCGTAGCACGGCGTTTTACAAGAGCAGCTATTACCATCCTAAAGTACACCAAACAAAACCTTAGTGTTCTTCACCGTGTGCAAGGTTCTCCCAAGTGWGTATGTTCAAAAGCATTTTTTCAACAGAAGAACTATTATCAATGAACAGCCAAATTCCTAAATCACATCGATCTTGCATCTATTCATGTACATAAATTTATACACACATGCATATGCMTATCTAGAACTACAAAAACTAGTCCTACAGATACTCCTCAGAGATCAGACAACCTGGACCAGCAGAACTGGTACTTCTAATCCATAACCCAAAGCCATAGCCACCCTCAGGAAACCTTCTGGAAAGACCATTCATTCATGCAGTGTCTACAGAGTAACGCCAACATTTCCAGTGGCCACAGAGTTGCTTTATTTCACCTGTACTATCATCTACTAAATTCCTTGTTAAGTAGTGCCATAGAAGTACAAATGCATGGAGGGAGTGCTTCTTATGCCTCGTGCATCAGGGAAAATTTTTACTTTATATAATTCTTGATGTCTCCAATCCAGAAAAAACCATGAGGCAAGAGTGTCCAGCATAAACAAGAAGTTAAAAGCAAGTAAGGTACTCTTCTAGACAAGGTACTTTTAAACACKATGCTCTTCTAGAAAAGCATTCAATTTCACACTATTTCAAAATCTGAGCTGATTACTTGCCTAAAGAAATAAACAATAAGAACCCCAAAACCACCAAACCAAATAAACAAAAAAACCTAAAAAAAAAAACCACCAAAAAAACCCCAAAACAAAACCCCAATAAAACTAAAAAAACCCCATCCAAACAAAAAGAAAACACAGAACAAAGGGAAAAAACAAGCAAAAAAAGCCCCCAACAAACAAACATGCAACCCCAGTAATAGCCTGCACAGATATATACCACAGACAACTATGACAACCTACTGGGTACCCAAGAATTCCAGATTGGGAATAAACACCTATCAAAACTTTCAGGGTTTTAAAACGTTGACTMCAATTCAAATTACTGTTTTCTTTATTTCTCTCTTTCTTGAAGCACAGCTTTTGCCATGGATAGAAACTAGTCTCTCGGGTCAGTAATTCCTGATTATTAAAATCTCAGATGCCAAGATTCTTTATTAACATTAATAACATGGGGTTTGAACAGCTGCGAAGCACCAGAAAGAAACACAACATCTATTCACTGCAGGTTAATAGACCATAAACTCATAGGGAAACAGGGAAAGGAGACAAGGAGAGGTCCAGGAACAACTCTCAGACATATATTTTAAATATATGTTAAATATGTCCCATATGTATGTGTGARTGTATGTATACCAAACAAAAGTATTCTAAAATATCAATTATCAATTTTTTTCACATTTTCTTCACCTCAAGATAATTAAATGTTAACTGATCAGCTAATCTCTGTCAGTATGGCCAGACTACATTGCAATACATTTGCGTTCTGTACGCAGTAAAGCAGGGGAGCTTTACATGAGCATTAGTGATCATTAAATACAAAACATTTCAAACAGCAATAAGCCTGCCCTTCAGATAAGGTTTAGGTAGACAGAACAGCAGCCAAGGAGCTTTCAAACCCTTCTGCTGGCTACACACCCCTGCACAGCCCAAGCCTGCACATCACACCAAAGCCAAATTTTAAGCAGCACCTCCAAGAGGTTTGGCACAGGTCAAACCCAGTGAAAGGAGAGCTAAAAGCACAAGTAAAGAAAATTGTGCCAACTAGCACTGATCCTTTGCAGCAGCTAAAAAAGCCTCAGGAACTTCTGTGTTCCCTGAGARCCCATCTCAGTCACAGCAAAGCTGCATTTGTGTCTACTCATCCCAAACTTCTTGTGAAAAGCCCCTCATTCAATACTTGTGCCTTCACAAGTGGGCTGGCCAATTTCAAATCCCTCTTTCCAAGATAAAAACGCCTAGAGAGGGATTAAAAACCTTAAAAATTTTGTTTATATTTTTACTCACTTCCTATGTAATTCCCAAGGAAAGGCACTGAAACAAAGGATTACAGAACCAAAAGCAATTGCTTTAAGACACTGGAAAAATAAAAAGCCAATTTCAATGTAAGATGTTTAAAGAGCTGTCTTTTAAAACCCAAAGTTTTGACATATGGTAGTATGTACCATGTTTGCATTTTCACAGGCAGTGCTAGCTAGCCAGCACACAACACAGTACAAGCCTCCTATTGTTTCTGTCAGCCTGGCCCAGACCACAAATAAATGAAATACCATTTTCAGATATATTGTATGCAAGCTTTCCACACTGACATTTAAATGGCTGTATGTGTACTTCTAGCACTGTACAGAATGAAAGCATAAAGACTGACCTCTAAACTTTCTTGAAAACTGAGACTCAAAACGCTATGCAGGGGAAAAAATACTTCAGGATCATCCAGGAATGCTCATAYATATTTTTATCTTTGCTGGATAATATTGGAGAAGATAAATGACAAATTTCTATTAAATTACCTTTTTTTTACATCTTAGCATTTTATAAAGTAACATTTCTCTAGCAAATTTCCAACACTGYTTGAATCAGAAAGGGACATAAGTTGAATGATTAGTTGACTGGCACAGAGWGAGCATTAACCACAGATTTAGTGACAACTGCCTGAGGGGTATAATGGCCTTGACAACCAAGTTATAATCTCTCTATATATCTACACTTTTTTTTTTCCATCTTCCTTTTCTTTAAGCTAGTTATTTAAGCTGCATTTATGTTTTATTGAGAAGAAGCAGCTTCAATTATCAACATAAATCTTAGAGTGGGCACCAATCCTGTAATTTTCCTGTCAAAAATCCTTCCCAGAATATCTGATTAAAAAAAAACCCTCCAAAAGCTGAGCACCTAATACATACTGGATCTGCCATTACATATACAACAGAGCTGCTGTTTCTTTTCCCCAAAGATGACAGCAGTGGGTTATAGGAACTAACAAACTTGTGTTCTCTGCTTTTATTATGATTCAAGTCTTTCATAAAGAGTCAATTGGATGCCACCAATTAAAGTACAACATACTAATTATTTCATGCTGCTGCTTTAAAGAACAATTATATGAAATCATGTTTCCAGTTTCTTGGAYTGTGCCACAACAATTTTTACAAGAATTCAATCAACAACATAAACAGATGTGAAGGTTCAAAGAAAACTTGCATTAGACAAATGACAAACTCATAGAAGCTAAGATTTCCCTTTACTCCCACCTTAAAACATCCTGTTGGTAGCATATTAAAACAAAACAATGATAAACAGCAGGGAGTGGATTTAAATATGAAAGCTGCTGATACCAGGGGTTCAAACACTGTGCACCCCTTGTGTACAAACATGTTCTCCCTTGGGGGACAACAAAAAAGTTCTGAACTATTGGAACAAACTGCATCAGTCAATCTAAACTTGAGCTCAGATGGATATGGAAAACCTCATTTCCCAAGATCTACAAATCTAAATAGTAATTTATCATAAGTATTATAAAATACTGCGTGACAGACTGTATCCTTAGCCAAATTCCTAAAGGACAGTATACTCCCAGCCCTGTTTCTTTTCCATTCCACAAATACTGCATTTAACATTGATTTTCAGAGCACGAGAACCTTRCTCTTTTTTCTCATTATTGAAACCCTATGTATGATCTGAGTAACTGATTAAAGTTATCAGTTAAATGCTGAGTAAAAACTGAGTAAAGCTATTAGTAAAATGCTAACAAACAAAACCACAARTTAAAAAGCAGTGTTAGGTGATCCTTGCAAACAATTACACTTAATCAGAACCCAATTCCCCAGTGCTTCCAGTACTAACTTAACCTCTTTCAGAAACTTTTCAGAAAGTGGAGGGGAGTATCTTTGTGGTTTTATGTAAGTTGACTGGAAAGATGTTCCATAAGTCTCTCGCTCTMGTGGTGAGAAATCTTTCCCTAATCCTCAGGTTAAGCATACTCCCAAATAGTAAATACCTCATTCTCCCTGTGCTGGAAGTGACCTATAATTCAGATCTATCCACAAACTTCTTGGAATTTTATGCCTTTGACATGCAAATTGCAACCTTTTCCTTTTTTACCAGCCTCTCGGATTCTGTGTTGTTGCTGCTCTTAGAAGTCACAAACCTAATTTCATCTGGTTTTCACCTCATAAGACTTGCTCACCTTTTCCTTGTCTTAGATTCTAGTTCATCCTTTTTGAAGATGGAAGACCCAAAGCATACACACTCCAGAGGCAAGCAGACTTTGAGCACTAYTTCAAGCACACACTATGAAACAATATCATATCATGCTACAGGGCAAAAATAACTAAAGGATAAATCAAAAGCATTTTTCTGAAGGTGGCTTTCCTGCCCCTATCCCTGTAGCTAACCTAACCTACCGAGTTTGCTTTGTTGCACAGACAACAAATAATTTTCAAGGAAAAACAACAGAACTAGGARGATCCACTGGGATTTTGTCCCATTCACTTTCTTTCTCTCAACTTCCCCATTCTCTTAWTATTYCTACTCTTTGTGTCCTACCCTTGTGCAGCTTCAATAGAACACCTGATTTCCTGAGCTTTGTAGCCTACAAGAACTGCATATTRAAAAGCAACTGTTGTGACACTTCCTTTTCAGGGTTTGCAGTTGTCTTTTCATAACCGAAGATATGAAGTAATTAATAAGTAGTAATTGATTAATAGCAATGCTGTGCCTATTTGGATTTTCCCAAAATAGTTATATCAGAACATGAATTTCATTGTCTAATTCTATTTTGCTATAAGGCAAAAGAGTAAGAAGTGCATTTAACTGATATTTCTGAAGCAATGATTGGAGAATAGCACTGGTATCACTTTGGACTGAGGAAGCAGGCCTTTGACACAGAGTTTTATTTACATCAGCTGTTCATTTCTAACATTGAACATTACACATATATTCTAGAGAAACAGTTGCACTTTTTACCTAAATCCTGCCATCACTTTGCAGGATTTATGACAAAAGTCATAAGTCCTTTAAAAGGATGCCACCTTTGTGAACAAAAATGTTCCCCTGCAAGCGAGGGAGTATTTGTACACTAAGGAGGGAAAGGCATAGCTGGAATGTAACAGCACTGTCATGTCAGCTGATTAATGCCCACCTGGGACTCCAGGTTTATTGAAATGCATTTCAGGACATGGTAAATGGTTCCAAACACTGCTCTGGGAATAGGTCCAGTTCTTTTCAATAGCTACCATAAAATGCGACAAGCAAGGCTCTCCCTTTGGATCAGGAGAACCTGCAATTGTCTGACGTCTTCCCAATGAAGAGAAATGCTCCATTCTTTTCCTGAGAACACAGTGGAAAACAGGTGAGCAAGATGTAAATGAAAAGCCCTGAACACTACCTGATCACTCCCACCATGAAACCACAGTGATGTTCCCTGAAAAATAAGTTATTCTCATTTCAGTTTACACCACCACATCAAGGAATCCTTTTGTTTCCCTCCTCCAATCACTACTGATATTTCATCAATAGATGAAACTATTAACATATTTTTGTTTTAATTATTTCTCCTACTAAGGGATATTTTGGGATAAAGCAAAATCATTTGCTTTGAAAACAAAATCTGATCACAAAATGTGGGCCACRGCTTTTAAAATAAATCTGTAGACATCCAGAAAACATTTTTTCYCCACTCAAAAGACAGCAACAAAAAACACTTCAAGGTTAAGACACCATGAATTACAATTGCATTTCTGTCATAGCTACCACACTATCAGGAGATGTCAGAAACCAGTAATTTACTGTACACTTATGGAAAAAAAAACTAGGGTAATGACAGAGCGCCTGGAGTTTTAAGCCACGTCTGTCTGTCTCTTTGAAATAAGAGATTAAATGGGAGCTGTACTAAAAATGCCTCAAATCCAGACTGATCTAGTGCCTGGCTCTTACACTGAGAGATGTAACCCAAACACTGGAAGCTACAGACATTCAATTTACACAATAATCGTGACCTGGTCCACTGAACAGGAGTTAGTTGAAGTAGTGTAGCAATAAGCTAAATAAATAAAGGAGAAAGATAATTTTTTAAAAGCTTATGTATCATTGGTGTGAATTGTTTCTGTGCCTTATTCAGCAGTAATTCTGGACATATGTGATCAGGTCAGAAAAAACCATGATTTTTAAGCAAAAAAAATCTTCTGGAAAGCTGTAGATGATCTTAGAGTTATTCAAATAGTCTGTCTGGTGGGAATGAGGGGAAAAAAACTAGCAAATACTGCATTGAACAGGTATTAATACTGAATCTCCATTTGAGTTCCTCAAGACATATTTCCCAGGAGATGCTAAGAGAGACTTGCTCACTGAAATAATCACTTTTAACAAAGAAGCCCAAAGTGGCAACAGTAAGAGTCATGCTTTAGTTTCTTCATCCAAAATTAAATTCARCTCCTCCAAATTGCTCTTCAACAAACCACTTATTTTCAAGAGACTCAGCTTTACACTCAATCTTTGTTACATGAACACATGCTACTAGTTTGTGCAGCAGTTAGCATAAATAAGTCCTGACCTGGTTATTCATTAAATTAGCTGGAATATAAATTTAAAATAATAATATTTATATTGCGCCAYGTAAGAGCCTGACATTTACATAAAACCCCAGGCAACAGTTAATGTTCCCAGGGTAAGAGACCTGTCAGTTTTATTTTTTCTTTCCCTCAGTTGGGCTTCCTGGTAAGATATTTATCTCATCTGAATTTGGTGGATACTGGAATAGTCTGAGATGTCAGTATCTAGACCACTGACTTTTGAAACTAAAATTCCCTCAATAAAAATAACAACATCCAAACTGGTAAGCTAGGAATAGTATTGATTCTATTAGTAAATAGAATTTTCCCTTAAGGGAAACATTAATGAAATTACAGAAATGCTTTCATTAATAATGCAAAATCAGCCATGACCCAGTGAGCAACTCCACTGTATTGAAAAACAAAAACAAGCACAAAGGTAATAAAGTCTACTTCATTACTCTTTGTCTTTGAAAGGGCTGGAGTAATGCTGGCAGATATTTTCTACACTGGGATGACACTTGAGAAGTGCCCTCCAAGACAAGAGAATGGCTGAGCTGTATCAGAGGGCAGGCTCCTCTCTGGAGATCTGGATGTGACAGGCTGGCAGTGAGCACACCAAAGAGCAGGATGAGTGAAGCAGTGGGGTCAGGCAGCCACACAAAGAGCGTGACACGCTGGGAGCTGCACAGGCCMTGCCGTGGCTGTCAGGAGCAGGAGGGAAAAGAAGTGGCAAAGGATTCTGGCAAGGATGCAAATGGTAAGTAGAGCTGAAGTAAAGAGCAACTGGAGGACCAAACAGATACTTGAACTATATTAAGGTAATAGGATTTGATGAAAATTGGATAATTCTGTGGACAACAGAGCTGGAATGATACTGAAAACGACCACTGGTTAAACACAGGAATGGRAACATAATGGGAAGATCTGAAAGAGCTCAGAGCAATCACTTCTGCCCTGTCCTCTTCCTTCCCTGCCAGATGGCATTCCCTACCAAAGTCAGGCCTGACAGCTCTGATCTGCTGTCAGCAGCTTGAGAAGAAAAGGCAGAGTAAAGTGGAAAGTGTGGGACTGAGGCTGCTGGGAGTCACATCAGAATGGCCAGTTCCAGGGCTTGGATTTCTAYTGAGCAGGGTGGGAGGGAGGATTAGGAAACAAAGAAGAGGCAGTCAGGCTCTCCTCTRCCTTGTCCTCAATCATGTTTCATCCCAGACTGGAAGAGTATCTTGTTGGCTGAGAACCACTGCTTTTGCCATTTGGGACAGCAAAATGGAACTTGGACAAAAACAAGAGTGCCCCAAAACCAAAGGAGAACTCTGATCTGCACTGAAGGGACCAAACGAGCTTCCAATTGACTGATAATGCATGGGGATTCACAATTATGTAGATACATTATAYAAACTATAATAACACTAATATAGTTACATATTTTATGTATTTTCTTCACGTATGTGTTGATAAATCACATCAGACCCACTGATTCAGGAAGTTTTTAAACCCCACCTATGGGTTTGTCTGTAATCAGTGCCAAAGATTTCACCTATTTGTGGCATGATTACAGCTCATTGGGCTATTTTATTCCAAAACTTAATCTATATAGACAAACAGAACACTAAATATCCCTCTGGATGATCAGACTCATTCACTGAAATAGATCTAAAGGTATTTGTTTTGGGGTTATCCCTTCTTTAAAATCACAAAACCAAGCACAATGCTTTCTCTTTATAATATTTCATTCTTCCAGACTTTTCAAAGYCACCTGCTACCAGGCTTCTAAACCAATTTCCACTCCCAGATTTCAGGGTGAGATTGAATCTGATATTGATCAACTGCATGTTCAGATGTCTGAGATGCTGAGAGAAGGGAAAAAGGATCCTCACTTCTGCAGGGCTATTGGGAAAGCCAGAGAAACAGCAACTCTCAACAGGACCAGGGGTTTTCTCAGCTGTGCCAGAGAACATTCCTCAACTCTGAAACAACACAAGTGTTGTTACACCACAGTCAATAGCACTCCTAGGCTGTGCCTGGGGCCATTTTGGTACATCTCATGCCTTTTTTTTCTTGTTCCCAAACTGGATTTAAAGAGAAATATGATGATTCAAAACACCTGTCTAAAACTGAACTCTTTAAGATGATTGTAAATCTGTTTCAGATGCAAGGGGGAATGAAACATCAAAACTGCCCTCATGAACCCAAATGTTAGGTGTTTACAGGAGAGATATGCCAGCTCAGAAATCAGTCTGAATTTAAATATTTAGTGGTTTATTATTTTAGAAGTTATTAACAAGGAAACAAAAAATTATTATTAAGCAGCTTCTCTATTCTTATGATTATTTTAATGAGCTCAAAATTTCAATTTAAACAGCTGTCTTTTACGCCATTTAATACATTTGACTTCTTGTATGGCATCAATTTAGGACAATTACAAAAAGTTCAGATATTTTGAATTATAAGTTATTACTGCTGTAATGACACTGGCATATTCTTGTTGCATAAGGAAGCATGGAAGTTTAAATCCAAATTAAAAAAAATTAATGAGTTGTGTACAGATCAGTACAATTTAGCAGATTTCATCATAGTTTAAAAAATTTAAATAACTCCTTACTGAAAACTTGTCCATCCCTACCCTTTTTTTCAATACATACTTTTATTCAAATATAAAACTAAGTAAATGAACACTAAAAGCATGAAAGATGTCATGGTTTCAGGGAAAAGCAATAAATATCTCCTCCTGAGTTACTGTGCATAGCAATCAAMATCATATTCACTGCAGGATGACTGCAGATATTTTTTTATTCCTACTTTTCCCCAGTAAAAAGATTTGTCAAAACAGCAAAATTTCACCTAAAGTAAAMTTCTATCCATCAATGCCATCAAAATAATCCTTTGCTAAGAAACACTATAAAGTTTTCCCTTTGACTGTGTTTGAATTTCTTGTCCTTTAAGAGCCCAAAAAAATCACAGAATCTTTTGAGTTGGAAAAGACCTCTGAGATCATCAAGTCCAACTTACGACTGATCTTCACCTTGTCACCTACACCATGGCATGTCTACTGTTCCCTTARACACCCCCAGGGACAGGGACTCCACCACCTCCCTGGGCAGCCCATTCCAATGCTTAACAGACCTTTCAGTGAAGAAATGCCCCCTGAAATTCAGTCCAGCCCGAGTTCCCCCTGATGTCCTACATGGGTATAGTATAAGGTCTCCCCTGTGCTCCTTTTCTACAGGGCAAACACTCCCAGCTCCCTCAGTTGCTCCTCCCTCAGACTTGTGCTCCAGACCCTTCCCCAGCTCTGTTCCTTTCTCATCCCAGCACATCAATTCCCTTCTTGTTCTGAGTGGCCCAAAACTGAGCACAGCACACTCAAGGTGTGACCTCACCGATGCCGAGTACAAAAGGGAGTCCACTGGGTTTGGTTTTTGTTCTTTCAAAGGTTTCTTTGGTTCCAAAATCAAACTGAAAAATCTGGAATCTTCCACACAGCCAATTCTTTTCCCATTATTCCTACTTACACCTTTGYACAAAGCACGATGTTGCAATGCTCAGTTGAATCCAACTGCAGGTGAATGGCATCACAACACAGAAMGCCACATTCCAGGACTTCCCTAAATTTACAAAAGTATGGGCCCAGAAAACTCAAGCACTCTACTCAGGAAGATGCATTATCATCTTGAAGTGTGAATTCCTTCCTATCCCACAGCATGACTGCTGAAAACCTCGTGAAAAATTATCAAAAATCTCAACCAACGTCTGTGTCACCCCTATACCTATAGCTGGATTTTAGTTCTGGTTGTTGTGTGAAAATGGTACAACCACCTGAACACAACACGGGGAAGTCTTCATTCAAGTGGCTAAAATCAAATTGACAGGGAAAAAAGCATATTTATCAAGTTGTTTCTGATGAAAGAAATGGAAAAAAAATATATACTGTCAGATTCTTTTCCTCAATATTCGTAGTGAATTCTTCAGAATGGCTAATAGCCTGGGTGTTCAGCAGCCTGAAGTGTATTTAAACATGCAAAACAAAGCTTTTGAGATGTTCTATATGATGGGCACACTCAAGAAAGCTATTTAAATAACACCAGTTTTCAGCAAGTTACTGACTTTTTCAAGACAAAGTACTGAACCACAATTTCAGGGATAGTTGTCTCAAGTCCTTTATGCTTTAAAGAAAACAAAATATTTGAAATGTCCTTTTAAAGGATTAGTAACAAATCCCTAAAGGAATGCAGCCCACCTCAGTCAATTTTCAACCCTGGAAGCAAATTCTGACATATCCAGAACATTAATGAAGACAGTGTTTATGCCTTACATAGCATGCTAAGTGTGAGAACTCTGCAGATAAACAAAAATGCTGTCAAATGTCTACTGAAGCTCATAATGGAATGTAAAAAAAGTTGAAAAATAGCAGTAGCTTATCATTGTTGATGTTAAGATTTAAAGACATTAAGAACACTATTAAAAGTAAGAAAAAAGGAAAAATTTAATTATTTTACTAAAACAAAAAGTTGGGGGTCTATTTTCCTTTATTTTAATTATTTTATGATTAGTTTTTAATAGCTAGCTTAATAATTGGCTTTTGAATTACTGTTATAAGGGGTTCTGGTGAAAGGATCAATACTGAGAAACACAGATCAATATTCAAAATAAGGGAAAAAAATGGAAGGAGAAGGGAGAGGTAAGAGAAAAATAAGGCTGAGTCAAAAGCAGAGAGGAATATTCCAACATGGGAAAAGACACAGAACTCAAGAGCTCCACAGAGCAAGAAAGATAAAGCACAGTAASTGAAAGTGAGAAGAATGGAGCTGTATGATTTGAGAAGATTTTAATGCATAGTATAGCATCAACATGAGCAAGCAGGCAGAGGTWTGTGTGGTTTACACTTATCAATGCAAATGCTGACAAAGTCTTCCAAATTTTAAAGGGGAATATCTGCTTGAAAACAAGGGAAAAGAATCATTATTTTTATTATTACTTCAAGCAGCAATCACAGTGACAGGGGTGAGAGTTCAACCAGCAAAGAAAAATAGGCTATTGCCAGAAATGAACAAACCTTAGAGGATTCTGAGTGCCTAGAAATACTTTCTTTTTTTCAACTTTATCAATAGTTCTGGTGGAAGGGATTAGTTTTCTGCATCAGGCTTGTTTCACTAGTTAAGATATCCCCACACAGAGAGGCAAGTGGAAGAACAGCAGCAGCCACCTATAAAAGCAGGCAGCTAGATTAAAAGAATTCAACTAAGTATGCTCCATCAGCTGAGGAAAGCCATTATTCTCCAGTCTGCAAGAAGACTCTAAGGTATGATTATATATTGGAGTTTCCCTTCCAAAGAATTAAACTGTATTTTACAAGGATGTAGAAATGCTGATTAAGAAAAAAAAAAGCTACTCATATTCATATAAGGAAACAAATTTTATCTTATGTACAAGTATCTCTTCTTAGGATTAAGGTAATACTTCTATTATGCAGGGAAGCTACCTGTTCACTAAATTTKTAATTAACTGGAACAAGAATGCAAAGTAGACTACTTTTAATTACCACCTCTGTGCCCTGCTTCTGTCTCTCCTTTCTCCCGTGGTTACTCCATGCAGGATTTGGTCAGTGCCTCCCCAGAGGTGGAAGTTGGCTGGGACCTTTACTGCCAGCATGTAACACAAATATCACTACAAACTCACACTGCTCAAGCAGCTACAGCCATCCCTGCCACCAATGGGCAGGTGGGTACAAGGAACTAGAGGATTTGTTTGGTTTTATCCTTGCAAAGCACAATCCAAGGTTTTWAAGCATCCCTTTTCTTTTTTGGCAATAGGGTTTTCAAGGCTAAACTTTTTTTTTAATCACAATTATAATTACAACACAGTTTCCAAATGCTAAAAGGCAASCAGTATACGGACTTTTCCATTTTGTGTAAAGAGCTATTTGAAACAAAACCCTAAATTAAGGTTTCCTGAAAGGCTGAAAGCCTGAAAGCCTTCAGTGGGACTAATTAGGCAGAACCACTAGGCCTTGAGGCTCACAGCTGCTCACCAATACCCTCTGCAAAGACTGAGAATTAAACACATGGTTAGGGGTTTAAATTGATTAACGGGCATCAGTTGTTCCTCTTCTGCAGGTAAAGCCCTAATATCAATCTTTTTATTTTCTAATATATCATTATATGACTAATTAGTAGGCATTATGGCACATCTATTAGTTTAAGTGAATTTTTAATGACAATTATTCTGCCATTTTCTAGAATTCTTACTTTAAATAAATGGGAAATTCTCCCCTAGTATTTTGATTCAAAACAAAAGCTAAGCAGTGCTTAGTCAATTAAAAATGAATGGATCTTTCAGTGAGAGACTGTACTGCAAATTGTCAGTCCTCAACATGTTACACAGGAATTCTACTCTTAGTTTGTCCTGTAATTTTGTGGTTGCTGCAAGTATTTATGAGCTGGTATATCTACATCAGGAACACCACACTGGAATAGCTACAAATCTTCACAAACAGAAGTGAATTAATTGTAAGYAGTCAAGATACACAGGACAGATTAAACAGTACTTGATTCTTYACAAGGATTGTGGTAAACCACTCAATATCAAGACTATCAGGGAAGGACCTGGAAATCCTTATTTCCATCAACTGCATCAATCTGCTAACAGAGCACACCATCATCACTGAGAAACATTTTTCATCAAGGGAGCAACTGAGTTAATTCATCAACTTCRAAAATAATGATCTAACAAAACATAYATGAAGAAGAAACCAGTTTGCACAAGACTTAGAAGMAGGGAAGAAAAAGGTCTCTAAAATACATCAGGCCAAATCCCATGTTTTATCACTGGGCTTCAAGGATAGCTCAAAGCTCTCACAACAGACTGTGTGCCACTCAACCCCACATTCTCCTTTCAGCTCAAGAGTGATGTGGTGAAAACCCACTCCATGTCCTCTCATGATAATACCCCTAAGAGAAACTGCCTTATGCAAACATCAGGTGCATGGCCTTGACAATTTTTTTTTTAAGTATCTATATATGAATATATAAAAATTGAGATTTTCTATTAGGTACATAGAACGCCTACAGAGTGCAGAGGAAAGACCAAATGACTCATTATAAAATATTTTTTTAACATTCTAAGCAGAAAATTATGCAGAATTAGCCTGCTTGGTGTGAAACTGCCTAACCAAGCCAAAATCAAATCTCTCATTTCTTCATGCCTTGCCACTTTAGTAATGGTAAATTAGTCACTTCCTTCCATCTGGAATTACAGTCCACAGACTTCAGGTGTCTTCRGGGTGTTTAAGCCCTTTCTTTCAAAACCAACAAGAATACTTATTCCCAAGAAGGATCTGAGAAAGGTGATGAGGGGGCTGTTTGTATCAACAAYTACAGAAGTCCAGCAAATGGAAAGTTTCTGCTCCAAGGGTATTGATAAATTTTACATAAAGCAATCAAAACAGCAATTCCAGAAGAAAGCAGTTGYGAGTTGTTTACAAAACCCAATCTGGGACAGTTACAAAACATGTTAATGGACAGAAGGCCCTCAAGACCATTAGAAACATAGTAGGCATGTKGGGAATGGGAAGCTCAAGGGCAGCCTGGGCTGCAGTGACCATGAAATTGTGGAATTTGAGATCCCTGGGGCAGCAARGAGGGTGAGAAGTGCACTCACTACCCTGGACTTCAGGACAACTGAGGGTCTCTCCAAGAATCTCTTTGATAGAATAGGGCCTTGGTGGGAAGACAAGAGAGCYGGAAGACAAGCAAGGATTGCCTCCTCCAGGCTCAAGAACAATGCACCCCTACAAAGAGGAAATCAGGGAAGATTGCCAGGAGGTCTCCAAGGATGAACWAGGAGCTCCTGGACAAAGGCAAACAGGTAGCTCAGTGAGGGTGGAAGCAGGGAAAGTAGCCTGGGAGAAAMACAGAACAGGCTTCTGAACAGGCAGGGAGATCACCAGGAAAGTTAAAGCACTGGCAGAAACAGATCTGGCCCAGGAGATCAAGAGTAAAAAAAAAAAAAAAATTCAGGTATATCAGCAATAAAAGAAATTCTAAGGAAAATGTTGAGTCCCCTCAGGAGGAATATGGGACACCTGGTTACCCAGGAAGTGGAGAAGRCTCAGGAACTCAACAATGTTTTGCTCCAGTCTTCACCAGTAAGTTTTCATTGCCCCAGTGGAACAAGCTGAAAGCATGGATTGGGAGAATGAAGTCCTGTCCACTGTAGGAGAAGACCAGGWCTGAGAATGTCAAAGAAACCTGAAGGTGCACACGTCCATCAGKGACRTGACAAGATACATCCAACAGGTCCTGAGGGAACTATGAGCCACCATCTATCACATTTGAGAATAYAGAAGTCTACTGAAGTTCCCACTGACTGGAAAAGGGGAAACATRATCCACATTTTTGAAAAGGGAAGTGGGGAGACCCAGGGAWATTCAGGCCAGTAATTCTCATGTAAGTGTCTGGCAAGACTGTGGAGCAGATCCTTCTGGAAACTATGCTAAGGCACAGGGATAGTAAGAAGGTGATTGGTGGCAACCAACGTGGCTTCACTAAAGGCAAATCATTCTTGACAAATTTGGTGACTTTCTGCAGTGGGGTTACAGTTATGGGCAAAGAAAGGGCAAGAGGTGTCATCTTCCTGACTTGAGCAAAGCATTTAACACTGTGCCAAATGACATCCTTATCTCTGAGATGGAGAGCCAAGGATTTGACAGATAGGCCCACTTTTTGATAGATACCCACCCACTTGGTGGGTAAGGAATTGTCTGGATGGTCACACTCAGAGTTGCAGTCAATGTTYTAATGTCCAGATTGAACGCAGTGACAGTAATGTTCCTCAGGGGGTGGTACTGGGATCTGCGCTGGTTTTTGTTGGTGACACTCAGTAGGATTAATAGGTAGCCATAAAATCAACTTTATGGCAAAACACGAACTTAATCACTATTCCAAAGCAAAGCAACAGATCCCAAAAACATCCTCCATCCTAGTTAAAATAAACTTCAATGCTTACAAGCAAAAGGAACACTTATATAAACATGTAGCACCAAGCCATAGTAAAGATCATCCCTGACCTTGAAARAAACCTTTCTTGGAATACTTCAGTAGGAAAAAAAGACCATTTTTCTGTTAATGCTGTCATAAAGCCCACAGTGAATGACTAAAAATCATTACTTTTATGTTAAAAGCTCTCACAATGACAAGAATGAATTAGCAGGGGAGGGAAGTAAAAAGACAAGTAACAGTTAAGAGGCCCATCTCCACAAAACACTGCTGGGAATGCAAATGCCTAAAGCCTTGTGTGCTTATTGATGCTGCTCGTTGTAGTCCTGTCTCTTTGCAACAATTTACCTGCTCTCCTTTGCTAATGTACAGTTTCCTTCCCCCCCACACCCATTAAGAAGATTCCCTTCCTTATAAGTACCTGTCACTCACCCTGCAGTGTGCTGGTGCTCCACTGACACAGAACTCTGCTAATAATGCTATTAATAACTCCTGGTGAAAAAAACCGGCAGGGGTAGACAAAATTGTAGTGGCAAATAATGCATTGTTTCCAAYGTAGATGAGGCAGTACCCTACTAGGGACAATAAGGCAGAGGAACTGAAGTTTCAGTCCTGAAAAAAGGAATCTACTCCTAAGAAYTCCTTCATGTAAGGGGGGAGAAGAAAAAAGCAAATTTCAGCAAGAATATGTRAGAATTGTTCAAAATTTGAAGTAATTAGTATCCCTCCTTCACTGAACAMTAAACACACCAAACTGCCTTAAGAAATTCTGCAAACAGTCCATACATGTTTACCAGAAACTACTACTGAATAGGAATCCATACAGCTTAAAGAGATTTCTACAAATCATAAAAGGTAAACATTACTAAAATAAAACACACCCTAGTCACAGTAAAGCTGGCTGGCCCATTTCCTCCAAGTAAATACGTTTTTAAGTTGCTCTTTCAATCAAAATATGATAGATGGCATTATAACTAGGTACTGTTCTCAGGAGAAAAGATTTCTTCACACAGCTAAAAAAGAACATTCACAGAAGAGAATTCTTTAATAAAAACCTAACATGTTCTTTRTACTTGTTCCATTTTATTTTTAAGGTCAACAAATTGCTGCATTCCGATGACAGATTTGCAAGTATCTGCAAAAAAGATTTTCATTCATTATACCGAATCTTTATCTTTTAAAAACCCACTGTTTTTCTTGTCCTCCTCAAAGGCACTCGCAAAATAATTGCTATAGGACCTTCTCAAGTCTGCAAAAACTACTGAGAGAAAGATCTGACCAATTATTATTTTTTTTTCCATAAAAAGTCCAAAATAAGATGTCTGCTTAAACAAACTAGAGCAGAAGATGTAAGATGAAGCTACAAAGACATCTAGTATGTCTTCAATATTGTTCCCATCATCATGCCCAATAGCTAATTTTAGTGCCATAAACACATAGACTTAGTTTTAGTACAGTTGTTTCCAAGTCTAGCAGGATGAAGAAATCCCACAAACTCCTACAGCAACAACAGATCAACCCATTCTCTGGGACAGGAGAACAAGAATCTAGGGATATTATRACATTGTCATGAGGAAGATCAGTACAGGAACCCTGGAAAGAAGTTACTGTTTGGTAATCCTTGAAGAAACTTGATGGAAACAAACCACAGCTATTTTCTTTCCAGTAATTTACTGCAAATGGCATTCATAGGGTTAGAACATACTTGTGGAATAAAGTAGTGCACAGCAGTATTAAATTCCTGTTATCCTTGATTTTAGTTAACAAAAAGGTACAGTCTTGCAGAACTTGCCAGCAGATGAACTTAGATTTCTCATTACCATTAAATTACATGGGTCAGGTGGYTCACTTCAATCAAAAAAGCACCTACAACATCAGGATTACAGACTTCCTAACCCAAAGACTCATATTGTCTAATATTAACCCAAGTTAAACATTATAAAACAATCACACAACAACCAAACACAAGAAACTTGCTCATAATGAACAATTAAAMCCCAAGTCATTACCTAAGAGAAGTTGTCTCCCCTTCTCATAACCTCTAGMACTCACAATGGCATCATCACCTCACTGCTCATAGCTGGCACAAGTCAGACCTTTATTTAACTTGCTTTTTTTCTGCCTTATCCCCACCCTCCCTTTTCTTTTTTTTTTTTAATAAAACTCCTTAGATAAATGAATGCTAGAACTATTGTGTCTTTATTCTCCTCATTTACAAAGCACAGTTTTTGCCTGGACTCCCCACAGGTTTCAGCAAACAGAAGCGATCATTATTGCTCTGGAGACTGACTTTACCAATATCTATGAAATGAAATTAATATAAACACCTCAGTGAGCCACAAACAAAAGCACCACCATGATTCAGCATGTCCTCTTCACACAAGTATACRTTTTAATAAAAATGTATACAAATGTCCCTCTAAATCATCACCATTAACAAAATAATTTACTTGGAGCATCAAGCTGTTTCTGCCAGCCCCAAATGGCAAGACTGACCAGCATTGGTTACTGCTGGAACACATCACCTCGACCTATGTGTGCTCTCTCCCTCTCCAACATCCTTATATTCAACTAGAATAATTTTTGAAGAAATGGATATTCCAACTCCCAGAAAAAACTCTTTCTGCCACTGAAGCATTTCAGAAGAAAGACTATTAAATCTGGTTAATGCACCATCAGTCCAGTTGTAAAAACTTTATCTACCTACATCAAATAGTTTCCAAAAGAACAAAACAATTTTAAATAAGGATCTGCAAAATTAGCTTTTCATGTTTTATTTCTGTCCAGATTGCCCTACAGCTTCTACACCGTGATACAACTTGCCAACATATCGTGCAATACTGGAGAATCAACAGAGAAATTCACTGGATGTACAAAAGGAAAGGGAAGTTGAGGGAAATTCCAGTGTGAATCACCACTGAGGATCCTCGGGAGGGAAAAGGGAACAGAAGGGAAAAGAGGAACAGAAATAGTCCCTCCTATAAAGAATGCTTTTCTATTAGAGTTGGAAAGAGCAGCCRTGGATTCCTCAGACAGATGGTGTCAATAGATCTGTCTGTTAGTCACTTTGGCAGCAGCAGCACGGGGATGGGGCTCACAAAAAGCCACTTAAAAACTCCATACAAACAAAAGAGGAGTACATTGAGAGGTTGATTCAGCTTTCCAGTACCAGACACTGTTTACCACATAACACATAAAACCCGCTGCCATTCATTCCAGTTTGCAGCTTCTGCTGCAGTTTTACAGACTGTGATGGATGTGGACTCAAAGCAAATCCCCACGTGGGACAGCTCAGGTGAAAAGCGCAGACCTAAAGGGCTTTCCTGCACCTCTGCTTTTGTGTAGGAACTGACAACACACAGGGCTCTTTCCTCAGTGATGTGACACTTAAAATTGGAAATCATGGTGTCCAATGCTTCTCCCTCTGGTACTGTAGGATGTTTAGCTCCTACTAAGGTRATCACAGCTCATTTAAGTTGAAAAAGATCTTTAAGAACATTGAGTYCAACTAGCACTGCCAAGTCCCCCACTAAACTAYGTCCCAAAGTGCTACATCTTCATTTCTTTTAAATACCTCCAGGGATGTGACTCCACTGCCTCCCCAGACAGCCTGTTCTACTCTTCCTGTGAACAGGTTTTTTCCAATAGCCAATCTAACCTTTCCTGACCCAGTTCGAGGCCATTTCATCTTGTTCTATTATTTTTGACCTGGGAGAAGAGACCCACCTCCACCTGGCTGCACCCTCCTTTCAGGGAGAGCCATGAGGTCCCCCCTGAGCCTTCTTTTCTGCAGGGAAAAAAACCACTGCCAGCTCCAGCCCCTTCCCCAGCTCCACTGTCCTTCCCTGGACATGCTCCAGCACCTCAATGTCCTTCTTGGAAGAGGAGCCCAAAGCTGAAGCCATCATTTGAGGTGTGATCTCACCAGTGCCCAGCACAGGGGACAGTCACCACCCTGGTCCTGCTGCCACACCATTGCTGATCCAGGCCAGGTGCCATTGGCCTTCTTGGTCATACTTCCTTACATTTCAGGTAATCAATTCTTAATTCTTTAATGCTTTAACTTTAAGTCTACCTGGTTTAATTCTCTGAATTGACATTTCAGAAGCCAACAGGTATAAATAAGGCATTCTTAAGTAAAAAAGCTTTAATATAAAATCCTTCACAAACCCTATCAACTTGGTTAGTTTCTACTGAGAGGAAGTCTAGCAGGGGAAAAAAATCAAAAATAAAATAAAAAATTAGAATTACAATATTACTATTAAAAAAACTATTTTCATTGAACATGGCAGGTTAAAAATAGCTAAATTTGACAAAAGTAGCTAAATGCAATAGAAACAAAGTCAACTTTATATTATGCATTAGCTATTAATTGGCATCCGTTTAAGTTTAACAAGCATATTTGACTCTATCAGAAACTAAATTTACTTTAAAAATACATATTCTTAGGATTACTCTCTTCTTCTCTGTTGGTTCACTGATTWAAATAAGCTGTAGCAATAATGTTAAACAGTCCTTTTGGCGGCAAGAAACTCAAAAAKGCATTTTTAATTTTCAGAAATATTTAGAACATTCACGAAGTCAGAGTCCATCCCACTGTCCTACTTTAACCCTCCAATGAGAAATTTAACTGAGAGAAGCAGTAGTTGAATCCTGTTGTTCTGSGTTTTTTTTAAACAGAGGCAGATGTTTCACACAGATCACCCACCCTCAAAGAGGACATCGAGTTCCAACAATCTTGGTTTTCAGGCACGTAGAAAGGAATGCCTAAGTCAAACACAGACAAGGTTGGTCTTATCACAGGTGATGCATATGGTCAGAAAACTCCTTGGAAAATGATCAAGAACTAAGAGCCGAAGAATGATCATTTAATTACCCACAACAAAGCATTCCACCTGCCTAGCACAAAGGCTGAGTCATGCAGTTGCTGCTTTAATTACAGAAGATTCATTGGTTATAACTCTGCCTGCACTAACAYGGCAAATGTGTCTTCAAGAACATCTTCTTTGTTTCTGTGCTAGAAGGGGAAGCTCCTCTGGAAGAATCCAGGGGGCTCACTTGAAGACAGAGCAGAGCTYCTGGAGGTGAGTACAGAGTCACACCGAGGCTCAGGAAGCAAGACCTTGGTCTGCTTGAAAGAGCTAAGTCTGACCAAACCATGCATACATATGGAGAAAACACAATGTGAAAAATATCAATGGCACAACTCTCCAAAAGTCCTTTCTGCCACTCTCTGTCATTGAAGTCCACCTTTGGTCTTTCCTTGAGGCTGGATCCTGAACTGCAAGTCCCACATGAGGCTATTCATAGGGGATCAGTCTGATAGTGGGGAACCATCATTACCTTTACAGTGTCTTCCATTAGAAGTAATTATAATGGGTATATATAGCCATGCACAAGGATTTGTTTRCATTTACAAAGGATCTTAATTCAAGAAAGGTAAAAAAAAACCTTTCTATACTTCAGGACCATTGCTATAAACTATTTACAAAACACTACACTGCTACTTTCATCAATCACCTCATAAAACTTAACTCCAGTTTTGTGTGTACRTTTTGAAGCCAACTATGTTTACCTGAAAAATAATTTGGTTTCAACTGAACCACAACCTGACAGAGACACAGACACAAAAGGCAGCTCCTGGCATTTCCTGCTGCTTACACAAAAGGCAAGRGCAGCACTGCTCTGTAAGCAGTGTTATGCTATATTTTAATTCACTCAGTTTTATGCTGTTGGACATGCACTTCCTTTAGGGAAGGGGAAGGAATGGGAGCAGTGTGGCCTTATGTTCACACAGCTGAATCAAGCCAGGTACAGCAATAAGAGAAGAGGATGTGGATGCAGGGGAAAAGAGCAGCATTTCCTAAGGAAA